>CM035436.1:15785005-15795005 GCA_020310875.1 Ceratopteris richardii
AATTCTTTGTTTGAATTGCATACACTAAATTGAAATATCTCTTGGAACTATGACACAAATTTCAACCATTTCTCTTCCCCATAGTTTTCCTTATGAATGCATAAAACATTCTTATTTGTGATCTATATAAACTTTGGAATCAACCGTCCTTAATTTTGTTTGATCATAATCTTGGTGCCCAATCACCATATGAGATTGATCTTCCAAGTGCTAAATCAATCCCTATTTCTAAGAAGGTGTCTAATAAATTGGATAATCATGTCAAGATTGGTACTGATTGTTTTGCCCAATTTCGAACTACTTCAAGGCTGAACAAATATGCATCATGAAGATCATCTGACACGCCTTGTGGGGATTCTCCTCAAGTGAGTCGAAAGGTGATTTGCCTTAAGGTGGGTTTTACCTTTCCTAACCACTACTTCAAAATCATATCCCATTAGTAAGAGAAACCATCTTACTAATCTGCCAGTATTGCAAGGTTTGTTCACCAAGTATAGTAAGGCTTGACGGTTTGTAAAACGTTGAACTTATTTGTAAGAAAATACTTCTGAAATTTTTTAACTACATAAACCATGCCTAGTTCTTCTCTCGCAATAGTCATGTAATTCCTCTCTAAAGCATTCAACTATCTACTCGCATATGCTATGGGTAGATCTATGGTCCCTTCTCCCATTGGTTGTGCTAGCATGCATCCAATTGCGAAATTGGAGGCATCTACATGGACATGGAATGGATTACTCAATCAAGTGTTGTTGGAATTGGGGTTGAGTACAAAGGTATTTTAGATCTATAAATGATTTCTCACATTCGTTGTTCCACTTGAAATGTTTTGCTATGATCGTGTACAATGATTTCTCACATTCATTGTTCCACTTGAAATTTGTTAAGAGGTTGTACAAGGGTTTTGCTATGATCATGTACATGTGGTATCCATAATGACCCATAAAAGTATGTGGCTCCTTAATTGATATGATTTCTATTGTTTTATTCACTCCAATGTCCTGGTACAAGGTCATCATGATGGTGTTGAAGTACTTAGATCCTGGGCTTTCTTGGAGGGACATACATAGGCTTCTTGTAGAATGGTAACCCATCCTTTTCTTGGAACTCATTTCCTTCTTGAACCTTTCCTTCTTGAATTTTCTTCTTAATGTTACAAGACAGTTCATTATGTGATACATCCTCATGAATCAAATGAGTCAAGGTTGAATCTTCTTGATGGAAAGAAGAAATAGTTGTTGGAGATGTTCATGCTTGATTCAGACACTCTCTCTTTGATCAAAGGCATCTTTGCCTTTCTTTGGTGCGAGATAAGATCTTCTTGACAAGGCATTTGATTTGCACTACTGGCATCCTAGTTGGTATGAGATGACAAAGTTGAACTTGGATAAAAAGTTACCTCCATCGAGATTGCCTTCTATTGAGGATGCAGGTGGTCATAAAATACTCTAAATTCTTATGATATGTATACATAATAACTTTATGATCTGCTCCTTCTAGATGGTGATGCCAGGTATTAAATGCATCCATTATCGCAAGAATTTCTTTATCATGGATTTCATAATTAATCTTTGGAGTGGTGAATTTCCTTGAATGATATGCAACTAGATGTAGGTGTCCATCATCTCCATGTTGGGATATAATGATCCCTAAGGCAAAGTTTGATGCACCTATCTCTAGGAAGAAAGGCTTGGTAGAATCAAGATGAACTAGAATTGGCACGGTGGTGGATGCCGATTTCAAGGTACGAAAGGCTTTTTCTACTTCTTTGGTCCATGAGAATTTTTCATTTCCTATAAGCTTTGTAAGAGGTGCCACTATTCTAGAGCAATTTCTAATGAATATCCTACAAAAATTAGCAAACCATAGAAAACATTGTACATCCAGAACACATGAAGGTGTTTGCCTATCAAGGATTGTATCGATCTTCTTAGGGTCCATAAAGATTCCTTTCTCTAAGATAATGTACCCTAAAAACTCCGCTTTTGTTTGATAGAAAGAACACTTCTCCAATTTAGCATATAAACCTTTTTCTCTTAACTTCTCTAGAACTATCTTTACATGACATTCATGATCCTCTAGATTTTTGGAGAATATCAAGATATCATCGAAGTATATTACCATAAAATCATCGAAGTATTCTTGAAAGATATGATTCATCATATGTTGAAAGATGGCTAGAGCATTTGCAAGACCAAATGACATAACTACATATTCAAAATGCCGGTACCTTGTTTAAAAGGCTATCTTCCATTTGTCTCCTTCTTCGATACTGAAAAGATTGTAAGCTCCTTGAAGGTCAATCTTCATGAAGAAATTCACTTTTCCAAGGCATTCCAAGAGTTCTGATATAAGTGGTAGAGGATATCTATTTTTTATAGTGAATTTATTTAGTCCACGACAGTCTACACACATTCAGAGAGTCCCATCCTTCTTCTTTACAAATAAAAAAGGGCCTCTTACTGGAGACTTTGAAAAACCCCTTGGCTAGATTCTCATCTCTATTGTTGCATAATTTTGTAAGCTCCGCTAGAGATAGTCTATAGATTGGTCCAAAGGGTGTTTGTGCTCCCTCTTGAAGTTCCATGGTGCAATCATAAGGGATGCTCTAGGAGGATATTTGCATTCTTCATTTTCAAAAACATCATCAAAACCTTGGTACTAGTTGGGTAGCTTCACTAAATCATCTTTCTTGGACTCTTGAGTAGGTATCTCATAGATCATATATGTAAGTTCCTTTTTTACTACATGTATGAAGGCTTTGGCTCCTACATATGTTGGGTGCTTCTGGATATCTCAATGAGTGATTTTATTCTTTTCCCAATGAATGTTTGGATTGTGTTTCTTTAGCCAAGGCACTCCAATGATAACAAGATTTATTGGACTCGATGTTATGTTGAAACATATGCGGGAATCATGGTCACCAAGGTGTACTCTTAATGGTGTGGTTTCCATGTTGATATTCCCAGATGTTAGAGGTCGTCCATATACTACTTCAATTGCTATTGGTTTGTTCTTTTGAAGTACTTGAATATTGTGTTACTTAACCAGTCCTGCATCAATGAAACATGAGGAATCTCTTGAGTCTACTAGGGCTATAAGGAAAAGGGTCTTCTTAGGTATGATTAACTTGATAGGGGCAAGTCATGTTTCTATGTGTGTTGCTAGAATTATGAGACCCTTTATTATATCATGGTACGGTCTCCTTTACAATGAGACTTCCTCGTTTCTCGGCTCAATAAGGGTGACTGTGATTGGAGTTTGTCTGTAGTTTTGTTTTTTCCAATCAAATTGTTTTTGCATCTCCAAATGTGGCAGTGAGATCTTGGAGAAACCCCTCATAGTCATGAAGTACTTCCATGTTCTTCTCCAAGATTAGGGAAAACCATGATAATGCTTGCCACAGAGCAAGGTTTCAATAAAACCGACCTTGAATGCCTCGTTAGGGTATCTATTAGATTGCATACAGATGTACAATTTGACTTACTAGAGAAATCTATGGAACTTCATGTGATCACCATCAAAATCTTTTGGAATGCAAATCTTGGGTTCATTTGTGAAGGATGAACTAGGCCATTGATTCACTTGAATAATTCCTTGATTTTCTTGAAGATTATCGATTTGTTCTTGTAATTCTTCAATGAGTGTGCCTACATGCACTGGATGTCCCATCTTGACTTGTGTCTATCGATGAGTTAGGTCCTCGACTCATTGTTGGAGACTCTAAAGTGATGCCAGAATCTATTCAATTGTGTTCTCCATGATGGCTGGTCTTGGATAGAATCTATTCTTGCCAAAATGTCAAGGGAGCACTAGATTGTGCCCTCAACTAGATTAGACTAGATTTTGGAATTATAATTCTAATTACAAGATCACCCACGTAGGGAAAATAATGCAAGAATATGTGACTGATACAAGAAGTCCCACAACTCAAGCCTAATAGGTATGGATAACTCAACTAGAAATGATAGAGGAGATCCCACAACCCAGATATAGGTATGAAGCAAGATATTTGGATTACAACAATTACCTTCTGGGAGATGAGTTAGATACAATAAATAACTCAATAGGATCTCATACTATGAGATTATAATAGGACAATGCATGATGTCCAAGATACTACACTAGACAGGACTAGAACAAAAAACAAGATTAGAACTCAAAATGGAACTTGGAGAGTACTTACTTAAAGATTGCGACTCCTTGAGCTCCCAAGATTGGCATTGGCAACACTGAGTATATATGTGGCCAACTCCTCCTTATTTAGGTTTTCAATGGTGGTTGATCAATGGAAGTTATGAATTCGAAACAAGACCTTCAGGTGTTAGAATCAAGGAAACAGACAATTGATCTTAGGGTTTTGACATGTTTTGAATGCAATGGAAGGATTAGTTTTTCCAAATTCTAAACCAAACATGAGATATACAAAGTTCCAGGGAATATAGAGGTTTAGGATGGTTTCCTTGGCTCATGACACCATGTAGCTATCATATGTTAATCATTGCACTCAATTATGCATCCTCCTAGAACTTCTTGATCATGGGTGACTTCTTCTTCTTGTATCATGTGTATATAGACTTTCTTACATATGGATTCTTTATAGAGGGCAATACAAGCTCCTCATCAAGGCTCTTTTCTGAATTGCTTGAATCTCCATTAATATCTTCAAAACCTATAGATGTTTTATTACCAACATAATCCTTTTCTTTAACTTTCTTGGATGTAGTCGATGAGTTTACTAGACTAAAAGCTCCACAAAATCTTTCATTCCATGAAACTATTGTTGAGTGATATATCAGGTCCACTCAGAACTTGAGATTCCACACTTAAGTTTTCAACATTTCCTTTGTCATTTGAGTCAAGATTAAGTCCTTCTTTGGAATCAACATGGAATCTTGACATTTCATTAAACACATCTCTGCTTATCTTCACCTATCATGTGAGTGGTTTGTAATGTTTATATCCCTTTTGCTCAAGGGAATACTCAATGAAAATATATTTTGCTACTTTTGGAGCAAGTTTCATCCTCAACTCATTTGGAGCATGTACATATTCAATACAACCAAATACTTTCATACGCGATAAGTTTGGCTTTTTACCTGTAAACTTCTCTTCAGGTGTAGCTTGATGTACAACAATAGTTGGAGTTCTATTCATGATGTATACAACAACATGCACAACTTCTGCCCAATAATAATGAGGCATATTTTTCTCAGCCATCAAGGGTCTTACTATTTCAACAATAGGTCTATTTTTCCATTCAACAATGCTATTCTATTGTGATGTGTACCTGCATAAAAACTACTTTTGAATTCCACGACTTTTAAGAAAACTATTGAATTCATTTGATATGTATTCACCTCCTCCATCATATATAAATGTCTGCATATCCTTCCTTGTCTACTTTTCCACCATAGCCTTGAAATTTTGAAAGTGAGTAAACACCTCACTCTTCTCCTTCATGAAGTATATCCATAATTTTCATGTATTTTCAACAATGAAAGTGATATAAAACCTACAACCTTTGATAGATATGGTATTTTGCAAGATCCCAAACATTTGTATGTACTATTTTTAACACATTTTCACTAGCATGCTTGTCATGTGCCAATGATGCCCTTGACTGTTTATCGAATTGACATGCTTCACATACCTTCTACATCTCTGCAACCTTGAAAATATGGTAGTCCATTGACAAACTCCTTTGATTGCATCAACTCTAGCCTCTACAAATTTGCATGTCCAATTTGCTTGTACCAAATCTCTATGTCAACAACAACATGCACCTTTTGCAAACATGGCTTCATTCATTTCAAGAATTTTCACATTCAAGGTGAACATCCTACCCACTTTCTTCCCTTTGGCGATCAACCTTCCATTTTTTTGTACTCTTCTACATTTAACTATCAACATTGAACCTGACTTGTAATCCCTGGTCAACCATTCTTCCAACAAAAACTAGGTTCTTTGTTATATTAGGAACATGCAGTACATCAAAAAGATGTTTTACCTTCCCATCCTCCATGAATAATTCTATGTTTCTTATATGATCAATAGTATCATCACCTGTTTCAAAAAATCTAAGAACTAGTTAATTTTATTGGAAGAACCATTCTTCCAACGAAATCTAGGTTCCTTGTTATATTGGGAACATGTAATAAATCAAAAAGATGTTTTACCTTCCCATCCTCCATGAATAGTGCTATGTTTCTTGTATGCTCCATAGTATCATCACCTGTTTCAACAAATCAAAGAACTAGTAATTTTTGCAAACTACTAAACCATTTTCAATGGGTGGTCATGTGATTTGAAGCACCTAAATCAACATACTAGACATTACCATTTGATTTCAAAACATGAGTAGAAATTGTATTCATCATGTGATCTTGGGCCATGAACACCTTCTCTGAATCATCAGCACTTGTGGATGCATAGTTGTTTTGTTGCTCTCTGCTATTTTGATTGTTCAACCTTCAATCACGTTCAAAGTGACTAGGTCTACCAAAAGTCCACCACCCCTTA
This sequence comes from Ceratopteris richardii, assembly GCA_020310875.1. Lineage (NCBI taxonomy): Eukaryota > Viridiplantae > Streptophyta > Polypodiopsida > Polypodiales > Pteridaceae > Ceratopteris > Ceratopteris richardii. Next base: position 15,791,528 of record CM035436.1, read on the forward strand.
TTTTCATTACCTAAATCATTTTTTTGAAAATTTCTATGGCCTCTTTGGATCCCCCTTTGTATTGGTCTCATACAATGTGACCAAGATGTTCCAAGCCTCTTTCAGAGTTTTTGAATCTTGTATGTGCCCAATCATGCTATTTTGTATGCTTATAGCAACCAATACATTACCTTTCACACTCTTGGATTCCACTCTTCATATGCTCTTAATTGATCCATAGTCTGATTCCTCTCTAGTAACTACAGAGGGTTTTAATTTGTCTGCTTTGATGAACTTCTTATAGCCCTTTTCCATCATGAAATTTATCATTCTAAATATGCAAGCATGAAAGTTGTTCTTGTCCAACTTATTGGTCATCAACATCTACCATTTCTATAATAATTTACAATACTACAAAGACACTAGAAGCAATACCTTTGCTTGAACACTGTCCAACTCATTCCATTAGCATTTTCCATTCCCACAACAATTTACAATACTGCAAAAACACTAGAAGTAGCTCCTCTTGAACACTTTCATACTATGACTTGACAATTCCATCTCAAAAAAACATAGTTTCCATGTATCGATAGTACATGGAGTTGCTTGAAATTTTTGACTCAAAATATTTGGGAGATGCTGAATAGAATGCAAGTTTTCCAAAATTGATCTATTTTTTCTATGAGCTTCACCTTGTGAGCTTGAAATGGAGGTGGCTCCAAAACTAAAATTTGAGCAAAACAAGTGACCTTAAGGGATAAATCCTAAAAGTATTTTGATGCCTTTATCATCACACCAAATTTCATAGCAATCTGATTAGATTGTTTATGAAGCGTGCATTCTCCACACCTTCTCATGTACTCTTCACTATCGATCTTCTCCATGAGCTCTCTAGAACCACACCATGGTGCTAATACCATGTTACGAGAAAGGAGGTAAGGAAGAGAGCTCTCACACACTCACACACAAAGAGAGGAGCACACAAGACTGAGGCAAGAAAGAATAATCTTCTTCTAGAACCACACCATGGTACTAATACCATGTTACGAGAAAGGAGATAAGGAAGAGAGATCTCACACACTCTCACACACAAAGAGAGGAGCACACAAGACTAAGGCAAGAAAGAATATACAAGGAGGACCTAATAAAACAATACAAATAGTATAATATATAAAGAATAATACATAAAGAAAACCCTAATGTCTATGGATGAGCATGTTGGAAAGAAACAAATGTGCCATCACTCTTGGTCAATAAATCTGGTAAGGCTCACTAAAAGTGTCCCTGACATATATCAACATAACCACTATACATGTGAGAGATGAAAAAGTGGTACGTGTCATCTTTGATCATCATATGCCGAGCATGATTATCTCAACAACAAAGGCCCATATGATATATGGATGCCATACCTTCAAACCCTAGGGGAACACACCAAGAGAAATCTAAAGACCTACTTCAAGCGAGTTTCTTTCTCAACTTAGATGTATTAAGATCTAAACAAGGGACTCGAAATCCAAAAAGAGAGAGACAAAGAGGTAATCCCATTGCCTATACTAAGAGAACATTCAAAGACTTTGAGGCACTCTCAAGTAGTAAAGTCCATGAATAATTACTTCAACGCACAAGAGATCCATATGACCATGTAGTAGATTTTAAATAGGTTGTACAAGGCAAACATGTTGAGGACTCATTCACTCAATTTGAGACTTTTCACCTTTGAAGAGTACTGCACTTGCTTGGTTTCAAGCATTGAGTTGGAGGAATCAGCATGATACACATCAAGTTTTATTTGTATTTATTAGAGAGTTCTCTAATAGTGCAATTAGGGAAAATGCAACATCATTGATTCATATACTCAAATAGGTCCCCCAAGAGATAGTGATGTTGGTTGGGAGAAGATTCAAGAAACATATAGAATGATGACTTACATAGGAGTTACCTATAGTGAGGTTGCTAGGAGAATATTTAAGAAACATATAAAACGATGCCCTACATAGGAGCTACCCACCCGACCAAAGCAAGTATCTTTATTCTTAGATGGATTACTTAGTGGGAAACTCAGATCATATGTCTACTTGAAGAAACCTGCAACTTTAGATCAATGTGTTTGAATATGCATAGACATAGAGGATAATCTAAGGGATGAGGTTGAATTTTCCAAAGTGTACAAAGGTTTTGACTATTCTGCTAGTAAATCCTCTTCTCCGATGGAAGAGATAGTAGAGCTAGTGGCTCAAAAGATAGGAGTAAACCTACAGAATAGGCACACACAACGATTAACCATAGTGAAGAATTTTTAAGTTTGTAGAGGTGATCTTCTAGCTCCATGAGTCCCTTGGTCCATCAAATCTTAGATCTATCCCTAGAATCTTTCCAAATTCAAGCTTTGTTCTTGTGTTTTCTCTTGGCTTTTCTTTATAATACCTTCTAGCTCCATGAATCTCTTGGTCCATTGGTGCTTAGATCTATCCCTAGTATCTTTCCAAATTTAAGCTTTCTTCTTATTCCTTGGGATTTTCATTGTGTGTGTGAATGTGTGTATTCATGCATCCTCTCCCTTTTCTTCTCAAATTGATAATTTAAGGTAGGGTTCTCTCTTGATGTTGTGCTCACTATTGTTCTACATTTGGATTCACAAAAACATCCTTGTCTCTATTTTCTACCTTTAGGAATAATCGAGAGTTCCTTTCATGGGAGAAAATCCTAAACTTCCCTTCATGTGTATGGAGCATAGTACATAAACTCCCAAAAATTGACAAGTTAAATGACTGATCTTTATGAATAAGCTGAACTTGCTCTAAGAGGAACAATATAATTCTATATCCCTTTCTAAAATCAAGGTGGTGGAATCTCTTCATTTCCCTTTCCCTTGAATCCATTTCTAAAATACTTCCTTAAAAAGGTGCACTATCTAAAAGTGACCTTCCTTAAAAAAGGTGCACTAAATCATAAGCATGCAATAATCTCAATCGAGATGAAATATCCAATCTTAACAAATGAGACTCTCCATGAAGATGGATGAAATGGCACTCTTATCCAAAGGTAATGCTTCAATTATGATATGATCTTCAATCATCCAAATGGATGCTATGACAAAATTTTCTCTATGTGTTTCCACAAAGTGAAACATATATGAACATAAGTTTTCATTTAAGATTAATACACACCAATAATCATACCCACTGATAGATAAATAGATAGATAGAAAGATAGAAAGGTAGATAGATAGATTGATAGATAGATAGCTATAAATAGATAGATAAATAGATAAATAGATAGATAGATAGATAGATAAATAGATAGATGAATACATAAATAGAAAGACAGACAGATAGACAGACATATAGATAGATAGATAGATACATAGATAGATAGATAGATAGATAGATAGATAGATAGATAGATAGATAGATAGATAGATAGATAGATAGATAGATAGATAGATAGATAGATAGATAGATAGATAGAGAGATAGAGACATAGATAGATAGATAGA
>CM035436.1:15819544-15822044 GCA_020310875.1 Ceratopteris richardii
ACAAGTCTAGCTTTGTACCTAGACACACTTCCATCTGCAAATCTCTTTGTTTTGTAAACCCACTTACATCCAATAATCTTTTGACTATTAGGTTTAGGAACCAAATCCCATGTTTGATTCTCTATCAATGCATCATACTCGTCTTGCATAGCATCTTCCCAATTCTTCTTCCCTTTGGCTTCTTCATATGTAGAAGGGTCTTCATCTGCTTTTACCAAATAAGCATAATCTTTAGTAGTTAAGAATGAAGTGTCATAGCTATACCTTGTAGGTTGCCATTTGTGCCTAGATGATCTCCTAACTTCTGCACTTCTTGAGGTCTCTGGTTCATCACATTCTGGATCAAACCTTGGCCTCTCTTCAACTTCAATCTGCACTTCATTACTCTCACTTTCATCAAGTAATTGAATCTTTGCTTTACCTTTCCTTTGTTCCACTACTTCTTCATCATCTGCATGTACATTATATTTACCTGCATACCAAGTACCTTGCTCATCAAATGTAACATCCTTGGATACAATAAATTGCTTTGTGGATGGACTCCACAACCTGTATCCCATTTGCTTATCATCATAACCAATGAATACATACTTCTCTGCCTTAGGCTCCAACTTATGCCTCAATTGAGATGGCACATATGCATATGCCAAGCATCCAAATATTCTGCAATGATCTAAGGTAGGTTTCTTACCCCACCAAGCTTCATATGGTGTCATACCCTGCAAAACTTTACAAGGCAATCTATTAACCAAATATGTAGCTGTATTAACAGCCTCAGCCCACAAATAATTTGGGCAATTCTTCTCTTTCATCATGGACCTTGCAAACTCAACAAGAGTCCTATTTCTTCTTTCTGCTACCCCATTTTGTTGAGGAGAGTACCTGCAAGTAACTTCTCTCTTTATACCTGCATTCCACAAATAATCATTGAACTCATTTGAAAAATACTCTCCCCCTCCATCTGACCTTAGTCTCTTCAATTTTTGACCTGTAATCCTTTCTGCATATGCATGATAGTGTTTAAATGTATTAAACACTTCTGACTTTTCCTTAATCACATAAATTGTGATCCACCTGGTAGCATCATCAACATATATGACATAATATCTTGAACCATTTATACTAAAGTCCTTTGAAGGACCCCACACATCTGTATGCACCAATTCAAGTCTTTCTGAATACATAAACCCATGCTTGGAATAGGATTGCTTATGAGCCTTACCTAATTGACATGCCTCACATCTGTATGTCATGTGCTGACCTGCAATGTTAGGCATTCCAAGCACTGAATCATTGTTAATCATTTCTTTGATACCTCTTTCATTAAAGTGTCCAAGTCTTTTGTGCCAAAGATCCAATTCTGACACCTTCTGCTCTCCATATGTGAACATAGCATGTCCAACATTTCCTTGTACCTTCAATGTGAAGAGCCTTCCTTCTTTCTTTCCTGCAATAACTTGTTTATACCCTTGACTAGGGTCTTCCACATAAACTCCATCATTGGTAAACCTTACTTCATAACCTTTTTCCACAATTTGACCTACACTGATCAAATTCTTTGGAATTGTGGGAACATAAAGTACCTTACTCAGAAGAGTGCTCCCATCCTTAGCCTTGACTGAACCAATTGACTTTACCTTATGCTTTGTATTATCACCTGTCTGAACTGTATGATTAATTGCATTATGATCTAGATCAGTCATCAAAGCAATATTTCCACTCAAATGATTACTACATCCTGAATCAATATAAAACACTCTCATGTCCTCATGTGAGGTTTCACATGTATTCATAATGAGAGTCGAATCCTCCTTTTGATCTGATGCATAGTTGTAGTAGGTGTTATTATAGGATTGACTTTGGAAGTTTCTTCCACCACCTCTTCCAAAAGAATTCCTACCACCTCTACCTCTGAAATTTCCTCTCTGAAATCTACCTCCTCTTCCTCTTTGATTAAAGTTCTGATAATTACCATTGTTTTGATTATTATGCCAACAATCATGAGATAGATGATTGGTCTTACCACATATCCAACAAGCTCTTGCATTCTCTTTGTTGTTTCTGCCTCTTCCTCTACTTCTGCCATTTCCTCTTCCTCTTATGAAGTTTGCTTGGTTTGATGTACCTTCTTCTTCACCTGATTGTTGCTTCCCTTTGTTAGCTTTCTTCTTGTCTTTAGAATACATTGCATGACCTGCACTCTTATCAACATCTCCTTTGATATCATTCTCAAAAGTTAGCATATGACCTAACAATTGATTCAAATCAGGAGTAAAGTGATCTAATGAAAGTTCTGTAGATAAAATGAAAGGCTTCCATTTCTCATCTCCTCTTAGCCCTGTGAGTATTTGTCTTACCAATTTGTCTTCTTCAATATCTTCATCAACTGCACCTAAAGAATCTACAATGTCCTTCATCTTTGTCACATAATCAGAGATTGATTGTGAGGCCTTCTTCTTGAAGGTAGTAAATTCTGCCCATAGTGAAGCCTTCCTTGATT
>CM035436.1:15829544-15834544 GCA_020310875.1 Ceratopteris richardii
CCTACTTTTAGTAGAGATATTCTAGGACCTTCAACTCCTATAAAAACTACATTTGAAAAGTCGCGAAAAAGGGCTGTCACTTTAGCTCACTCCCCGAGGCATTTTGTCATTGTAACTGTGTGTGTGTTAGTGCTACTCCATAGCCTACACCACCACTCCTCAATTAGCCATGCTTGCCATGCTAATGAGCTTGTATAATCATATCAATCAATAGATATATACACATTCAACATATCTGATTCTCTGTATTTTCTACTCCAAGTCTGTCAACTTCCAAGGAGCATTTCTCAGTGCTCACGGAACCAAATCAAGAGTTTAATAGCTCGTTGGAACCAGCTCAAGGTCGTCTACAAGCATACAAAATCTTAGAAGATTTCATTCAGCTATTTGGGAGAAATCGCGATCGAAGCAGTCACTGGTCTATCTCTGCAACTCTCCTAAAAAGTCGGGGGTAATCAGAATTTTGCTAAACTTATTTCTCAGTGTATAGTTTATCAATTTGAGTGATTCCACTTGCAATTGATAGCTTATTAAGGTACTTTAATACTCCCAAAAGGAATTGTTCCAATTTCAAGTGTGCTGGTCACACTGAGCATAAGACTGAGCAGGTATCATTACAGAATTAGAAAGTTTTTCAAGACTAGTGAAGTGCAAACTCATCTGTTGTGTTCTAATCATTAGTCAAATCATTTCCAAAGTACACATAGCATATTTTTGGTATCATTTGGAAGCTCAAGGAGTCTACTAAGCATATCTGGAGCCAAAGGAGGGCTGGTGTGAAGCAGGTATAGCAGCACCAACTCATTTCTTGAGTGCATCCAACCATCACTCTCAACAGTGGTATCAGAGCAAAGAAGGTAAACATGGGTGATGGTTTCCCTTCATTCATTGACATTGGACAGAAACAATTATCAGGCTTGGTCATTGAGAATGAAGACCTATCTACAAGGGAGAAGCTTATTTGGATACATATCAGGAGATGAGGAATTGCCCTCATTCAAGACTAGAAGACTACCCACAAAGGATGAACATGAGAGACTCAACCAATGGTGTGCAAAGGATGCTTTGGCAAGGTCTTACCTTGTAAACTCTATATCTGACTTTCTTTTACCTCATGTAAGGAATTGTAAGACTTCCCAAGAGACTTGGGAAACCTTGGCAAACTACTTTTCTTCCAACACAAGGGCTAGGAAGAATCAACTGTGGATTGAATTCACAACCCTTAGGAAGCAGCCCAAGCAACCAGTCTCAGAGTATGTGACAAAGATCAAAGATGTGGCAGACCAAGTAGCAAGCATTGGAGAGGAGATTGAAGAGGAGCAAATAGTCAGGCAAGTAACAAATGGACTCAAGGCAGATGATAAGTGGGAAAGTTTCACCACTGCAATGGACCTCTATATGGACATGCATACCCCTGATCTCACAACACTCATGGGCCAACTTTTCACACATGAAGCAAAGTTTACAAAGGCTGGAGATCAATCAAAAGGTAACAACCCCTCTGCTCTCTATACTGATAAGAAAGTTAAAGATAAAGGTAAAGGGAAGAAATAGGATGAAGAAGGCTCTACCTCTCAAGCTAATTATGCAGGGAGAGGTAGGTCATCTAGAGGAAGAGGCAGAGGAGGTAAGTCAGGTAGGGGGAGGCCCTACAACTCATCACCATGCAACATTTGTGGATTGTCAAACCATACCACAGATGAATGCTACAAGAACTACAAAAATCAGAGAGGAAGAGGCTACTCAAGAGGTGGATACTCTCAAGGGAGAGGCAGATTCAACCAACATCAAAGCTACAATGGATACAACAATCAATACAACAACAACTACAATCACAACCACAATGGTAACTACCAAGGTGGATTCAGAAATAGAAGAGACTACAACAACTACACAGAGGAGCAAGATGACTCCCTATTGATCATGAATATGACCTCCAAGGCAGGTACAAATGATGATCATTTATTTTATATTGACTCAGGATGTTCTAACCATGTAGCTGGCAATGTGGCACTACTTTCTGATTTGGAAGAGCCCAAGGGCAAACATCAGGTACAAACAGGTGATGACACTAAGCACTCTGTTGTTAAAATTGGTAATGTGAAGACATGTGATGGTAACCAGAACCTATTGAGCAGGGTACTCTATGTACCAACCATCACCAAGAATCTAATGAGTGTTGGTCAGATTGTGGAGAAAGGTTTGCAGGTCAGATTCACACAACATGGATCATATGTGGAGGACCCAAGACATGGATTCAGAAGGATAGCCAAAGGGGAGAAATCAGGTAGATTATTTACATTTGAACTAGAAGATACAAAAAACATTGCTTTGTATAATTACAAGGATCAGACACTTTCAGAGTTAGAAATATGGCACAAGAGATTAGGGCACATAGGTGAAAGAACTCTAAAGCAAATGTGCAGGGATCAATGTGTGCTTGGGATACCTAATGTGTCCAAGCAACACATGATTTACAAGTGTGGATCATGTCAATTTGGTAAGTCTCATAGGTTACCCTATTCAAGGAAAGGTTTCATGCATGAAGACTACCTAGACTTGGTACACACAGATGTTTGGCGACCTAGCAAGGACCCTTCTATCTCAAGTTCAAGGTATTATGTGTCCTTCATTGATGATTATAGCAGGTGGACCATTTTATACTTTATGAAGCATAAAGATGAAGTGTTTAATTGTTTCAAGAGGTACCTTGCACTTGTTGAAAATCAAACAGGAAGAAGCTTGAAGAGGCTAAGGTCAGATGGTGGAGGAGAGTACTTCTCCAATGAGTTTGAAGATTTTTTGCAGGAAAGAGGCATCAAAAGGGAGATTACTACAAGGTACTCACCTGGACAAAATGGGGTAGCTGAAAGAAGGAATAGACTCATAGTAGAAACAGCTAGGTCTATGCTTAATGAAAAGAAGTTACCAAATTATCTTTGGGCAGAGAGTGTGTCCACTGCCACCTATCTCATAAACAGGTTGCCATCCAAATCACTTGATGGCATGACACCATATGAAGCTTGGCATGGTAAGAGACCCTCTCTGGATCATTGCAAAATCTTTGGTTGTGTAGCATATGTGCATATTCCCTCACAGGTAAGGGGAAAGCTAGATCCCAAGGCTGAAAAATGTATCTTCATTGGTTATGATTTGAACCAAAAGGGATACAGATTCTACAACCCAACAAACAAAGGTTTCAAGGTAAGCAGAGATGTCATCTTTGATGAGAATGACTCATGGTATGAGAATGAGTGCAGGAAGGTTAGTCTACCCTATGACATGGAGGAAGATTTCCCAAAGCTCACCAAGGAGGAATCAATTCAGAAAGAAGATTCAAGCTCAGATGATGATGATACAATAAACCTTGAAGAGTTCAAGGCTTGGAAGTCCAAAGGAAAGATGAAGATGAAGCAATTAGAAGATAAACCAGAAACCTCAACTCAAGCAATGAGGAGATCTCAGAGAGAAAAGAAGAAGCCTATCAGATTTGGGTATGACACATCACTTGTAACTAAACATTCTGTATATCTTGCAAAGGACTTGTTGAATGAAGAACCAGGTACCTATGGAGAAGCAATTACCAAACCATAATGGAAAGAAGCCATGGATGAAGAGATGGAAGCTCTCAAGGAAAGTGATACTTGGGACTTGGTACCCAAGAAAGACTCTATGAAGGTGATAGGATCCAGATGGATCTACAAACTAAAGAAGAATTCAGATGGAACAATAAACAGATACAAGGCTAGGTTGGTAGCCAAGGGTTTTGCACAAACCCAAGGCATTGATTATGAGGAGACATTTTCTCCTGTGGCCAAGATGCCAACTATCAGAATTTTGGTGAGTGTAGCTGCATCCAAGAATTGGAATATGTACCAATTAGATGTCAAGAATGCTTTCTTGAATGGATGGATATCTGAAGAAGTCTACATGTCACAACCACCTGGCTATGAAGATCCAAAAAAGGTACATTATGCTTGTAAATTGAAAAAGGCTCTGTATGGTTTAAAGCAGGCACCTAGAGCATGGAATTACAGGTTGACAACCTACCTCCTAGACCAAGGATTTGTGATGAGTAAAGCAGACACTTCTCTATTCATAAAGAGAAGTAGTACAGAGGTAATCTACTTATGTGTTTATGTTGATGACATCATCATTACAGGCAATGATGTTAATGGAATTAGACACATCAAAGGACAGATGATGAAAGAATTCAAGATTAGTGATCTTGGATTGTTGAAGTACTTCTTAGGTCTTGAGTTAGTCTACACCAACTCAGGTATATATATCACTCAAAAGAAGTATGTACAGGATATGGTCAAGAAGTTTGGCTTGCAGGATGCTAAAGCATCTACTACTCCAATGGAGGTCAACCTAAAGCTAAGTGCTCATGAAGGAGAAGAAGTCCAAGACATCACAGGATACCAAAGTATGGTAGGTAGTTTGAACTATGCTACCTTGACAAGAATTGACATAGCATATGGAGTTAGTGTGCTTAGTCAATTCATGCACAAACCAAGGGTACCTCACCTAGAGGCAGCAAAGAAGATCTTGAAGTATCTGAAGGGAACTCAAAGTCATGGTTTGTACTTTCCATATACATCAGATATTGACATTAAAGTTTACTCAGATGCAGATTGGGCAGGATGCAAGGATGATAGGAGAAGCACCTCAGGATACATTTGTTTTGCAGGAGATAAGCCTATTTCTTGGTCAGCCAAGAAGCAACCTACAGTGGCATTGTCATCCACTGAAGCAGAGTATAGAGGGCTTGCCAATGCCACTCAAGAAGCTATCTGGTTGAAGCTTCTATATACAGAGTTAGGTCTACACACAAGACCACCAATCATCTTTGGAGACAACACTAGTTCTCTTCACCTTGCAGCTAATCCAATATATCATGCTAGAACCAAACACATAGAGGTTCATTACCACTATGTGAGAGAGAAGTTGCTAAGCAAAGATATACAATTGACTTATGTGTCTACTAATATGCAATG
>CM035436.1:15842044-15882044 GCA_020310875.1 Ceratopteris richardii
TCAATGCTTCCAATGCAAGGTCTCCTTTGAGATCTTTCCAAAGATACCTTATATGTCTAAATCCCACCTATAGATTGAGAGATACAATGTAATCTTTATTGGGCTCATTCCAAAAGCATCATGCATGCCTTCCATTCACCTTGCCCAAGCCTACTTCCTAGGCTCTGATACCAACTGTGGGAATTGAACTCATGATCTATCGGTTATGAGTATGATGGGCTAACCATTTGTCCCAAAAGCCATGGTTAAGGATTACTTCCTAATCCTCCCTCTTAGGGTGTAGTTCAACCATCTCCTGCCTATCATTTATGGAGTCTTATACTCTCTTTCTCTTCTAGAGATCATTCTCCTCAATTATCAATCCTTGATCTCCTCTTGAATTGATATCCTCACCCTTACAAAACCTCTTGAACCTTCTTGTTCTCAACCTTGTTCGCTTGAACCCTTGCTCTCAACCTTGGTGTCTTGAACTTGCCTTTTTACTTCTTGGCCACTTGCCTAAAGACCTTCCTTGTTCACAACCTTGGTGTCTTGAGCCCTTGTCCTCAACCGTATTCCCCATGTTATGTATCGTGGATCCTCAATCTATACCTTCCATTATAAAGCTCATTTTGAGAGCTTTCCAAAGGTACCTTAAATGTCTAAATCTAACCTACAAATTGAGAAATACACTATAATATTTATTGGGCTCATTTCTGAAAGCGTTGTCCACGTCTTCCATCCACCTTGCCCAAGCCTGCTTCCTAAGCTTTGATACCAATTGTAGGAATTGAATTCATGATCTATTAACTAGCAGTATGATGGGCTAACCACTTGCCCCAAAAGCCATGGTTGAGGATTACTTCTTAATTCTCCCTCTTATGGTGTAGTTCAACCATCTCCTTCCTATCATTTCCTGATTCTAACACTCTCTTCCCCTTCTAGAGATCATTGTCCTTAATGATCAATCTTTGTTCTCCTGTTTAATTGATGTCCTCATCCTTGCATAGTCTCTTGAACCTTCTTGTTCTCAACCTTGATCTCTTGAACTTTTTCTCTCAACCTTGGTGTCTTGAACCTTTGCTTTCTGCTACTTGGCTCTTTGCCTACAGAATTGCCTTGTTTACAACCTTAGTGTCTGTAGCCCTTTTTCTCAACCTAGGTATCTTGAAACTCATTCTTTCCCATGCTATGCATTTTTAATCCTCAATCGAGTGTTTGCATTGCAAGTTTTGTTTTGAGATCTTTGCAATGATATCTTATACGTCTAAATCCTACCTACAAATTGGGAGATACATTCTAATATTTATTGTGCTCATATATGAAAGCACGACTCATGTATGCCTTCCATTTGCCTTCCTCAAGTCTAGTTCCTAAGATATGATACCAATTGTGGGAATTGAACTCATGATCTACTAATTAGGAGTATGATGGGCTAACCACTTGCCCCAAAATTCACGATCAAGGATCACTTCCTAATCCTACCTCTTAGGGTGTGGTTCAACCATCTCTTGCCTATCATTTCTTGAGACTAACACTCTCTTCCCCTTGTAGAGATCATTATCCTCGATTATCAATCCTTGATCTCCTCCTGAATTGATGTCATCACCCTTGTACAATCTCTTGAACCTTCTTGTTCTCAACCTGGGTCCCTTGAACCTTTTATTTCAACCTTGCTGTCCTTAAGCTTGCCATTCCGATACTTGGGCACTTCCCTACAGACTTGCCTTGTTTGCAACCTTGGTGTCTTCAGACCTTGTTCTCAACCTTAGTATCTTGAAACTCATTCTTCCCCATGCTACATATCTTGGATCCTCAATATCATGTTTCCATTGCGATGTTCATTCTAAGAGCTTTCTAAGGGTTTCTCATACATCCAAATTAAACGTATAGATTGAGAGATACATTGTAATCTTTGTTGGGCTCATTTATGAAAGCACCTCATGCATGCTTTCCACCCACTTTGCCCAAGCCCATTCCTTAAGTTTTGATACCAGTTGTGGGAATTGAACTCATGAATTATCGGCTAGGAGTATGATGGGCTAACCACTTGCTCCAAAAAACAATGGTTGAAGATTACTTCCTAATCCTCCCTTGTAGGGTTTCTTTCCTGTCATTTCTTGAGTCTAACACTCTCTTCCCCTTCTAGAGATCATTCCCCTCAATGGTCAATCTTTCATCTCCATTTGAATTGATGTGCTCACCCTTGCATAGTCTTTTGAACCTTCTTGTTCTCAACCTTGGTCTCTTGAACCCTTGCTCTCAACCTTGGTGTCTTGAAGCTTGCCTTTCTACTTCTTGGCCACTTTCCTATAGACTTGCCTTGTTCGCAACCGTGGTGTCTTTTGAGCCCTTGTTCTCAACCTCAATATCTTGAGACTAGTTCTTCTCCATGTTATGTATCTTAGGTCCTCAATCTAGTGCTTCCATTACAAAGTCTGTTTTGAGATGTTTCCAATGCTAACTTATACATCTAAATTTGACATTCAAGAAAGCATTCTTGACATCCAATTGGTACATATTCCAATTTTTTGATGCAGCCACACTTACCAACACTCTGATGGTTGGCATCTTGGCCACAGGTGAGAATGTCTCCTCATAGTCAATGCCTTGGGTTTGTGCAAAACCCTTGGCTACCAATCTGGCTTTGTACCTATTGATTGTGCCATCAGAATTCCTTTTAAGCTTGTAGATCCATCTGGATCGTATTACCTTCATTGAGTCCTTCTTAGGTACTAACTCCCATGTGTCACTCTCTTTGAGGGCATCAATCTCCTCATCCATAGCTTCTTTCCATTCTGATTTGGTTATTGCTTCTTCATATGATCCTGGTTCTTCATTTAACAAATCTTTGGCAAGATAGACAGAATGTTTAGTAACAAGAGATGTATCATACCCATATCTGATAGGTTTCTTGCTTTCTCTTTGTGATCTTCTAAATGGTTGAGTTGAAGATTCAGGTATGTCTTCAAGCTTCTTCATCTTCATTTTGCCTTTGGAGTTCCATGCTTTGAATTCTTCAAGATTGATAGTGTCTTCGTCATCTGAACTTGAGGCTTCATTCTGAGTAGGTTCCTCCTTTGTAAGACTTGGAAATTCCTCTTCCAAATCATAGGGTAATTTGACCTTCCTGCATTCATTCTCATACCAAGATCATTTTCATCAAAGACAACATCTCTGCTTACCATAATTGATAGGATTATAAAACCTGTAACCTTTTTTATTTAAATCATACCCAATAAAGATGCATTTTTCAGCCTTTGGGTCTAGCTTACCTCTTATCTGAGAAGGAATGTGTACATATGCTACACATCCAAATATTTTGCAATTGTCAAGTGAAGGTCTCTTACCATGCCATGCTTCATAGGGTGTCATGCCATCAAGAGACTTAGATGGTAACCTATTTATGAGGTAAGTGGCAGTAGAAACACTCTCTCCCCATAGATAGTTAGGTAACTTTTTCTCATTAAGCATAGATCTAGCTATCTCAACAATTAATCTATTTCTTCTCTCAACTACCCCATTCTGTTCAGGAGAATACCTTGTGGTTATCTCTCTTTTGATGCCTCTGTCCTGCAAGAAGTCTTCAAATTCATTGGAGAAGTACTCACCTCCTCCATCTAACCTTAGCTTCTTCAAATTCCTTCCTGTTTGATTTTCAACTAATGCAAGATATTTTTTAAAACAATTAAATACCTCATCCTTGTGCTTCATGAAGTATAATACAGTTCATCTGCTATAATCATCAATGAAAGACACATAGTACCTTGATCCTGAGACTGAGGGGTCTTTGCTTGGTCCCCATACATCTGTGTGTACAAGTTCTAGGTAGTCTTCATGCATGTATCCTTTCTTTGAGAAGGGTAACCTGTGAGACTTCCCAAATTGACAAGCACCACACTTATAAATCATATGTTGCTTGGATACATTAGGTATCCCAAGCACACATTCGTCCCTGCACATTTGTTTCAAGGTTCTTTCTCCTATGTGCCCTAACCTTTTGTGCCAAATCTCAAGCTCTGAAAGTGTTTGATCTTTATAACTGTATAGTGCAATATTCTTTGTATCTTCCAACTCAAAGTGAAAAGTCTACCTGATTTTTCTCCTTTAGCAATCCTCTTGAACCCATGTCTTGGATCCTTCACATATGCTCCATATTGATTGAATCTAACCTACAAACCTTTCTCCACAATCTGACCAACACTCATCAAATTTTTGGTAATGGTTGGTACATAGAGTACCCTGCTCAATAAATTCTGATTTCCATCACAAGTCTTAACATTTCCAACTTTAACTACAGAATGCTTTGTGTCATCACCTGTTTGGACTTGATGCTTACCTTTTGGTTCCTCAAGATCAGAGAGTAATGCTACATTGCCAGCCACATGATTTGAACATCCTGAGTCAATGTAGAATAGGTGGTCATCATTTGTACCTGACTTTGAAGTCATCTTCATGATCAGAAGAGAGTCATCCTGCTCCTCTGTGTAGTTGTTGTAATCCTTCCTGGTTTTGAATCCTCCTTGGTAGTTGCCATTGTAATTATTGTTGTAGTTGTTGTTGTAATTATTGTTGTAGCCTTGGTGATGGTTGAATCTACCTCTTGACTGTGAGTAGCCACCTCTTTGGTATCCTCTTCCTCTCTGATTCTTGTAATTCCTGAAACACTCATCTGTAGTATGATTTGATAAACCAAAAATGTAGCATGGTGAGGAGTTATAAGATCTCCCCCTACCTGGCTTACCTCCTCTGCCCCTTCCTCTTGATGATCTACCTCTCCCTGCATAGTTGGCTTGGGGGGGTAGAACATTCATCTTCCACCTTCTTGCTTTTGCCTTTATCTTTAGACTTCTTATCAGTATATAGGGCAGAAGAGTTATTACCTTTGGATGTATCTCCATTTTTGTTGAGCTTTGCTTCATGAGTAAACAATTGTCCCATGAGAGTTGTAAGATCTGGAGTGTGCATGTCCATGTAGAGATCCATGGTAGTGGTGAAGCTTTTCCATTTGTCATCAGCCTTGATCCCATTGATCACTTGCCTTACAATTTTTTCTTCTTCAATCTCTTCTCCTATGCTTGCTAACTGATCTGCTACATCTTTAATCTTGGTCACAAATTCTGAAACAGCTTGCTTAGGTTGCTTCCTTAGTGTTGTGAATTCAATCCAGAACTGATTTTTCCTAGCCCTTGTGTTGGAGGAAAAATATGATGACAAGGTTTCCCAAGTCTCTTGGGATGTCTTACAATTTCTAATATGTGGCAAAAGAAAATCAAATATAGAGTTGAGTAAATAAGACCTTGCCAATGCATCCTTAGCACACCATGTGTTGAGCTTTTCATGTTCTTCCTTGATTGGTAATCCTGTTGCTTTGAATGAGGGCAATTCCTCGTCTCCTGAGATGTAACATAGAGACTCCTTCCTTGTAAGTAGGTCTTCATCCTTAGAGACCATGCTTGATAGTTGTTCCTATACAATTTATCAATAAATGAAGGAAAACCATCTCCCATTTTACCTTAGTTTGCTCTGATACCACTGTTGGGAAAGATGGATGGGTACTTCAAGAGACTGAGTAGGTACTGCTAAACCTGCTTTGTACCAGTCCTCTTTTGCTTCAGAGTTGATAACTAGACCTCCTTAGCTTTCCAATTACACCATAAAATATCCTATGTCCTTTGGAAATGATGTGTGCAATGATTGAATCAAAACAGATAACTTTGGAAGTCACAAATTCAAGAAAACCTTCTATTTATGGCTTGACACCTGCTGAGTATTTTGCTCAATTTGACCAGCACAGTAGGAATTGGAAAAATTCCTTTTAGGGGTATCTAATTATCTTAGTAAGCTACCTATTCCAAGTGGAATGATGTAAAATGATAAACTATGCTAAGAAAAATCAATTTAGCAAGTTAAGCTATTCCCTCAACTTTTTAGGATTGTAGCAGAAAATGACTAGAGATCACCTCGACTCAGATTTCTCCAAAATGATTGAATAGAATGTCTTCAAACTTTGATAGCATGTAGACTACTTCAAGCTGAATCCAACAAGCTTTGAATCACTGAATTTGGTGAAGAATTGACTGAGATATGCCCTTGACAAGTTGACAGACTTTTGAGTAGACTACCAGAGAATACAGAGATGGACAATATGAATGTATGTATTAATGAACATTTGTATACAACTCCATTGGCATGTATATCATTGCCAAATGGTGTAGAGAGGTGTGGGCTAGAGTGTAGACCTCACACACACTCAAAAATCACTAATGCTAGGCTCGGAAGTGCTCTCTCTTACCCGTGACTTTTCATGTCCATTTTTATAAGAGATGACTAAAAATTTGAATTCAAATTCAAACTTTTGGCTCCCTATGATCAAGCTCCTAAATACTTGGAGATATTCTTTCAATCAACCAACTAATTTTCCACGAATCCTTTTGGTAGGTGATTACAAGAGATTCCAAGTCAATTTGACTTTTACAATGAGGTAAAGTGGTAATTAACCACTAGCATATGTTCCTATGCTTCTTCATGTATGTATAGACTTCAATGCATCCTTTGAGCCAAATGTGTAGGCTTGTAGTTTAGACCAACACATATGTGCCATCACAATTAAGGCATAAATTGGAACCCAAAGCTGAAAAATATGTGTTCATTGGATATGATGATAAGCAGATGGGATATAGGTTGTGGAGTCTATCCACAAAACAATTCCTTGTGTCTAAAGATGTTACATTTGATGAGCAAGGTACTTGGTATGCAAGTACAATCAATATTTATGCAGGTGATGAAGAAGTTGTGAATCAAAAGAAAGGTAAATCAAAAGTTCAGATATTTGATGAAGAGGAGAACAATGAAGTACAGGTTGAAGTTGAAGAAGTGCCAAGATTTGATCCAGAATGTGATGAATCAGAAACCTCAAGGAGTGGAGAACTTAGAAGGTCATCAAGAAACAAATGGCAACCTACAAGGTATAGCTATGACACTTCTTTTTTGGCTACCAAAGATTATGCATATATGGTAAAGGCAGATGAAGACCCTTCTACATATGAAGAGGCAAAAGGTAAGGAAAATTGGGAGAAAGCTATGTAGGAAGAGTATGATGCATTGATGGAGAATGAGACTTGGGATTTGGTTCCTAAACCAAATAGTCAGAAGATCATTGGATGCAAATGGGTCTACAAGACAAAGAGGTATGCAGATGGAAGTGTGTCTAGGTATAAAGCTAGACTTGTTGTGAAAGGGTTTGCTCAGAAATATGGTATAGATTATGATGAAACGTATAGTCATGTGGCAAAGATGACAACCATCAGGACACTCATAGCTATTGCTGCATGTAAAGGTTGGAAATTATGTCAATTAGATGTGAAGAATGCTTTTCTAAATGGTTAGATTTCAGATGATGTTTTCATGGAACAACCACAAGGATTCAGAGATGAAAGGTATCCAGATCATGTGTGCAAGCTCAAGAGAGCTTTGTATGGCTTGAATCAGGCCCCAAGGGCATGGAATTATAGACTTGTGAAGTTCTTAAAAGAACTTGGATTCCAAGTGTCTAAAGCAGATAGTAGCTTGCTTGTCAAAGCAATTGAAGATGGGTTTATTTACATGTGCATATATGTTGATGATATAATTCTTACAGGTACAGATGAGAAAGGCATTCAAATTCTAAAGAAGCAAATGGAGAAAGAGTTCAAGATCAGTGATTTGGGAGATTTGTCATATTTCTTGGGCATGGAGATCTCATACACTCAGCATGGAGTGTATGTAACTCAAGAAATGTACTTGAAGAACTTGTTAATCAAGTTTAAAATGCATGATTGTAGGGTAGCACCTATTCCAATGGAAGTGAATCACAAATTGAGCAGATATGGAGGAGAAGAGTTCAAGGACATGAAGCTATATCAAAGTTTGGTTGGTAGTCTGATCTATGCTACTTTAACTAGACCTGACTTGTCATATGCAGTTGGAGTATTGTCTCAATTCATGCATTGTCCTAGGAAAGAACATTGGATTGCAGGACAAAGAGTGTTTGAGGTACATTAAGGGTACACTCAAAGAAGGTTTGTATTATGGTTTTACATCAAATACAAACATCAAGATCTATAGTGATACAGATTGGGCAGGTAATCCTGATGATAGGAGATCAACTTATGGATACTTGTGTTATGTGGGAGATAAGTTAATTTCATGGTGTTCAAAGAAGCAACACACAGTTGCTTTGTTATCTACAGAAGCAGAGTACAAAGGGATGGTTGAAGCTGCAAAGGAAGTGATATGGCTTAAGACTCTTATGAAGAGTTTTGACATCATTCAGAGTACACCCACTATTTATGGAGATAACATAAGTTCATTGTATTTAGCTACTAATCCTGTTTTTCATGCCAAGACTAAACATATTGAGATTCAATATCACTTTCTAAGAGAGAAGGTGATGGATAAAGAGATTGAAGTAATACATACTTCAACAAAAGATCAGATAGCTGATATGCTAACCAAGAGCTTGGATGGATCAAAGCTACAGAGATTCAAAGATATGGCAGGCATAAAGAAGATCAAGTTATGAAGCTTGAAGGAAATGCATATTCAGAAGATGAAGATGTGTACACATATGTACATTAATTCAGAGATAGTTTACTTATACTTTTGTATAGTCACAAGCTTGTAAATATTTGACTATATATACAAAGGAAAAATGTCGGGGCAAATGTATGAGAGTATAGAATACAAGAATTCAGAAGAATTAGGTGTGATTAGAAACTTGAGAAGTATGAAGATTAGCTCTCTCATCCAGATGTAAAGTTTTCTAGTAATGGAAGAAAAAAATGTGCCTGATGTTTCTGTGCATTCTCCTTCTATGCTTGATCATTTCAAGAATCTTTTTGTAGACATCTAATTCCATAGTTAATGAGTCTATGGTTAAATTTTGAGAGCCTAATTCTAAACAAGCTGTGAGAATTATGAGTAGGAACATTCATATCTGAAGAAGTGTTCACTATTTTCTGAAACAGGCGCAATCTCGATGGTCAAAGATTTGATCATTTCTCAGTGCACAGGTTAAAGTTTTTCATTAGTGAGGAGTCAAAATCTAAGTTGGAAGGTAAGCTATCTATGGCTAAAAGCATTTGCATAAACAAATTCTAGATTGAGAGAACCAAGTGTTAGAAGTTACAGGTGTCTTAATCGATTTCTCAAAAGAGCAGTTCTAGACATAGGTGACTTGTTGAGATCATTTCTTAAGATCTACTGAGTCTTTTGGAATGATTTAACTTGGAGAAGGTGTGCAAACTATAGGCAACACCTTGTGCAAAGTTTTATCAAAAAGTTTACACATTTGATAAGTCAATGATGTTGGAGTTAGACGTCTGCGGAAGCACGCGAACAGCACAAGGAAGAGGAAGAAGCTTGGAGCACAACACACAAGACTGAATGTATTACTAGAGAATGTACAAAGATAAGTAGCCCATTAGGGCAATAGGCGTATATACAAGCCGGGGGAAAAAAACCTCCTAAAGAGGGAAAAAAGTGCCCCGGCGGTCCTAGAGTGTTCACACACATCACTACCTAAATATATCAACAAATCCCCCCTGGGAGTGATGCGGTGAACAAGGAGCTGGCACTCATGTATAAGGAAGTGCCGAGCTATGTGGAAATCACTCCACAAAAGGAAGTAAGCCCAAAGCTTTGCGGAAAGCTTCAAACTTCTCCCTAGGCAGAGCCTTCGTGAAAAGGTCTGCAATGTTCTCCTGCGTGGGCACATATGCCAAGCTGATCTCCCCAGCAGAGAACCGCTCCCTGACATAGTGATAATGCACCTCAATGTGCTTAGTGCGAGCATGGAACACAGGGTTCCTCGCAACTGCCAATGCGCTCTGACTGTCAGTGAAGATGGTGGTGGCATAAGACTGGCCAACACCCGAATCAGCCATAAGGCGTCTGAGCCACACACACTCAATAGTCGCTGTGAAAGCTGCCCTATACTCAGCCTCACAACTGGAAGTGGCCACAGTAGGCTGCTTCTTGCTCAACCAAGATATACATGAGCTACCAAGCATGAAGCAAAAACCACTGGTGGACACACGAGTGTCATAGCAACCAGCCCAATCTGAGTCAGAAAAAGCATGCAAATCTGGCGGTAGTGATCCCCCCTTGGGATAAAACAACCCAAGTAGCCGAGTACCACTCAAGTAGCGAAAGATGCGCTTAACCGCTTTCCAATGCATGACTCCTGGGCAATGCATAAACCTGCTCATCTATGAGACAGCAAACTGAATATCTGGCCGAGTAATGCATAAGTAAATCAAGCATCCAACAGCCTGCTGATAGAGAGCAGCATCAAATGCATCTCCAGCATCATGAAGACTCAATCGTAAACCTGTCTCCATAGGAGTGGCAATAGGCTTACAGTCTTCAAGGCCAAAACGCTGCAATAATGTGTCAATATATTTCGTTTGACACAAAGCCATTCCACCATCAACTTGCATAGACTGAATGCCCAAATAGTGATGCAAATGCCCCAAATCAGACATCTCAAATGAGGCATGCAAATCAGCCTTGAAATCAGCAATATGCTTCTCAAGGGGACAAGTGAGCAGCATGTCGTCTACATAGACAAAAATGATCAAAAGCACATCATTAGCACGCTTAACATATAAGGTGCTTTCAGTTGGATTGTTCTCAAAACCATGTGCAATCAGATAGGCATGTATTTTCTCATACCAAGCACGTGGTGCTTGCTTTAAACCATATAACGCCTTCTTTAACCTGCACACCTAGTTTTCATGCCCTTTCTCCACAAAGCCACGGGGCTGAAAAACATACACTTCTTCATGCAAGTCACCATTCAGAAATGCTGTTTTAATGTCCAACTGATGTACATTCCAACCATGATGGGCTGCAAGTGCACAAATGCTCCGAACAGTAGTCATACGGCATGTAGGTGCAAAGGTCTCATCAAAATCAATGCCTCTTTCCTGCGCATAACCCTTTGCAACAAGCCTAGCCTTATACCTGTCAACTGTACCATCAGGTTTACGCTTCAGCTTGTATACCCACTTAGTGCCAATGGCCTTCTTGCAAGGAGGCAAGTCACATAAAGACCATGTACCATTCTTCATTATAGCATCATATTCAGATTGCATAGCAGCCATCCAATTTTATGAATTTTGTGCTTCATCAAAAGAAACAGGCTCATTCTCATCACAGAGACTAGATGCAGCCATAGCATAGCAATCTGATGCAAAGGAGGTACTATGAGAGCCTGAACGAGTACGATATGACAAAGGTGCATCTAATTTGCTGTCACGCAAAGTCTGCACCAGCCATTTTGGCATAGTTTTTGCCTGTTCAATATCAGCTCTCTCATCAACAAGTGCATCATGTAAATCTGCATCAGAAATGGCATGATCTGCATCATCATATGAAACCTGCAAAGGCTGAGAAGTTGCCTCATTAGGACCAGCGCTAGCCTGTCCACCTGTAAAAAGAGGCATCAAAGTATCATACATGTCTTTGGAGCTAACAGATGTCTCCTTAGTACATGAAAGCAATGGCTGAATAGCATCTTCCACAAAGACAACATCACGGCTAACCAGAATGCGTTTAGTCTGTGGATGATACAGACGATAGCCTTTACTTTCAGAACTGTACCCAACAAAAATACATTTTACTGCCTTATCATCCAATTTTCTGCGATGTTGTTCAGGCACTAATGCATATGCCAAACAACCAAAAACACGTAGATGAGCAACAGATGGCTTGCGGTCATGCCAAGCCTCATATGGAGTGATAGACTGCAACGCTTTCGTGGGACACCTGTTCAGTACATATGTTGCACACATGACAGCCTCAAGCCAGAAACTATGTGGTAAAGCCTGACTTTTGACCATGCACCTCGCCATCTCCATGAGTGACCTGTTCTTTCGTTCAGCAACTCCATTCTGTTGAGGTGTATACGGCACTGTACACTGGTGTTTTATCCCATGTTCAGCCAGAAATGCATTAAAATCTGAAGACATATATTCCCCCCCTCGATCAGAACGGAGGGTGCCCATTTTACATGCTGACAGATTTTCAGCCAAAACCAAAAACTGTTTGAAGCACATGAACACTTCGGACTTTGCTTTGAGTGGATATACCCATGCATGCCTGGAAAAATCATCAATGAAAGTCACGAAGTAAAGGTAATTTCCAAAAGAGGGTGTCTGCATAGGACCACAGACATCACTATGTACAAGCTGCAATTTCTGCATAGCCCGAACTGAACCATCTTTTGGAAAGGAAGAACGCTGCATTTTGCCCAAAATACAGCCTTCACAAACATGTTTTCCAGGTGCCTCAAGTTTGGGCAAAGAGGACACCATTTCAGATTTCTGCAGGCGTAACAAGCTAGCAAAATTCAGATGACCAAAGCGTGCATGCCAAAGCTTTGCATCTGACATAGCCTGAGAATCATGAACTGCACATGCCGAATCATTCACAGATCTTTCATAGTCTATGAGCTTATACAGCCCACGACATAAAATGCCAGAAGCAATAATCACATCGCCATTTGAGAGATCATGGACTGTACACCTGTCATCAACGAATTTCACAACCAAGCCAATCTTGGCTAATGCAGAAACTGATAACAGGTTCTTTTTGATCCCTGGCACAAATAAAGCATCTGACAAAGTGAAAGAACTACCATCAGCAGTAGTTAGAATGATCTTACCAACTCCCATAACAGGATAAGAGGAGTTATTGGCGCATGTGACAGTATTCCCTGTAGGGGCAGGCTCGAGTGAAGAGAAGAAACTGCGCTGCGAGGTAATATGTTTGGTCGCCCCACTGTCAAAGTACTGGAAACATCTGAGTCTACTGCAGACATGCACTGATCATGAGAAGATGGGTCAAAACTGCAGACAGTAGTAAACGCCCATTCTTCTTCCTACACAAGATTTGCAGACTCTGTTTTTGGTGTAGAGGCCTCTGCAACAACCATTCCAGCCTCTTTCTTCTTTGCCTCTTTAGCAGCCAGTTTTGGACAGTTCTTTATAATATGATCATTTCCTTTACAGTACTTGCAGAACAATTTCTGCTTTTCTGATTTCTTCTCATCTTTATCCTAGTTCTTCGATTGTGCAACATTTGCAGATTTCTGCTTACTAGTAGAAGAGCTCCATTTTCCTTTGCCCTTCTGACTAGCCAGGAAAGCTTGATCTGCAACACGCATAATGGACCTGTTCTGCCTGGACTGATCTTCCTGCAACAGAACAGAGACTAATTCCTCAAATGACAAGGCATTCGGATTGCCTTTCATCATCAATCGAAGAGTAGAGGCAAAACTCTGATATGAATCAGGAAGGCCATTCAGAACGGTCTGCACAAGTGAGCTATCTGGTATAACCTCATCAGTAGAAATCAATTGTTCCTTCAGGTCTTTGATCTTTGTAAGAAAACTGTCCATCGAATCACCTTCATTCATGTGCTCACTCTCCAACTGTTTTCGGAGGTAAGCAACACGAGCCTCATTCCTAGCCTGGTACAAAGTGGTAAGTGTATCCCAAGCATCCTTTGCTATTCTGCAAGAGCGAATGTGAGGAATAATGGCACGTTTGACAGACAAAGCTATCAATGCATGTGCCTGGGCATCTCTGCCATCCCAACGAATCTGCTCTGCAGTAGGTGCAACAAAAACAGCAGCACGAACAGGAATCTGCGGAATATCATCTTCGACACCATCTTCATCAGCTCCAACACCTGTATTTGCAGTACCTGTCGTTACAGGTGTAACAGGACGTCTTTCAACACCCTGCACAATGTTCCACAATCCTTTTGCAACCAGTACATGTCGCATCATATAAGCCCATAATGGGTAGTTGGTACCATCCAACTTATCCTCAACAGCCAACATACGGAATACATCACTGCTTTCAGCCATGGCCGGTGACTAAAATACCTTGATGCAGAAAATTGACTGTATCTCAAAAAGTTGAACAGAACTGCCCAGACGAGTTCTGCTAGACCTGTAGCAGACTTCGAGACGCTTAAATTGGCGAACAGAAACTGGTATATACCTTTGGCACAAAAGGACGAAATAGCCTGCACAAGCACTACGATAGTGCGTTCAGAGGCTGAAACGAGCTCAGATCGCGATTTCGGCACCACACAGCGAAGCTGTTTTGATCTCGGAAACACCCTGAGTATGCTCACCAAATTTTGTGCGAATCTGAGACTACAAACGGAGGAGTGTTGACGGCGCCCTAGAAGAAGCAACGACCTGCTCTGATACCAATTGTTGGAGTTAGACGTCTGCGGAAGCACGCGAACAGCACAAGGAAGAGGAAGAAGCTTGGAGCACAACACACAAGACTGAATGTATTACTAGAGAATGTACAAAGATAAGTAGCCCATTAGGGCAATAGGCGTATATACAAGCCGGGGGAAAAAAACCTCCTAAAGAGGGAAAAAAGTGCCCCGGCGGTCCTAGAGTGTTCACACACATCACTACCTAAATATATCAACAAATGAGAGAGATATGTGCAGCAGACTTTCTATAGAATCATCTTCTTCACAGTTTATCCAAAATCTTTATAATTGATCATTAATCCTCCAAATTGTTAAATGTTTTGAGTTACTCTTGATATACAGGTGCTCTAACTTCAAGAGTAGCTTGTTCTTTTGCAGATTAACACTCTCCATCAATTACTTGCTAGTCCTCCCTCTAAGGGTGTGGTTCATCCATCTCGTGCCAGTCATTTCTTGAGTCTAACACTCTCTTCCCCTTCTAGAGATCATTGTCCTAACTAATCAATCCTTGATATCCTCTTAAATTGATGTCCTCACCCTTGCACATACTCTTGAAACTTCTTGTTCTTGATCTTGGTCTCTTGAACCTTGCCTTTCCACTACTTGCCCACTTGCCTACAGACTTCCCTTGTTTGCAACCTTGGTGTCTTGAGCCCTTGTTCTCAACCTTAGTATCTTGAAACTCATTCTTTTCAATGATATATATCTTTGGATCCTAATTCTAGTGCTTCCATTGCAAAGTTCATTCCCACAACTTTCCAATGGTATCTTACACATCTAAATTCAACCTAGAGATTGGGAGATCCATTGTAATCTTTATTGGGCTCATTTCTAAAATCGTCTTGCAGACCTTCCATCCACCTTGCCCAAGCCTACTTTGTAGGCTCTAATACGAATTGTGGGAATTGAAATCATGACCTACTGGATAGGAGTATGATGGGATAACCACTTGCTCCAAAAGCCATGGTTGAGGATTACTTCCTAATCCTCCCTCTTAGGGTGTAGTTCAACCATCTTCTACCTATCATTTATTGACTCTAACACTCTCTTCCCCTTGTAGAGATCATTGTCCTCAATGAAAAATCATAGATCTCCTCTTGAATTGATGTCCTCATCCTTACAGAGTCTCTTGAACCTTCTTGTTCTCAACCTTGGTCTCTTGAACCCTTGCTCTCAACCTTGGTGTCTTGAACCTTGCCTTTGTGCTTCTTGGTCACTTTCCTAGAGACTTGCCTTGTTCCCAACCTTGGTGTCTTAAGCTCTTGTTCTCAACCTCAGTATCCTCAAATTAGTTCTTGCCCATGCTATGTATCTTGGATCCTTAATCTAGTGCTTCCATTGCAAATGTCATTTTGAGATCTTTCCAATAGTACCTTATATGTCTAAATCTGACCCAGAGGCTCAGAGATATACTATAATCTTTATTGGGCTCATTTCTAAAATGCACGACATCCATCCACCTCTCCCAAGCCTATTTCGTAGGCTCTGATACCAACCGTGGGAATTGAACTCATGAGCTACTGACTAGGAGTATGATGGACTAACCACTTGCCCCAAAAGCCATGGTTGAGGATTACAACTTCATAATCCTCCCTCTTAGGCCCTCTTAGGGTGTGGTTCAACCATCTCCTTTGTGTCATTTCTGTTGGAGAATTCCTCTCCTAATCACAGCGGAAAGTGTAGAATACCTTCTCAGGATCAAGACTCTTGCCAACAGCAAAACATTCAAATGAAAACAGGTACCAATTGAAATATCCAATGAACTTGAAACTTTGGTCACTCAAAGTAGACACCTAGAGCTTTCAATTAAGATATCAAACACTAAATTTGGAGTAGATTTGGGTTGGCAACTATTTGATTCAAAACAGAATACTTGTCCACTCAGTAAGGCTGAAAACTGGACTTCACTAAAACCTGAATAACTCACAGAGCATAAAGAATTTCATAAAACTGTTCTATACAGAGGAAGTACTTGAGATAAGCTTTCCAACGAATGTTTAAAAACTAAAATTGGATACATATATTGAGAGATATGACTCTTACAAGTAGACTACCCAAAAATGGGTGTGCGGCTGGACATACTCTATGAGAGTAAACTGAACGAAATGACTCAAAACAATTGAAGTAGCTACAAGGGGGCTTCCATGCCTTCTTCCTCTATGCTTGAGTGCCCTCCCTTGCCTCTTTTATAGCCAAGTGACCAAAAACTCTCATGATGAGTTTGAGAGCTCTTCTCCATCATTTCTCCACTACTTTGGACAGCCACTCCTCTTATAGTTCAGCTTTTGGATTTGATTCTCTTTTGAATGATTCTCTTTTGGCCTCCACTACTTGCTGAAGTAAATGCTTCTTTTTTTCATTTTTGTATTTTTCTTCTACTTGAAGAAAATCCTTTTTGCAAAAATATATACGAGCTTACTTCTTTATTTTTAACACTCCCCCTCAAGCTCACATGTGAGCTTGCACCTTCAGCCATATCGTGCAAGTTGATGTCATCCTTGAACCTCTTTAGCTTAGAAGCATCGAGGGACTTTGTAAGCATGTCAGCAACCTGGTCATTAGTTCCAATAAACTTTATATCCACATCCTTGCTCAAAACTTTTTCTCGAACATAATGATTATGCACTTCTATGTGCTTGCTTCGTGCATGAAACATTAGATTGTTTGTCAAGTGAATGCTTGACATGTTGTCACCATAAATTAGAATGGTCTCCACCTGCACATCAAGATCAGCCGAAAGCTTCTTAATCCACATAGCTTCACAAGTTGCAAAGGCTAAACCTCTATATTCAGATTCTCTAGATGATAGTGCAACAGTAGGTTGCTTCTTTGAGCTCCATGTGATAGGTTTGCTACCTATCATGAACACATAACCTAAAGTGGATCTTCTGTCTTCCTTTGAACCAGCCCAATCAGCATCATTGAAGCCTTTTACCTGCAATTCTTCATCATATCCATAAAACAGAGCATGATTGACTGTGTGCTTCACATATCTTAGCACTCGTTTGGCTGAATTTAAATGTTCACTTGTTGGAGCTTGCATAAATTGAGAAAGAACTCCAACAATATAACACAAATCTGGTCTTGTGATCGTAGCATAGATCAATGAACCTATAATACTCCTGTATGTAGTTACATCATGTAACTTCTCTCCATCATTTGAGCATAGCTTCACATTTGTGTCCATAGGTTGAGTGAGTGGTTTGCATTCACTCATTCCAAATCTGAAAAGAACATCCAATAGGTACTTTCTTTGCATCAAGTAAATTCCATCTTTCCCATAGACTATATCAATGCCTCAAACGTATTTCAGCTCACCAAGATCTGAAATTTTAAACTCTTTACCGAGTTTCCTTTTGATCTCTTGTATTCCTGTAACATTACTTCTTGTTATGATGAGATCATCAACGTATATGCAAATATATACCTGCTTGCCTTCTTCTTTCTTCATGTAGAGAGAGGGATCTGCATTACTTGGACTATACCCACACCTTGTGAGGTACTCGACCAATCTTTGATTCCAAGCACGTGGTGCTTGCTTCAACCCATACAAAGCTTTCTTCAATCTACAAACAAAATTTGGATGCTTTTTGTCTTCAAATCCAATCGGTTGACTCATGTATACCTCTTCTTGAAGTTCACCATTGAGAAAAGCATTTTTTATGTCAAGTTGGTACAATGGCCATCTCCTTGCTACACTCACTGCAATCAAGGTTCTAATTGTTCCCATCTTTGCAACCGGGCTGAAAGTCTCTTCATAATGAATGCCGTGAGTTTGCTTGAATCCTTTTGCTACTAGTCTAGCTTTATGCCTTGCTAGAGAACCATCAGCATTTCTCTTTATTTTAAACACCCATTTATTTGGAACAATCTTCATACCTTCAGCCTTTGGAACTAGCTCCCATGTGTGATTGTCCTTGAGAGCTTTCATCTCTTCTTGCATAGCTTCTTGCCATTCTTTTTGTGTACATGCTTCTTCATATGCATCCGGTTCTTTGTCTTTGACCACTTGTGTCATATATGCAAAATGCTTTGCAATAAAACTATCATAGCTCAACCTTTCAATTGGATACATTGCTCTTGAAGACCTCCTTTCATTTCCTTTTGAACCTTGCTTCTTCAACCGGTTCAACTTTACCTTTGGTGTGATCACCTCTTCATACTCTTCTTCACTTGCATTTGAATCACTATTTTGGGCAGCACTTTCAGCTTTAGATCTTTCATAAGCTGATGTTGGTGATGAGGAATGACTCCTTAGCCTCCCCTTCCATGTTGAACTTTCTCCAAGTGATGTAGAAGCTTCTGGACCTGACATTTGAGTGCTTGTTTGCTGAAATTCTTCTTGGACAGTACCTCCATCATCTTCGCAATCATCTTCAAGAATCTTCTCTTTCCCTTTGTCCCCAA
Source organism: Ceratopteris richardii (assembly GCA_020310875.1). Taxonomy (NCBI): domain Eukaryota; kingdom Viridiplantae; phylum Streptophyta; class Polypodiopsida; order Polypodiales; family Pteridaceae; genus Ceratopteris; species Ceratopteris richardii. The sequence continues at coordinate 15,860,717 of CM035436.1, forward strand.
ACCATGGTCTTAGCTCATCAAATACCACATCTCGTGAGACTCGTAGCTCCTTTGTCACCGGATTGTAGCACCTATGTCCCTTTTGCTCCGATGAATATCCAATAAAAATACATTTTTCGGACTTTGCCTCCATCTTTGTCCTTAGTTCTTGAGGGATGTGAACATAACACACACATCCAAAAACTTTGAGATGTGTAAGGTTAGGTTTCTTACCGGAATAAACCTCGTTGGGAGTTAGATTATGTACTCCAACCGTTTTGCACTTGTTCATCAAATAAACGGCCGTACTAGTTGCTTCAGCCCAATAGTTTAGTGGCATCTTCATCTCGTTGAGCATGCATCTTGCAACTTCTGTGATATGTCGAGTTTTCCTTTCAGCTATTCCATTTTGTTGAGGTGTGTACCTACATGTAAATTGTCTCTTGATGCCATTTTCATAAAGAAAATCTGAAAATTCTTTGGAGAAATATTCTCCTCCTCCATCGGACCTCAAGGTCTTTATGTAGCGTCCTGTTTCCTTTTCTACCTGTGCTTTAAATCTCTTGAACATGGAGAACACATCTGATTTTTGTTTTATGCAAAACATCCATACTTTCCTTGAATGATCATCAATAAAAGTGACAAAATATCTATTACTAGCCACTGATGGTTGTTGTGATGGTCCCCATACATCCGTGTGTATCAAGTCGAGGACATTCCTTGCCACATAGTTGCTTTTCTTGAATGGTTGTCGAGTTTGCTTTCCTAGTTGGCATGCTTCACAAAACTCATGTAGTCCGGCATCATTGAATCTTGGAAGACCTCTTACCACTTCATGGTTGCTCATGTCCTTGAGCTTGGGAATGTTGATATGTCCAAACCTTTTGTGCCACAAGTCGATTTCAGCAATCCTCTTGTTTCCAAGCTGAATATACATCACCTTTCCATGTGTTTGTTGAATGTCCAAAGTGAACATCCTTCTTTCTTTCCTTCCTTGAGCAATGACCTTGAATCCTTCTTTTGGATTCTTTATAAAGCAGCCTTTTTCATTGAAGATAACATGATATCCTTTCTCTACCATTTGTCCTACTGAAATCAAATTCTTTGCAATAGTAGGAACATGAAGAACATCAGCCAATACCTTTTTATCTCCAAGCTTGATATCTCCAACATGCTCAATTGCATGTTGAGTTTCATCGCCGGTCTCCACACATCCTTTTCCACTTGGATCTTGTAGCTTTGTGAATAAATCTCCTTGGCATGTCATATGGTTGCTGCAACCTGAATCTATGAACCATTTTTGGTCATCATTTCTTGAGTTGTTGTAGTCATGCTTCATGGCAAGCATGGTTTGCTTGTCTCCACTTGATGTACTCGCATAGTTATTTTGGCTCCTTTGGTTGCCTCCATTCAGCCTTCCATTCTTTTGCCAACAATCATTTGCATAATGTCCTAGTTTACCACAATGATAACATGTTATACCTTTGTGAGGATTGTATGAACCTCGACCTCTTCCTCTATTTCTTCCTCGACCTCTTCCATGTGTGTTGTCATTTGAGTTGTCCTTGTTGTCCTCCGAGTTGTGTTGGCTGAAATTTGTGTTGTTGTAGCTTCTTCCTCTTCCTCTCGAGACTCCTCTTGAGTTTCTTCCTCTACCTCTTCCTGCATATAACATTTGACTATGGCTGTCCTTACCTTTGTTGCCTTCTCCTTGTTGAGCAACCTCTTCAGCCACAAGATTTGGTATAATCTCGTCGAATGTTGGTAGAGGATCTCTATAAAGGATGTTTGTGATGAGGGGCTTCCACTTTTCTTCACTTCTCAAGCCATTGAGGGCTGTTTGGACGATGTCTTCCTCTTCTATCTTGCATCCAACTGATGCTAGCTAATCTCGAAGCTCTTTGATCCTCAATGTATACTCACTAATGCTTTGGTTTGAGCTTTTCCTCATGTTGTTGAGCTCGTTCTTGAGTTGCATCCTTCGAGACCTTGTTGAGGTAGCATACACCTTCTCCAATGCTTCCCAAACACACCCTTCGATTCCTCTCTTCCCAATCAGCAAATTGTCTCTTTTGTGCCGGAGTAATGTTGGGATCTTCAATGTCCACCGGTTGTGGATCGTCTCCACTAACTGGAATCCATAAACCTTTACCTTTAAGGTAATTTATCATTCTATACCTCCAAGATTGAAAATTATCTTTGTCTAACTTCTCAACTTGTTGTCCTAAATCAGCCATTGAAAACTTCCAAGATTGAAGTTTACCTCAAGTATGTTGTGGCGCTCTTTCTTGACTTCACGAAGCTCCCCCTTGATTTGTAGCTTCTCCTTTGCTTCAATTCAGTTCCAATGCTTTGAATCTTCAAACTCCAATGCTCTGATACCAATTGTTGGAGAATTCCTCTCCTAATCACAGCGGAAAGTGTAGAATACCTTCTCAGGATCAAGACTCTTGCCAACAGCAGAACATTCAAATGAAAACTGGTACCAAGTGAAATATCCAATGAGCTTGAAACTTTGGTCACTCAAACTAGACACCTAGAGCTTTCAATTGAGATATAAAACACTCAATTTGGAGTAGATTTGGGTTGGCAACTATTTGATTCAAAACAGACTACCTGTCCACTCAGTTAGGTTGAAAACTGGACTTCACTAAAACCTGAATAACTCATAGAGCATAAAGAATTTCATAAAATTCTTCTAGATAGAGGAAGTACTTGAGATAAGCTTTCCAACTAATGTCTAAACACTAAAATTGGATACATATATTGAGAGATATGACTCTTACAAGTAGACTACCCAAAAATGGGTGTGCGGCTGGACATACTCTATGAGAGTAAACTGAACGAAATGACTCAAAACAGTTGAAGTAGCTACAAGGGGGCTTCCACGCCTTCTTCCTCTATGCTTGAGTGGCCTCCCTTGCCTCTTTTATAGCCAAGTGACCAAAAACTCTCATGATGAGTTTGAGAGCTCTTCTCCATCATTTCTCCACTACTTTGGACAGCCACTCCTCTTATAGTTCAGCTTTTGGATTTGATTCTCTTTTGAGTGATTCTCTTTTGGCCTCCACTACTTGCTGAAGTAAATGCTTCTATTTTTCATTTTTGTATTTTCCTTCTACTTGAAGAAAATCATTTTTGCAAAAATATATACGAGCTTACTTCTTTATTTTTAACAATTTCTTGACTCTAACATACAGACACATACATACATACATACATACATACATACATACATACATACATACATACTTACATGCATGCATGCATACATACATACATTTATACATACATACATACATAATGATATGTTGCATACATGTTGCATATGTAAAAAAAAAGGGGGCCTCCTAGTGGGCTGTTTTGTGTTTTTGTATTTCATTCCAAGGTCATATAGAGTACACAAAGCATAGATCATATATATACATATATTTATAGAGTGAGAGAGGCAAAAAAGATAGAGAGAAAGGGATATCCCTCAACCTCTAGGTTTAAGCCTTAAGGTAATTTGCAAGTTTTTGTATCATGCCTAGAGGTAAACAAGAGTGTTGGCAATATGTCACAAGCCAAAGAAAATTCAGCACAATAGGTAGTGAGAGATGGACATGTAAGTTGTGTGGTATAATGCGATGGGACGGAAAGATAGAATAAAAGCCCATATACCATGATTTGGATATGTAGGTGTTGGTCCTTGCTCTAAAACAATATGAGAGAATATGAAAGAAGAGCTTTTGGAATGGGTTGTAGTACAAGGAACAAGAAGAGGGATTAGAGTACCTACACCTATTAGTGCACAAAGCCTAATTCCTCAAGGCTAATCATCACACATATCTCAAGGGGAATTCCCTTCATTCCCTTTCATTGAGGACTTGCAGTTAGAGGAGGTGGCACATGCATCTCAACCTCAACAAAAGAGACCACAGGAGACGCAAAGCACTCCTACAAATCATGGAAGTTTACATGCATCTTCCATATAGGGTAGTTTACAAAAGCAAGGGAAGCAAGAGACAACCTAAGGTATTATGAAGGTCTTAATTAAATGTGGTCTAAGCTTTAATGTAGTGTGCACTCTCACATGGAAAGAGTCCATGAAAATGGTGGGTAGGCTTGGGGTTGAGTGGGAAGAGCCTACTTATGAGGAGCTCACATGAATTGAGCTAAGAAAAAAAAAAGAGATTGTGTGAAACCAATTGGAGCCTATGCAAGTGACATGGAATAAATATGATTGCACTTTGATGTGTGATGGATGGACATAAATTATAAAATGGAATGTATACAATATAGTTGTTCATTGTTGTAAAGGCACCATGTTCCTATGTGCCATTGATGCATCTCCTCTAGGCCTATCCATCAAAAGGAAGTACATTTTTGGACATATTAAACAAGTAGTCTTGGACATTAGAGTGGAGAATGTTGTCCAAGTCATAACACATAATGGAGTAATTGAATTATGAAAGTTAGAGAAGGAGTTCCCATCCATTATGTGGACTTCATGTGCAACTTTTATTGAGGATGTTGAGAAGATCCCTTGAATACATGATATTTTTTCCAGATATGAGAGAGTGGTCACTTTTTCATAAAGAGTCCAAAGTGCTCTCCATTTTTAAATCATACAAAGACTTGGACTTTTCTTCGACCTCCAAAGACCATATTTGCTTACATGTGTATCATGATGGAGAGATTGCTTCAAGTGAGGCAATCACTTATGTAGATAGTTGCTTTTCTTGAGAAACCACATAGGAACAAGAAAAGAGAGATAATATGCATTATGTATTTAAGTGGTAGCTTTTAGAGAGAGGTAGAGGCTTTGGTGGAAGTTATGAAGCCTCTATACTCCATGATATGCATCGTTGACATGGAACGAGTACTCTAGAAATTGTCTACAAGTATATGGACAATGTTGGGGAGTCCCTTGCTCGATGCACTTCTCTTTCTTCATATAGGTATCCAATATGCATTTTGATCATGTGACATTCAAATATTATTATTCTTATCTGTATTACTATCATGATTCATTTATCATAGATCATATCATCATTGATGTGCTTAGATTTTGATTCTTGATTCTTGATTCTTGAATTATTAAGCTTTGTGAGATTAGATCTATACAGAGGGATCAATGGGATTGGTTCCTTTGATCGATTCATGGCATGGTTCATATTCTACACCCCTTATGGAGACCTCATATGGAGATGTTGGATTGTGAGCTTGATAACACATGGATTTCATATAAGCATAGATTTTATGTTAATGATGTTGATATGTGCTTGGTGTTTGAGGAACTCTTACTATTCTAGACCTATGGGGGTAGTTTTGAGAAGGACACTGTAAGGGATTGAACTCACAACCTCTTGTTTAGGAATGAGATGGGCTACCCACTTGCCCCAAAAGCCATGGTTGATGATTACTTCCTAATCCTCTCTCTTAGGGTGTAGTTCAACCATCTCCTATCTAATCCTATATATCACTTTATTACATTCTTCCCCCCACGGTCAATCATTGTCCTCAATGATCTGCTCCTGTATCCCTCTAGCCTCGGTGATCAGCCCCTTGAACTTCCTAGGTACCTTGAATTGATGTCCTCAACTTCGCACAGTTTCTTGAACCTTGTTCTCAACCTTGGTCTCTTGAACCCTTGCTCTCAACCTTGGTGTCTTGAACCTTCTTGTTTGCAACCTTGGTGTCTTGAGCCCTTGTTCTCAACCTCAGTCTTGAACCTTGTTCTCACCCATGTTTGGTATCTTGAACCCTCAATCAAGTGCCACCCATGTTTTCCCAAGAACTTCACAGTTGCAAGCTAGATTCGGAAAGTTTGTTTTGAGAGATTTCTAATGGTATCTTACATGCCTCCATCCGACCTATAGATTAAGAGATACACCTCAAACTTTGTTAGGCTAACTTGTGAAAGCGGCGTGCGCTAGTTTGTACCCTTTCATATAGAGGATGCCCAAGTGCCATTTTTAGAGGCCATTAGGTCAATCCACCTTTCCCAAGCCCTACTTCTTAGGCTCTAAAACCAATGTAAGGGATTGAACTCACAACCTCTTGGTTAGGAATGTGATGGGCTAAACACTTGCCCCAAAAGCCATGGTTGAGGATCACTTCCTAATCCTCTCTCTTAGGGTGTAGGTCAACCATCTCCCATGTTTGAAGGGTGTGGTTTGACCATATCCTATCTATCACTTTATTATATAAATTGCAATGCCATGTCCTAATGAGTTGTCACATATGTCTTGGTGGAAGAAATATGGTCTATCTAGATCTGAGGTGGTAAGTACTAGGTCATTAAAATTTGATTCAATGAAATGTTGAATTGCTAATTAATAGTAATACATGAACTCATAATTCAAGAAAATAATGCATTTTTGATATGGAATGTGCAGAGGATTGAAATGCTAGTCCATGTGAAAGAATGACATCTACATTCTTTCACAGGATTGCAATGCTAGTCCGTGTGAAAGAAACTGGAGCACTTAGGTCCTCTTCCACACACAAAAAAAGGATTATATTATCTACTATGCAATTGGAGTGGCTAGTATATTGCTGCTACAACTTGCACCTTTTGGAGATCAGAGGTCACACAACATATCGACATAGAAAAGGTATGTGAGATGCTTACTATACCTTTAGAGGAGTTAGTCCTTTACGACATGCTATATCACAAGTTGATCGAGTAGTAACATCAAAATCTCTCCTAGAGATGTGCATGATCACTAGCCATAATTTTTGCATCAATTTCAAGGGCCTCTAGTAATCATGCTCCACATCGTAGAGAGGATCATGATGAGGATGGGGATAAGGATGCCATTTCATTACATATTGAGTCACATTCTAATGATTGAATCTTGGGTTATCTTTTATACTTATATATTTATTAGGACACGAGTCATTGGTGTTAGAATCCTAGACTTGTCACTTTGATGACCAGTGAATATGGATATCTGATATGTGACATTTAAATGGTTTGTATTTTGATGTCAGATGATGGTTGACTGATGTAATTTATGTCATATGATTGTATGATCATTGATGAGTCATGATCCATGGTTTATGATGATATGTATGATAATTGGGCCTTGAATCTTGATTCTATCTATGTGCCCACTACCATCTAGTTTATTGAAAAAAAAATCACAAAAAAGGTATATGAGTTTGTGAGTACAAGATTTGATTTTGAAATGTGATCTATTGCTTAACTTAAAATGTAATGTGCATTACAATCTAAGGTGAAATGGGGGGTCATGAGTTGACGACAGACGACCTATATATGATATATATAAATGTTGATATACAATGCTTTTATGTGGTTTTTGAATATATTTAGGTATGTATAAGGGGATTTATACTCTTAGGGTATCTAAAATTTTTAAAAGAAATAAAAAATTAAAACCAAAAAATAATTTGTATGTAACATTATCACAATTTTAAGTTTGCAACTTGATCAAGCTAATAACACATTGATAATGTGTTATGAGTGAATGGTGAATTTATTTATATGAGTTTTTTATTTTGAAATGTGATATATTGCGTAACTTAAAACGTAATGTGCATTATGATCTAAGGTGAAATGGGGGGTCACGAGTCGACGATGGACGATCTATATATGATATATAAATGTTGATATACAATGCTTTTATGTGGTTTTTGAATAGATTCAGGCATCTATAAAAGGATTTATACTCTTAGGATATCTAAAATCTTTAAAAGAAATAAAAATTAAAACCAAAAAATAATTTGTATGCAACTTTATCACAATTTTAAGTTTGCAATTTCATCAAATTAATAACACATCGATAACCTATTATCTATGATGTTGCTATCCATTGCTTGTTGGGTGTGTGTAGAAGTGTGAGAGACACACGAGAAGCACACACAAAGAGCACAAATGCAACAAGACACAAGGAGAAGACGATGGCTGGAATAGCTCTCTCTATTGATCGATAAACTAAACTGAAGTAAGAGCTGAATAATATCCCTAAGTACAAAGAACCACCACATATGAGAGTATCAAGTATGTGGTAACATGGGGAAAAAACCTCTAGCCAGCACTAGAGTAAAAAGTGCCCATGTATAGGGAAAAGGTTCACATCAAAGCTACTCGAGGAACACATAAGTGTAACAAACCCCCCTGGAGCGAATGATGTGAACACATACAGGGAGTGACAGATCAGCCCCCACAAGGTAACAAGCCTAAAGCTTTGTGAAAAGCTTCAAACTTTTCCCGTGGAAGAGCTTTGGTGAATATGTCTGCCACATTATCTTGTGTAGGCACATATACCAAATCAATATCTCCTGCATGAAGGCGCTTTCTCACATAGTGATAATGCACCTCAATATGTTTGGTCCATGCATGAAACACTGGGTTTCGTGCAACAGCCAAAGCACTCTGACTATCTGTGAGAATATGCATAGCAACATCAATCTCCATGCAAAGATCCATCAATAGGCATCTCAGCCATATGCACTCCACTATAGCTGTGAAAACTGCCATGTACTCAACTTCACAACTCGATGTCACCACTGTAGGTTGCTTCTTACTCAACCAAGATATGCATGAGTCTCCAAGGAAAAAGCAATTACCACTAGTGGACACGCGAGTATCATAACAACCAACCCAATCACTATCTGTAAAAGCATGCAAGCATGGCTGAACATATCTACCATAAAAGAGACCTAAGCTCAAAGTGCCTCGAAGATATCTAAACACACGTTTCACCGCTTGCCAATGCTTAGTGCCAGGGCTATGCATGAATCGACTCAACTGGGAAACTGCATACTATATATCCGGCCTTGTGTTGCATGGATATATAAGACATCCCACAACTTGCTGAAAAAGAGAAGTGTCAAATGCATCACTCGAATCCTCAACTGAGAACCTGAATCTTGTCTCAACTGGTGTAGAAACTGGCTTACAATCCTCAAAGTCAAAACGCTGAAGTAGTTTTTCAACAAACTTTGCTTGATGCATAACAATTCGCCCCTCAACGGATACAAACTGGATGCCAAGATAGTAGCTCAAAAGAACAAGATAAGTGACATCAAAAGTATGCTGCAAATCAGCCATAAGAATGTCAAGTTTTGCATCACATGACCCAGTCAAGAGTATGTCATCGACATAAAGAACAAGCACTATAAGATCAGCCCCATTTTTGCGTACATAGAGTGTGCTTTCAATTGGACTACATATGAAGCCAAGAGCAATCAAGTGCTTATGTATTTTGTCATACCATGCACATGGAGCTTGCTTGAGACCATACAAGGCTTTATGCAAGCGACAAACCATATGCTCTTTCCCTTTCATAGCAAATCCTGGAGGTTGCTTCACATAGACCTCTTCTTGCAAATCACCATTCAAGAAGGTTGTTTTTATGTCCAACTGATGCACTTTCCAACCTCGATGGGCAGCCAATGCAACCACGGTATGAATGGTAGTCATGCGTGAAGTAGGTGCAAAAGTTTCCTCATAGTCAACGCCATATTGTTGCACATATCTTTTGGCAACCAATCTAGCTTTGTAACGATCAATGCTACCATCATATTTTCTCTTAATCTTGTAAACCCACTTTGTACCAATGGCATTCTTTCCTTTTGGCAATTCACATAACTCCCAAGTACCATTCCTATGTATGGAATCCATTTCTGATTGCATAGCACTCATCCATTGTGGATCGTCACATACATCTTCAAAAGAAAGTGGCTCTTCATTACATGTTGTGGCAATAAGAGAATAATCCACAAAATTACTTGATGCATGGTGAGAGCTTGATCTTGTTCTACCAAGTAAAGGTGCACTCAATTTGCTGTCCTGCAAAGTTTGTTTCAACCACTTTGGCATAGATTGTGCACTCTTGATAGACATGCGTTCATTGTGTAAAACATCTTCAATATGTACATCATGTGTGGGCTGAATTTCATGCTCAGTTTCAGCCATATTTTGACACAAATGTTCAGTCATATGTGGCTGGAAATTTCCAGCAGTTTGGACATTTTTTGAGTGAAAATTTTCAGCCATGTTTGGCTGGAAATTCTCTGCATTTTTAGCCCTATTTGGCTGGAATTTTTCAGCCCTTTGAACCTCAGTTGGCTGTTCTACATGGCCATAATCAAGCGCACCATTTTGGAACAAAGGCATGAGTATATCGAACACATCTTGTGAGCTAACTGTTGGCAGTTTTTTACATTCAAGTAGAGGGAAAACAGAATTTTCAACAAATACCACATCTCGACTCACAATAATTGTGTTCATCAATGGATGGTACAACCGATATCCCTTACTTTCAGCACTATAACCAACAAATATACATTTCTTTGCCTTGTCATCAAGTTTGTGACGTTGTTGTGATGGCACAAGAGCATATGCCAAACAACCAAACACACACATATGACTAACCATAGGCTTATGACCATTCCAAGCCTCATAAGGAGTGATGAATCTCAATGCTTTTGTTGGGCAGTGATTTAACACATAATTTGCACACATGACCACTTCCATCCAAAACTTATCAGGAAGATGCTTTCCTTTAACCATACATCATGCCATTTCAAGTAGAGTTCTATTTTTACGCTCGGTAACACCATTTTGTTGAGGTGTATATGGCACCGTACATTGGTGTGAAATACCTCTTTCACGAAGAAAAGCATTAAACTCATGTGACATGTACTCACGACCACGATCCGTGCATAGAGTCAAAAGCTTTTGTGAAGAAAAATTTTCAGCCATAGCTAAAAATGCTTTGAAGCAAGAAAATACCTCATTCTTTGCTTTCATAGGATACACCCATGTATGGCGAGTAGGATCATCAATGAAGGTAACAAAATATACATGCTTCCCAAAAGATGGTGTCTTGACGGGACCACATACATCACTATGAACGAGCTGTAATTTTCTTGTAGTGTGTGTATGACCATCTTTTGGAAAAGAAGCACGATGCATTTTTCCAAGAATGCAACCTTCACATGCATGCTTTTCAATGGACTCAAGTGTAGGCAAGCCAATAACCATGTCCTTCTTTTGCAAGTAGAGCAAACTATTGAAGTTTAAATGACCAAAACGAGCATGCCAAAGCTCCATTTCAGCCATGGAAGAAGTATGAGAAACTAAGGCATTCGAGGAAGTCCTCTTGTATGTATCCATGCGATAGAAACCATTACATAATGTACCGAACATCACAATAACATCGCCATTGCTGAAATCATGAACCATACACTTATCATCAACAAAGTGTACATGAAGTCCAGCTTTGGCAATCAACGGAACTGAAATTAAGTTCTTCTTGATACCGGGCATATACAATGCATTTTTCAAGAGAATCACACCCCCATTTGCAGCCGTAAGCTCAATTTCTCCTACTCCAATGATAGGATAAGAGGCATTGTTTGCACACACCACATGTCCTCCTTTAGGTGCATCTTTCAAAGAGGCAAAAAATCTTTTGCATGATGTTATGTGCTTTGAAGCACCACTATCAAAGAACCAATCGGAATCAGCATCACTCACAACCATACATTTAGAATGTAAAGAAGCATCATAATGACATGTAACAACACATGCCCAAAAATCTTGAGCCATGTTAGTTTCATCATTCTTTGCATTTGCTGAATTTTCAGCAATAGACATGCCAGATTCCTTCTTCTTGTCGTTGCGTTTAGCAAGCTTTCTACACTCATCAATAGTATGACCATCCTTCCGGCAATATTTGCATCTCTTCTTCTTTTGCAAATCACCATCATTAGAGGAATGAGTGTAAGAGGAAGCTTGAGGCTTTGGTTTTGATGAACCCAAAGCTGAACCATACTTGCTTTTCCCCTTTTGTGAGATAGCAAGTGCTTGCGTTCGCTCAATCAAACCACTCCTATTCACTCTAGATTGCTCTTCTTGCAAAAGAAGAGACACAACCTCATCAAATGCATAGATATTAGGATTTCCTTTTGCAACCAAACGAAGTGTAGTAGCAAAGCTTTGAAAAGATTCTAGTAATCCTTTCAACAATGTAGAAATGAGTGATGCATCCGGAATGATCTCATCTATGTTTGCCAATTGCTCTTTCAAGTCCTTGATGCATGTCACATACACATCCACTGACTCATTTTCAGCCATACATACATCCTCAAGTTGCTTCCTCAAGTATGCAACACGTGCTTCATTACGCACGGCATACAAAGAAGCAAGAGTGTCCCATGCCTGTCTCGATGTAGAACATGACCGAACGTGTGGAACTATATGACGCTTCACTGAAAGCGCAATCAAAGCATGAGCTTGAGTATCTTTTCCATCCCATCTAAGCTGCTCCTCTGTAGGTGGAGAAGGAGAAACCACTGTACTCGAAGAAGAAGCTCCATTTGTGACAGTAGACTGTGAAGTAGAAGCACCTGTCGGTCTTTGATCTACATCTGCCACTATGTTCCAAAGTTGTTTTGCAACAAGAACATGCTTCATCATGTAAGACCACACCGCATAGTTGGTCCCATCAAACTTATCTTCAGCTTGAAGCATGCCAAACAAGTCATTGCTACCCGCCATTTCACTAAGGAACAAGAATGTCACAAAATCTTTTCTTCGATGAAAGCTGAAATGAGTGCTGAAATTTTAGCTCACAAACCGTCACTCTGATGGCGATTCTGACTGCACGAATGGCTTCGAAATGGGGTTAAAACTCCAACACACCTGGTGGAAATGTTTCTGGCCTGCTGAAATTCACACTTCTATGCTCCGAAGTCGATTTGCATTGTTAAAGTGCGCGCGCGCCATGACACAAAAAATCGAAACTTCAGAAGAAGCTGAACCTGCTTTGATACCACTGTTGGGTGTGTGTAGAAGTGCGAGAGACACACGAGAAGCACACACAAAGAGCACAAATGCAGCAAGACACACAGAGAAGACGATGGCTGGAATAACTCTCTCTATTGATCGATAAACTGAACTGAAGTAAGAGCTGAATAATATCCCTAAGTACAAAGAACAACCACATATGAGAGTATCAAGTATGTGGTAACATGAGGAAAAAACCTTTAGCCAGCACTAAAGTAAAAAATGCCCATGTATAGGGAAAAGGTTCACATCAAAGCTACTCGAAGAACACATAAGTGTAACATTGCTAACCACAGTAATATATATATATATATATATATATATATATATATATATATATATATATATGTGTGTGTGTGTGTGTGTTGTGATTTTTTTTTCAAAGACCTTTTATGTTTAGTCTATTGCGAATGCTCATGACGCAAAGATAAGAGTCTCTTTGCTCGGTGAGCTTAGCGATTGGTCTTATTTTGTAAGTGAATAGATGATGTTTTTACGTGGACGCTTGTTTAGTCTTCAGTTGGAACTTGGGACGGTTATCCGGTTATTTGTCTTTAACTTCGGGTTAAAACTTTAACCCTTTCAAGGAGACTCTGTTGGGAAAATTTGGGATATTCGTTTTTGGATGTACGCAGACGTGGCACAACCAGTCGATAAGGCTTACTACAATGGATTTTACGAATAACAGGGCTGTCATTGCGCTCTTTTGAGCTTCCGCTCAGTCGCATGGTGGTGGGCACCATGCCGGCCCTCTCTGCGATCTTCAATTACCCCCTTCGTTTTCATTTGGAGAGGTCCCCATTGTTTCCTCACGCGCAGTTCAGAGTTGATGGAAACTTCTCAAGGGACGCCTTGGGTCTTTTCTCGTTCGCAGCTACAAGGACTTTTTCCTCCCATTCATCTTCTCAGATACTCAAGCTCCCTTGTTCACTTCGGCGGATTATAAAAGTAAGGACACTAAGCTGACGCTATCATCAACGTATTTGTACTCGAACGGGCATCAACAGGTCTTTGTGTGAGCGTGCGTACAATTTTCATTCAGGAAGATGAATATGAACAGCTTTGATGAATGGAAGAAACGTTTGCAAGTCGTAAGAGTAGCAAGGCCATTGATAGTTCCTCAAAAACTCAGTTCGCAGACCTTCCTATGACTTCATGCTCGTGGTGCATGCATTCGTGTGTGTTGTGCGTGCGAGCATGCATTTATTCCTACTTCTATACCCACTATCGAGCAACGATAACGGTAGTGGGTATGTCATAGTATGTACTCCATAGTATACATAATGCAGCTGATGGCTATGTAATCTTGTGGTTCACTACCATGATACTTTCACTTTTATTTAAGGATGAATTTGGGGTTTACAAGGGTTCATCATGTATACATGTCTATCATATCAATGGACATGCAGTTTTCACTTGTGGAATCTTCATCCGAGTTGCAATCAGTTCATAGGTGTGTATATCCTATCAACTATGCATTTACTTTATTTTTTCCATTTTGATTTGCATATTGTGCTAGAATTCATTATGGCTGAGATCACCCTTTGCATCCTAATGTGATAGAAACTCTGTTCGGCAGTGATAAAAACTCTGTTAGTACAGCTTCTTATGGTTTCATGCTCATGGAGTGTGTGTGACCACGTATCCATTCTTAGTTCTATACCCACCAAGGGTGCTCTGGTGACATTGATGAGGATTCCATAATATTTAGGTGATACTACGCATAATGGATCTGATGCCTATATAATCTTGTGGCTGACTATCACAAGCTTATTCTTGCATGTTCATTTTAGGGTGAAGTTGGGGTTTGCTTGGATTCATCTTTGTATGTATATTTGCCATATCAATGGACACATAGTTTTCATTTGGGGAACGTTTATCCGAGTTGCAATCAGTTGATAGGTGTGTCTATCTTATCAACTGTGCATTTACTATATTTTTTCTTATCGTTAGCTTGCATATTGTGTATCCTTCATTCTGGATGAGTTTGCCCATCACTTTCAGAGGTGATAGAAACTCAGTTCGGAGAGCTTCCTATGAGTTCATTCTCATGGTGTGTGTGTGTGTATGTGTGAGCATGTATTTATTCTTAGCTCTATACCCATAATTGGCCAGAGGTGACATTAGTGGGGATGTCATGATTTTTAGTCGACACTTTGCATAATGGGGCTGAAGGCTATATACAGTCTTATGGTTGACTACCATGAACTTATAGTGCACTTCCATTTTAGGGTGAATTTGAGGTTTGCTTGAATTCATCCTCATTATATGCTTGTTGCATTAGTGGACACAAAAGTATCACTTGAGAAATCTTTGTTTGAGTTTCAGTTAGTTTGTAGGTGTGTACCTATCAAATATGCATTATTTAAGTTTTCCTATCATTAGCTAGCATCATGTACTAGGCTTCATTATGGTTGAGATTGCCCATCAATTCCAAAAGTGATAGTAATGCAGTTTGCAGAGCTTCTTATGAATTCATGCTCGGTGTGTGTGGAGAGTGTATTCATTCTTATTCGTGTGATCACTATTGGGCTCTTTCATTTTGGGGT
Organism: Ceratopteris richardii; assembly: GCA_020310875.1. NCBI lineage: Eukaryota > Viridiplantae > Streptophyta > Polypodiopsida > Polypodiales > Pteridaceae > Ceratopteris > Ceratopteris richardii. The sequence continues at coordinate 15,876,053 of CM035436.1, forward strand.
GACTTCGGTGTTTGCTTGGATTCATCCTGGTATATATGTTGTTGTATAAGGGGACATGCATTCCTCACTTGTTGAATCTTCGTCGAAGGTGCGGCCATTACACTTTATCAGCTATGCATTTATTCCTATCTTTTTAGCTTGCATCTTTTATTAAGCTTCAATATGGGTAAGTTTTCCTATCACTTTTGGAAGTGATAGAAATGGAGTTCATAGCGCTTCCTATGAGTTCATGCTTATGGTGGGTGCGAGCATGTATTTGTTGGAATTTGGGGCCCTAGGATCTTCCAATACTAACAACCTTTGAGCATACACACTTAATTATACAAGATGATAAGTGAGAGATAGAATGAAACTTGAGACAAGAATAAGTAACGCAAGCAAATTGCTTACTCACTAATGTAGATGGCCGAATTACAAAATGGGAGTACTACTCAATCATATGATGGTGCACTCACTAGATGGAAGAATAGACAAGAAGATGATGAAGTACAGAATTAGATTATGCTATTATAATCTGAGTATGTGTGAAGCATATGAGCAATGGAGTGAACCTAACCTCTCAAGATAGTGCAACAAATATGAAAATCAGCAAACCCTAATTCTGAAATTAGGGTTCAGAAACCCTAAAACAGAATATAGGATTAACTTACAAAAGATAGCTACTCCAAACTTCTAGAAGACTCCTTGCTCCAAGAGAATAGTCTCTTCTTCACCTCTCCTTAGCCTCCAAAGCTTTAGAACTCCAAAATTGACACTATGGCAGCATCAACTCAAGAAGTGACTCCTTGATATCTAAAAGTGTTGCCCACACCTTGTTTATATAGCTTTGGCCTCCATAAAAAATATGGGTGTAAAAATTTGCAAAAAAAGCAACTTCATTGGATTTTTTTTTTTTTGGCTTTATTAAATTGCCATCGCTTATTTTTATGCTTTTTAGAATCCCATCGCTAAAATATAGATGCTTTTGCCATCCACTAATAACCTAACCTAGCTTTTTGTGTTTTGTACATCAAGCACCTCAAAAATATGCATACTATCATTTTGGGGCAGAAACTAGGGTTTGAGTTTTCCCCTAATTGTGACCTCTGATGATAGAATGATGCATATCACTAGATAGCTCTCATGAAACTCTATCTATCTAGCCTAAAAAAGTTTTACTCAAAATGTACAAAAAAATGGTTAAGTTCTAAGTAGTATTGTTGGAGATGGACCATATATACATTGTTTTCCAACAATCCCTCCTTCAATGTCATATTGGTACAAGCTTCAGTAACCTGCACATCTTCTCATGACTATCTCTAGTCAATGCTTTGGTAAATATATATGCAATATTCTCACTAGAAGGAACATAAATCAGCTCAATGTGCTTCTTTACTATCTGTTCTCGAATATGGTGGTAGTGAACCTCTATATGTTTTGTGCTTGCATGATGCACTGGATTCTTTGCTATAGCTATTGCACTTTGGCTATCTGAAAATATCTGAATGGGTTCATGTACTCTTACATCTAGATAACTGAAAATCTTCTGTAACCAAACTGATTCCAAAGTAACTGTAAATGCTGCATGATATTCAGCTTCACATGATGAAGTTGCAATAGTGGGTTGTCTCTTCGAAAGCCATGAGATAAGACAATCTCCAAGATAAAAACAAAAACCACTAGTACTTCTTCTAGTGTCTCTATCTCCTACCCAATCAAAATATGAAAATCCTTTTAGTAACAAATGTGTAGATTTCGAGAATACCATAGCATAATTTGAAGTTCTTTCAAAATATCTGAAGATCCGCTTTACTTCTTTCTAATGTAACTTTGTCGGATTTTGCATGAACCTTGATAGCCGAGAAACTGGAAACTGTATATCTGGACGTGTATTACAAAGATATATCAAGCTCCCAACTGCTTGACAATATAAAGTAGCATCAAATGAATCAAATGATTCTTCATCTGCTACTATTTGTAAAGACGCGTTCTGATCCACAGGTGTTTGTATAGGTTTAGCTTCAGTCATTTGAAACCTTTCTAATAGTTTCTCAATGTATTTTTGTTGTGTCACATAGATACACTCATCTTTAAATAGGAACTAAATTCCAAGATAATAATGCAAAATTCCTAAATCATTTACATCAAATGTCTTCTTCAACTGTTCATTGAACATCTACAAATCTTCATCTCTGGGACCTATGACTATAATATCATCCACATAAATGATTGTTATAATCACCAAACCTGTTTCAGCTTTGACATAAAGAGTTGGAGCTGCATCTGAGTTATGGAAACCAATGGATAAAAGATATGTGTGTATCTTTTCATACCATGCTCTAGGTGCCTGTTTTAATCCATATAAAGCTTTTATAAGCTTATAGCTATAATATGACCATGCTTCTTGAAAGGTAGTTTATGCATTTTACCCTCAAGACATCCTTCACATATATCTGAATCATCTGGTAGCCTGAACGAGGGTAAACTCTCAACCATACCTCTATCTTTGGTACTCTTGAGAGCTCCATAACTAATATGTCCAAATGTTTCATGCCATAACTTCATATCTTCCACCGGTGACGAAGATTTGACAGTATATGCTTGACTGATTTTGACAAAATAAAAATCCCTCCTTTGTGCTCACCTTGCAAAATAACCTTTTTTTCTTTGTGTGACAAAATCTTACAAAGATCTCTTTCAAATACATTTTTGTAACCATCTCCTAAAAATGTAGATATAGATAGAATATTTTTTTTCATGTCAGGTACATATAAAACATCTGAAATCTGAAAATTACCACCCTTACTGTACCTATTCCTACAACATCCAAATCACTTCCATCTGCAATAGTAACTCTTCTACTTGAAGAATAGGAAAGAGAAGAAAATACTTCTCTGCATCCTGTCATATGCATTGTAGCACGTGAATCAAATATCCAAGGATTTGCTGAAAGAACTTGTAAAGCTGCCTGACCAAAAGATACTTCCTCAATGAACATGCATAAGAATCACCTTGAGATTTCCCTTTTTTATCATCTTCTGCAACATTATCTTATGCCATTTTCTTTTGTGCTGCAATCCTTTTTTGACAAGCTGCTATGAAATGTCCAGGTTTCTTGCAATAGTGACATAATGCTTCCTTCTTCTTTGAAGACTTTTCTTTAGTTGTAGAAACAGAATCTGAAGTAGAAGGTAAAAGGGTCTTACTTTCCTTCTTGGATTGTTTTTCCTTCTTATCCTTCTTCTTCTTTTTACCCTTTGATGAAGACAAAAGTGCTTCTTCATTCTCTTCCATCCCCTTCATCTGATCTTCATCTTGAAGTAACAAGAACTGTAACTCTTTAAATGTAATCTCTCTATCTCTTGTTGTAAGAGTAAGAGTGGTAATAAAAGACCGATATGAGATAGGAAGTGAATTAATACCATTTCTTCATCAGATATCTCAACTCCTACATTTAGAAGCTGATCTCCCAAGTCAATGAGCTTTGTAATGTGGGTTTGAATTGACTCACCAGCCTTCATCCTTGTATTTGCTAGCTGTCTCCTCAAGTGAGCTTTCCTAGCAGGATTTCTGCTCTGAAAAAGATTCTCAACCTTTAACCAAGCTTGGTTAGAACTTTTGCAAGATCTGATTTGTGGTAGAATATCATTAGAAAGCTCTCAAAGAGTACTTTGTAATGAGCCAATAATTTTTTTTGACCATTTTTGATCCAAATTTGTAGCAGGATTTCTGCTCTGAAAAAGATTCTCAACCTTTAACCAAGCTTGGTTAGAACTTCTGCAAGATCTGATTTGTGGTAGAATATCATTAGAAAGCTCTCAAAGAGTACTTTGTAATGAGCCAATAATTTTTTTTGACCATTTTTGATCCAAATTTGACTAAGTCCCAAAATTAGGGTTTGCTGGCGATTTGGCAATTTCGGTCATTTTGGCATTGCTTCCCAACATGACTCTTGGGAAACATTAGTTGTTTCATTGTCGAATAGTCCCAACTTGACCTTTGATGGTCTGAGGGGTTCTATTCTCAATGAAGAAATTAGAAGGAAAGCAAGTGGAGAGGGAATCAGTTCAACAAATATGACTATAGATAGAACTTAGAAGAAAAGTGGAAATACACAAAAGAACAAAAGGAAAAGCAAAGGCAAAGGTGATGTGACTTGCAACCAATGCGGTAGAAATGGTCACGGACTCACAAGCAGCCATATTGCAAGTATTACAAAGAAGAATCAGAATGAAAGAACTCATGACAAAAAGGACACTAAGAATGAGGCACAAGATAACTCCAAGGACAAAGAAAAGGACAAGGCCAATGTGGCCTCTAGTGTGGTCATTGAAGAGCTAACAGTATGGAGGACATCTTATGTGCTACTATGACAACAAATGATGCACGACACATGATGTTTCTCATATTATTAATGCACAAAATATGTAGATCACGAAAAGTGATCTAATTGATGCCTTGCTTATGGTAAATGATGTATCTCAAACTTGGATTGTGGATTTCATGTGTCTCTTATCAAGGAGTGATTCTCTTTATTTCATACAGCAAACCATGGCAATGTATACCTTGGGAAATCATGCATGTTCCATTGAAGGTTTCGGTACAGTGCATCTTTCTATGGATGGCACAAATGGGCTGGTTTTGCATGATGTGAGATATGTACATGGTATCAGGAGAAGCTTATTTTCTATTGGGAAGATGGATATGCATGGATTTAGTACCCTCTTTGAAAAGGGGTCATGGAAGGCTGAAGCTCATAAAAGACTCAAGGCTGATTGTTGAAGGCACTAAGAAAGGTACACTTTATTGCTTGCACGGGAAAGCCTTGCTAGGCAAGTTTGATGCTAGTGGCACAAAACTTGACTTTTGTAATGAATGCCAATATGCTAAGCAAGTAAAGAATTCCTACTACTCTGGTGTCTTTTGTAAGTCTAATATGCTTGAGCTTGTTCACTCTGATGTTTGTAGCATGCCCACCATATCTATGGGGGGGTGCCCTTTACTTTGTTTCTTTTTTTGATGATTACTGTAGAAAGCTTTGTGTTCATTTGCGAAAATCTAAAGATGAAGCTTTTTTTGCATTTAAGAAATTCCATACATTATTGACCACTCAAATAGGTCAAAATCTGAAATGCTTACGCATGAATAATGAAGATGGGTTCAGAAGTTGCGAATTTAATAGATTTTGTGGAAACCTTGGCATTAAGAGTAAGCTAATAGTCCCACTAAGCCCCTCTTCTAACGATGTGGCTGAAAGGTATAATAGGATTTTATGGTTAATCTCCCTCATAGATTTTGGGGAGAGGCTCTCAAAACTGTAGTTCATGTTTGCAATCAATCCTCTCACACATCTTAAAAGGTGGCATTCCTGAATAGGTTTGGTGGTAATGCCACTTCTTGGTTACTCAAAGAACATTGTTAGGACATGTAGTTTCTACGTAAGCTATGACTCTAGATCAATGTCATAAGGGGAGGCGTTCCCGGGCCCTAGACGCCGTCCCCGAATTGAAATATGAAGGGATGCCCAACCGAGATGATTGGCGTCCCCTTACCCATATGTGAAACATAGGGACGTCCCTGGGCGGTCCATGTGACAAAGCATGACGGGGATGGTTTGAGGATGACCAAAATTGGCAAAGGTGATTTAGCTACTACAAAGTTGGTTTTTTATTTCCTTGAATGATTGGCACCTGTTTGGGAGCACCTCTAGAAGGTTATTGGGCCCACAATGAAGCATAAATAGAGCTCCATTGAGCCTTGCATATTCAGCAAGCTTCAACCCTCTCCATGCTTTGAGCCCTCTCTTCACCCTTCTTCTCTTTTCTGTTCTCAACATGCTAGTGATCTTTTCGTTATAAGTGAAAACCATAGGAGTGAGGATGCTATGTAAAACCCAATGCATGGAAGGATATCCTTTCAAAGGATGGGAGGGAGAGGAGTTGAACCAAGTTCAAAATGAAGAACATAAAGAAGCATAAGCCGAAGATTGTGATGCATAAAATGAGACTCCCCG
>CM035436.1:15887044-15899544 GCA_020310875.1 Ceratopteris richardii
ATGCCTCCTTTACCAAAAATGCCATTGGTTGATCAAGCATGAACAATATCTTGACACATTCGCCCCACCAAGCATCCTTTATAGGCACTTCGACACATTATCCAATAATCATCCTTCACCACACCCCTCTTGGAATTTCCATTGCGATTGCTAACTTCTACCTATCTGAAAATCTCTACTGCTAATGATCGGCATAAATCTCCCATCTCCACTTTCTCTTAATGAGGTATGGCCATGACAACACATTCAACACTATGTGTTAGGAAGAACAACCACAACGTGTGCTACTCATGGTGATGAAGAAGGTGGTGGTGACACGGGTTGACTAGGTCAGCAAGTGGTCACCCATGATGAAGAGGACATGCACAGACAAGAAGATGCAAATGAACTAGATGAAGAAAGTAATCAAGAGGAGTCACTTCCCATCACTATCTCACCCTCAACAAGCGATTATGAAGAAGCTGATTCTATTTTTGAGTCTATCTTTGGGACTGATTCAAGTGACTCTTCTTGTAAAGCATAGGGAAGTGGTAGTGAAAGTTCCAATATACATTTGATAGAGACATGAAGATCCAAGTCTAAATGAAGGCAACATCTAAATCCAAAGAGAAAAGCTCTAAATTTGTCTCAAACTCTAAAGATATCAATCTATAAGTCCACAACAACCTTACATTGAAGATAACCTCTACATTCTATCTTTATCCAATCACAACTTGAAACTATGGGCTTACATCTTCTAGCAAGTGCAAAAATTCATTAGTTAGTGGACGAATGCACGGTTGGAATTGGAGTAGAGTTAGTAACTTTGATGACCAACTTTCTAGATCTCCCCAATGGATAGGTTAGTGTAGAGTTGTTAAATCAAGCTATGGGAGCATGTATAATTCGAAAGCTTAAATGGAAGTCTAAGGAGACATTCTTTGACAAGAATAAAGGGGATGCAATCACTGCATGTGTAGCAATGTTTTCATCTGACCAAGTAGACCGTGTGGCCCGAGTGAAGTTGTAGGCGCTCAAATTCTTCTTCCTACTAAGAATCACAGTTGACATTACTAATTTCAAGGTATGTGAGCCCTTATGTTGCTTCTTACATGGATGGCACTATCCATACTACATACTTTTGTTATTTGCTTTAGCCAAAAAAATAAAGAGATTCAAGCAACAAACGCTCAAAAAGGCACACACCTTTAGAATCCACGGTGTACATGTCATGTTGTTGGTGAAGTGATTAATGGACACACATAAGATGGGTCACACATTAACCCTACAAGCTACCCATGCTTTTATTGATTCTAAATTCACAACAAAAAGGCTTCGTGCCCACATAATAAAAGATTCTCAACAAACTTTATCAGAACTAGGCTATGTCAAACTTCAAGGTTAATAAATCAAAGATCAGCAATAAAGAGGGATCCAAATCTATGACCATCACCACCTCTCATTCATGTCAACCATCTTCCACACCACAATATTTTGCCACCCAAGGATCTTCTTCCCCAATCACACCTTTTTCTACACACCTCAAACTGCTACTCATTGAATCACTTCTCTGAATATCCCCTTACCATATGCACCTCAATCTACTACACCAAAGCCCTCGATTCACCAGCCACAATCATGTTCATCACATGCTGCACATCCTTCACCTATATTACCTCCTTCTATGCATCAGGTAACCCCAGTCATTGCATCATCACAAGCTGAAATTTCTTCGCATGCTCCCATTCACACATTTTTCTATACGATGTCCACACCAATAATTCTATCTATGCCGAGGTTCAACGCACAAACACATGCTGCCCTAGTAATGAGTAGGCCTGTCAGAACCACCTTGCCAGAGGACAACATTCCTCCACATATTATGCTGCCAAGCATCTCAGACTATTCAAGGCAAACCTTTCTCACATCATTGACACTTACACCAAAAAAGATTAGTAAGCTTAGTCATTCAGAGAGGGCTAAACTAGGACTTCATCCACGAGTTCCTTGAGAGTTGGCCACCCTTCCTCTTGTGCATGTATGAGTCATGGTCGAGACAATAGAGAACTCTTGGAGAATCTCTCTCCTATGCGCAGCAGAAAGTGTAGAAGTCCTTTTCAGGATCAAGACTTTTACCTACGGTTGAACTTTAGAATGAAACTGGTATCAACTGAAGAACACAATGGACTTGAGACTTTGGTCACTCAAACTACACACTCAATTTGGAGTAGTTTTGGTTTGGAAACTCTTTACCTCAAAACAGGCTGCCTGTCCATTCAGTTAAGCTGAAAACTGGACTTCACTAAAAACTGAATAACTCACAAAGCATGGCGAATCTCACAAAAATGTTTTAGATAGGGGAAGTACACGAGATAAGCTTTCCAACGAATATTTAAACTCTAAAAATGGATACATACATTGAGAGATATGACTCTCACAATTAGGCTATCCAAAAAATGGTATGTGGCTGGACATAGTCTATGAGATTGGAGAAAACGAAATGACTGAAACCAAATGAACTACTTACAAGGGGACATCAGCGCCTTCTTCCTTTGTTCTTGAGTGTCCTCCCTTGAATCTTTTATAGCCAAGTGACCACGAGCTCTCGTGATGAGTTTGAGAGTCCTCCATAACTCCTCCACTACTTTGAGCAGCCACTTTTCTCTTCTGGTTCAGTTTTTGGATTTGATTCTCTTTTGATTGATTCTCTTTTGGCCTCCAGTACTTGCCAAAGTAAATGCTTTCATTTTTCATTTTTGTATTTACCTTCTTTTTGAAGAAAATCCTTTTTGTGAAATATATATGATCTTGCTTCTTTATTTTTAACACTCCCCTTCAAGCTCGCATGTGAGCTTCCACATTCAGCCATATCCTGCAAATTGATTTCATCCTTGAACCTCTTTAGTTTAGAAGCATATGAGGATTTTGTAATAATGTTTGCAACCTCGTCATTAGTTCTAATGAACTTTATATCCACATCCTTGCTCAACGCTTCTATGTACTTACTTCGTGCATGAAACATTGGATTGTTTGTCAAGTGAATGCTTGACATGTCACCATAAATTGGAATGGTCTCTACCTGCACATCAAGATCAACAAAGAGCTTCTTAATCCACATAGCTTCACAAGTTGCAAGGCTAATCCTCTATATTCAGTTTCTATATATGATAGTGCAACAGTAGGTTGCTTCTTCGAGCTCTATGTGATAGGTTTGCTGCCTATCATGAATACATAACCTGAAGTGGATCTTTTGTCTTCCTTTGAACGAGCCCAATCAGCATCACTAAAGCTGTTCACCTGCAATTCTTCATCATATCTATAAAACAAGGCATGATTGATTGTGTGCTTCACATATCTTAGCACTCTTTTGATTGAACTTAAATCTTCATTTGTTGGAGTTTGCATAAATTGAGAAAGAACTCGAACGATGTAACACAAATCTGTTCTTGTGATCATAGCATTTATCAATGAACCTATAATACTCGTGTATGTAGTTACATCATGTAACTTCTCTCCATCATTTGAGCATAGCTTCACATTTGTGTCCATAGGTTGAGTGAGTGGTTTGCATTCACTCATTCCAAATCTAAAAAGAACATCTAACAGGTACTTTCTTTGCATCAAGTAGATGCAATCTTTCCCATAGGTTACCTCAATGCCTAAAAAATATTTCAGCTCACCAAAATCTGAAATTTTAAACCCCTTATCGAGTTTTCTTTTTATCTCTTGTATTCCTGCAACATTACTTCCTGTTATGATGAGATCATCAACATATATGCGTATGTATATCTGTTGGCCTTCTTCTTTCTTCATGTAGAGGGAAAGATCAACACTACTTGGACTATACCCACACCTTGTGAGGTACTCAACCAACCTTTGATTCCAAGCATGTGGTGCTTGCTTCAGCCCATATAAAGCTTCCTTTAATCTGCTAACAAAATCTGGATGTTTTTTATCTTCAAATCCAATCGGTTGACTCATGTATACTTCTTCTTGAAGTTCACCATTGAGAAAAGCATTTTTTAAGTCAAGTTGGTACAATGGCCATCTCCTTGCTTCACTCACTGCAATCAAGGTTCTAATTGTTCCCATCTTTGCAAACGGGCTGAAAGTCTCTTCATAGTTGATGCCGTGAGTCTGCTTGAATCCTTTTGCTACTAGTCTAGCTTTATGCCTAGCTAGAGAATCATCAACATTTCTCTTTATTTTAAACACCCATTCATTTGGAACAATCTTTGCATTTCTCTTTATTTTAAACATCCATTCATTTGGAACAATCTTCATACCTTAAGCCTTTAGAACTAGCTCCCATCCTTGAGAGCTTTTATCTCTTTTTGTATAGCTTGTTGCCATTCTTTTTGTGTACATGCTTCTTCATATGCATCCGGTTCTTTGTCTTTGACCACTTGTGTCATATATGCAAAATGCTTTGCAATAAAACTATCATAGCTCAGCCTTTGAATTGGATACCTTGCTCTCATAGTGGAAAGCAATGTTTTAGCAACGACAACGGCAACGCGTTAGCAACGGGTTTGCAACGAGGGTAACGTTTGGAGCTAGGCGTTACGATAAAGTGATTTATTTTTCAGAACTTATATATATATATTTTTTTAGGTATTTTGGGTGCTATGATATATAATAAGGTGGGATATGACTATATATACCATAAAATACAATATATATATATATATATATATATATATATATATATATATATATATATATATATATATATATATATATATATATATATATATATATATATATATATATATATATATATATATATACACACACACATATACATATATGTATGTATGTGTATATATATACATATGTACACACACATACACAGATACACATATACATACATACATACATACATACATACATACATATACATACATGCATGCATACATACATACATACATACATACAATGAGAGAGAGAGGGAGAGAGATTATCATGATTCATAACATAACATTTAACATAACAATGTAACATCATGAATCATGATTCATAACATAACATTTAACAATGTAACATGTTACATCATATATGAACGATGATACATCATACATGATCATTGATACATCATAATAAAAACATTGAGAATCACTATGACAAATCATACGAGTCATGGAATAAATCTTAAGTGGTAAATGATAAATATGAAGTCAAAGTGCCATCACAAAAGCAAATCAAATAGTGGAAAGCAACGTTGCCTATCATTTCCAAAATATAAATCTATTTCAAGATGATAAGTCATATTTTTTGTAATGCAAGTATTGAAGGTTTTGAGTTATAGATAATTTTTTATCCCTCCTCAGAGAAATATATTATTTTGGTATTTTTTGGATTAAAAAAAAAATGAATGCAAAGCAACGCGTTGCGAATGTAGCAACATTGCGAAGTTGCGGTGGCGAAGTTGCGGACCGTTCGCAAGGCGTTGCGATGCAACTATGCTTGCTCTCGAAGACCTCTTTTCATTTCCTTTTGAATGTTGCTTTTTCAACCGGTTCAACTTTACCTTTGGTATAATTACCTCTTCATACTCTTCTTTATTTGCATTTGAATCATTATTTTGGGAAGCACTTTTAGCTTCAAATCTTTCATAATGTGATGTTGGTGATGAGGAATGACTCCTTAGTCTCCCCTTCCATGTTGAGCTTTCTCCATGTGATGTAGAAGCTTTTTGACATGACGTTTGAATGTTTGTTTTTTGAAATTCTTCTTGGACAGCACGTCCATCATCTTCATAATCTTCTTCAAGAATCTTCTCTTTCCCTTTGTCTCCAAACCATGGTCTTAGCTCATCAAATACCACATCTCGTGAGACTCGTAGCTCCTTTGTCATCGGATTGTAGCACCTATATCCTTTTTTCTCCGAATATATCCAATGAAAATACATTTTTTCGACTTTGGCTTCATCTTTGTCCTTAGTTCTTGAGGAATGTGAACATAACACACACATCCAAAAACTTAAAGATGTGTAAGGTAAGGTTTCTTACAAGAATAAACCTCGGGAGTTAAATTATGCACTCTAGCTGTCTATTGTGCACTTGTTCATCAAATAAACAGCCGTACTAGCTGCTTCAACCCAATAGTTTGGTTGAACCCTCATTTCGTTGAGCATGCATTTTGCAACTTCTGTGATATGTCTATTTTTTATTTCAGCAATTCCATTTTGTCGAGGAGTGGACCTACATGTAAATTGTCGCTTGATTCCATTTTCATAAAGAAAATTTGAAAACTCTTTGGAGAAATATTCTCCTCCATCAAACCTCAAGGTCTTTATGTACCGTCCTGTTTTCTTTTCTACCTGTGCTTTAAATCTCTTGAACATAAAGAACACGTCTGATTTTTGTTTTATGCAAAACATCCATACTTTTTTTGAATGATCATCAATAAAAGTGACAAAATATCTATTACCAACCATGGATGGTTGTTGTGATGGTCCCCATACATCCTTGTGTATCAAGTCGAGGACATTCCTTGCCACATAGTTGCTCTTCTTGAATGGTTGTCGAGTTTGCTTTCCTATTTGGAATGCTTCACAAAACTCATGCACTCAAGCATCATTGAATTTTGGAAGACCTCTTACCACTTCATGGTTGCTCATGTCCTTGAGCTTGGGAATGTTGATATGCCCAAACTTTTTGTGCCACAAATCGATTACAACAATTCTTTTGTTTCCAAACTGAATATATATCACCTTTCCATGTGGTTGTTGAATGTCTAAAGTGAACATCCTATCTTCTTTCCTTTCTTGAGAAACGACCTTGAATCTTTCTTTTGAATTCTTTATAAAGCAGCATTTTTCATTGAAGATAACATGATATCCTTTCTCTACCATTTGTCCTATTGAAATCAAATTCTTTGCAATAGTAGGAAGATGAAGAACATCAGTCAATACCTTATTGTCTCCAAGCTTGATTTCTCCAACATGCTCAATTGTGTGTTGAGTTTCATCACCGGTTTCCACTTGGAGCTTGTAGATTTGTGAATAAATCTCCTTGGCATGTCATATGATTGCTGCAACCTGAATCTATAAACCATTTTTGGTCATCATTTCTCGGGCTGTTGTACTCATGCTTGTTGGTTTCCACACATCCTTTTCCACTTGGAGCTTGTAGATTTGTGAATAAATCTCCTTGGCATGTCATATTATTGCTTCAACGTGAATCTATAAACCATTTTTGATCATCACTTCTCGGGATGTTGTACTCATGCTTGATGGCAAGCATGGTTTGCTTGTCTTCCTCACTTGATGTGCTCGCATAGTTATTTTGGCTCCTTTGGTTTCCTCTGTTCAGCTTTCCATTCTTTTACCAACAATCATTTGCATAATGTCTTACTTTACCACAATGATAACATGTTATACCTTCATGAAGATTGTATGAACCTCGACCTCTTCTTTTATTTCTTCCTCGATCTCTTCCATGTGTGTTTTCATTTGAGTTGTCTTTGTTGTCTTTCGAGGTGTGTTGGCTCGAATTTGTGTTGTTGTAGCTTCTTCCTTCTCCTCTTGAGCCTCCTCTGGAGTTCCTTCCTCTATCTCGACGTGCATATAACATTTGGCTATGGCTGTGCTCACCTTTGTTTCCTTCTTCTTGTTGAGAAGCCTCTTCAGCCACAAGATTTTGTATAATCTTGTGGATGTTGGTAGAGGGTCTCTATAAAGAATATTTGTGATGAGAGGTTTCCACTTCTCTTCACTCTTTAAGCCATTGAGGGCTATTTGGATGATGTCCTCGTCCTCTATCTTGCATCCAACGGATGTTAGTTGATCTCGAAGCTCTTTGATGTTCAATGTATGCTCACTAATGCTTTGGTTTGAGCTTTTCTTCATGTTGTTGAGTTCGTTCTTGAGTTGAATCTTCCGAGACCTTGTTGAGGTAGCGTACATCTTCTCCAATGCTTCCCAAACTTCCTTGGCTGTCTCTGGGTTTTGCACATGACGAATTATAGTGTTAGAAGTAACTTGTGAAATGAGGAACATCACCGTTCAATTCCTCTCTTTTCAATTAGAAAATTGTCTCCTTTGTGCTCGAGTAATGTTTGGATCTTGAAGGTTCATTGATTGTGGATCATCTCCAGTAACTAAACTCCATAAATCTTTACCTTTAAGGTAATTTATCATTCTATATCTTCAAGATTGATTTTTTTTTTTTATCTAACTTCTCAACTTGTTGTCCTAAATCAGCCATTGAAGACTTTCAAGTTTGAAATTTACCTCAGGTATGTTCTGGCGCTCTGTCTTGACTTTACGAAGCTCCCCCTTGATTTGTAGCTTTGCCTTTGCTTTACTTCAACTCTAATGCTTTGCCTCTTCAAGCTTCAATGCTCTATTGTTGAGCTCTGATACCAAATGTTTGAAAATTCCTCTCCTATGCGCAGCGGAAAGTGTAGAAGACCTTCTCAGGATAAAAACTTTTACTTACAATTGAACCTTAGAATGAAAACTGATATCAACTGAAGAACACAATGGACTTGAGACTTTGGTCACTCAAATTAGACACTAATAGCTTTCAAATGAGCTATCAAACACTCAATTTGGAGTAGTTTTTGTTTGGAAACTCTTTGTCTCAAAACATGCCGCTTGTCCACTCAGTTAAGCTAAAAACTAAACTTCACTAAAAACTGAATAACTCACAGAGCATGGCGAATCTCACAAAACTGTTCTAGAAAAAAGAAGTGCGCGAGATAAGCTTTCTGACGAATATTTAAAATCTAAAAATGGATAGATACATTGAGAGATATGACTCTCGCAATTAGGCTACGTAGAAAATGGTATGCGACTGGATATAGTCTATGAAGAAAATGAAATGACTGAAACCAAATGAACTATTTACAAGGGGACATCAGCACCTTCTTCCTATGTTCTTGAGTGTCCTCTCTTGCCTCTTTTATAGCCAAATGACCACGAGCTCTCACGATGAGTTTTAGAGCTCTTCTCCATAACTCCTCCACTACTTCGAGAAGTCACTCTTCTTCCGGTTCAGTTTTTGGATTTGATTCTTTTTTGATTGATTCTCTTTTGGCATCCACTACTTGCTAAAGTAAATGCTTTCATTTTTCATTTTTGTATTTGTCTTCTTTTTGAAGAAAATCCTTTTTGTGAAATATATATGATCTTTCTTCTTTATTTTTAACAATAACATTGCCAAAAACCACAAAACACTTTAGGAAATATAGGAGAGAAAACACAATTACACCAAAATCTTATGTACTGAATGGACACATACTTCACAATAGGCGACAAGAACAAGGAAATAGTTTATTTAAGAATCAGGTTAAGGAAGTGGATTCCCCAAAACAATAGGCTATCAAATTGCAAGACGAATTAAAAGCAGACCATGCAAAAAGCAGTTAATACAACAACAAAGGGATTTCTACAAGACAAATTTTGAAAAAGCATGCCAATTTGCTCAATTTTTCTTGGAAGAACTAGGAAGTCCAGCACCACCACAGCTACAAATTTAGATACAGTTGCAACCTTGGAAATACTTTAGGATAAGGAAGCATGAAGAATGGGGAAAGAGACTGCTTCAGACGAATTGCAACATCCCATCGTTGCATGTTCATGCATTTTCAGTTTTACTCCATTTCCATCATGCTCTTTTACTTTTAGTACTTTTCCATCAGTTTTAGTAATGGCAAGCAGCCTGTAAAAAGAATCATGCTTTCTTTTCATAGCAAAAATTATTGTGTCTAACTTTGTATCTTGTTCACTTTACTCTATTTTTGAGTGTAATATCTGTATCATTCATATATTTAGAAAAAAGGAAGAAGCAGAAGAAAACAAATAACAGCAACTCTACATTGTTTTTTATCAGATTGTTCTATATTCCTTGTTGGGATAGATAGGATATTAGTAGTGAGCAACTTGTAGAGTACAATATTTTTAAACTTTTTCCTTGGTGCAGAAAGGAAACCTCACCAAATTCACAATTCACCACGATGTGAACAGATAGAGAGCAAGAACCACTGGGCACATCAGGACAAGGCTAGGTAAAGTTGGTCAGACTAAGGATATGGTAGACGTGAGGCACTGCTCCTTACTGGTCCAATATGAGCGGAGTCCAATTCTAGCCAGATGTGGACCAAGGGAAAAGTCCAATACTGGCTAGATGTAGACCAAGACAAGTGCCACTCAAAGGTAACCTCCACTGAAAAGCATAACTGCCCACTTACCCTTGACACAGATCGCATCCACAAGGAGAAGAAACTAAAGCCTCCATTACTGACCAGATGGTGGCCCCAAGGAAAAGGAAATAAAGCCTCCACTACTACAAGAAATATCGGGAGACATCATAAAAAGGGATAAAGCAAAGAAGCTTGGGAGTAGATAATGCCAGGTAGTTGGAGTGGTCTAGTTTAGTTGGAGCTGAACCCAACCTCTTTCTCTTCTCTAAGTGGATAGCTCTGTATTAATAGCTATTGCTCTTCTAGTCGCCCTTCATGTCCAGGCCACTCGCGATGTATCTTATAGAAAAAGGAATGCTGGGCAGGTCTTAATAGTGTAAAAATCTTGTAAGTGGTTAGCATGTATTGCAATCATGAGTGTATATGTGACATTCCTTTCACTGCTCTTTGCTATCCTTCCTTCCATTGCTCTTTCCAGAAGAAGAGTGCATACTGCACTACTATAAGGCCCACTATGGACTAAAACACCATCTACACCTATCCACCTTTGTGTTGATAACCTGATTTTCCAAGGTCCCTCTATGTTTTTTCCTTTTTTTATGGAGAAATGAGCAGGCTTACATTATTTGATCTTGATCATATATGTTTTCTCCCTTTCCAGCTTATCATGCTTCCTCAACCTTTCTCTTTCCACGTCCAAGATTCTTCAACCTTAACAATATGTACATGTCCACATTGTTGCTCGTTTTTATAGCTTTTATTGTCGTGTTATTGAGTCTCAAGAACTACATCATCAATCCAAAGAACAATGCAAAATCATTCTAGGAGATCTTTGTTTGAAGGGGGTAGGTAAATGTTTTGCATGTGAGCAACTAGGGTACTAAAGCATGCGAGAGTTCAAAAGCAAGAATTGATGACAGGGAAAGAGCTGATGATGCAATATCAATTAAATCAAACAATATTGTAGGATCCATGTTTAACGTAGTAGGCACCAAGTTTGGTTTTGATCCAAGAGAAATATGTAGATCTTGATAAAAAATTAAGGGCCACTTGGTGCTGATTTTCTTTGATAGAGAGGGAAGTTTTTGAGTTTGGGAAGTAATCTGTAATCAACATTGAAACGATGGGGCTGGTGGCTTGCATTTCTTGTCATTCAAAGGAAGTTACTCCCACCTTAGGGAAATTGAGGTCGCAGATTAAAAGAATTTCATACCAGTCCATCATAGGGACATTATGTTTTACTTGCTATGTTTATTGCCATAGATTACATGCAATAATGGACACATAGAATGACAAAGATTTTCGATTGCAAGGGAATGACAAATGTCTTGGATTTTAAGTCTTAAGGAAAGCTAATTCTTGCTCTGTCATCTTTAGTTGTCTATTGTTTGATGAATAACCATATATTAGCTCATTTAGTGTTTGGAAAGCACACCATTCAAGACCTAAGTGTTGCATGTAATGTGGGTAAATTAGAACAGAGTTCTTGAATATTAAAGTATCCAGATGCTAAAGAAGCTCATATTAGGTGGCTAAAGATACATGATAATTTACTTGGCATGTTTGTTGTCATAGGCTACATGTTATCATGGACATAAAATGAGCATCATTTTTTATAACGAAGGAAAGAGACATGCCCTGGATTTGAAGTTGAAATGAGAGTCAATCCTTGCTTTGTCATCTTTAATATTTCCTCTCCAATGAATAATGATGTCAACCTTTTAATGCTTGCAATGCATATTATTTAAGATCAAATTGCTACATGTAATATGTGTAAAGCTAGAACAGAGTTCCCAGATACCTTCAATCATCAATGACCACTATTATGAATTTCTACTGTAAGAATTACCTCTTCCTAGAATAGAAGGCCATGGTATACATCTTACTCTTGGGTCTTGTCTTGTTAATAAACCTTCTCCCATTGAAATTTTGCACAACAATAAGCAGGTACATGTCGCTGGAAAAAGGCTTGATTCAACCAAGTTTTTTCTTTTTTGTTCATATTGTGGAGTAGCAAAGAAAATGAACCATACTGGACTACTGGTACTGGATATGCTATGCAGCAAGTCTGGTTTGATGCAAGAGAAGTATACACAGCCTGATGAAAAATCAAAGGCCACTTGGTGCTCATTTTCTTTGATATAGGGAACAAGTGTTTTGAGATTGGCAATGGACTTAGTGATCAATGCTGAAGAGATGGGGCTTGTGGCTCTGAGTTCTTGCTATTCAGAGGAAGTCACTCCTTGGGGAAATCGAGGTTGTACACCAAAAAAATTGGATGCTAGACATAGAAAGCGTACTGCATGATTAAAACGAAAATCATCGAAATCTCTCTCACAATTGAAATCAGGGGGATCAATTTTTATCCATAA
>CM035436.1:15904544-15937044 GCA_020310875.1 Ceratopteris richardii
TGATAGAAGATACACTCTGACAAGAAGAACAAGCACCAAACATGGACCAAGTGTTAAACATGAAAGATGTAGCATGACACACAGACTTGTATGATGAGTTAATCACACATATTCAACATAATGAACTCATAGATAGGACCCAGAAACTAGAGGCTGTTACCCGTAATAAGGATCATGGTATTAGCATTTGAGCAATTGAAAGCTCAAGTGATCTCCCTTGAGACCCGAATCACTTCTCCTCGTCACTGTGAGAGAGCAAGAAAGAGAAACCTCTTCCATAGAGACTTATGGAATAGCTAGAATAGAGCATAGGCAACCTAGCGAAATGGAGGGGAAAAGTTCTAGGGAGCCCCCCCCCCCCCCCCCCCCCCCCTCTTGAAAGACCTGAACGTGATTGCAACAAGGATGCAGTCTATACTTTTCTACAAAAGTGGAAGAATCTATATCAATTGAAGGACACTCTACCCTAGTATCATGTACTGGAGGCGAGTTTCTCTGTTGGGGAGGAGCTTACATATCATGGACGAGTCTTGAGGAAATTGGAGTACTTTTTGTTGATTGGAATCAATTTGAGAATCTTTTTCTAAAAGAGTTTTTGCCTGGAAATGAAGAGGAGAGGGAACTAGTATGAGTGGTATAGAGTTACTCAAAGGGGTGGACCATTGTCTATAGATCTATCCCACTATAGAGAGATTATACTTAAACTAAAAGGTCTAGATGACTTTGAGAAGACTCTAGGGTTTGTATTGCATTTAGACAAAGCTATCAAAAGGACAATAAGAAGAAATACCCCAAAGACATTTGAGGAAGTGATGAAGTATGTCCAAATTTATGAGGATCATAACTATCGTCAATATACTCCCATGGAGATGGATCAACCCTTCAAGACTATAAACACAACTAAGTTAAGAAAAAAGAGTAGTCATGGAGGAAAACAAAACTTTAGTGAAAAACAAAGATGTTAGGGCTGTACATTGTCCTTAAACATTTTGAGAAGGCCAAAAAAGAAAATATGTGCTTTACGTGTCTATCCCTCAACCACATTCATAGGGGAATGATGAATCACCCAGTAAACAAAGGGGAAGAGAAAAAAACTTGGACGAGGGACTAGTATAATCTTTGGCAAAGATAAAAAGGTGGTCTACCTCATGGAGACATTTCTCATTCACGACAACACCGACTCCAAGACCGTGGAAGTGATGCATTAGGATAGTTTGCACACCTAATGTTTGACTCAGTCCTTATGGTCCGTAGAGTCTTGGCCATATGATTTAGTTAAACTTCATGGTAGTGTACACGAGATGATCATGATAGATGATTCTACCGTTCATAGTTGTATAAATTTCACTATAGTTAAGAGGCTTGAAATTCCCAAGAGCTTACTGCACATAAACACGTGGTATCTATGATGTAGGGAGAGGATAAGAGAATATAGGACACTGTGGTGTCCAATTTAAAAATTGAGATAGAGAGGTTTAGAGACCATATAGACTTCTATATCATAAATATGGAAGGAGAGATCTAGTGTTGGTTAGGGATTGGGGGATACACTTAAAGATAGTTATGTGAAGGGAAGCTTTCATTATCCGCGTAGGGTGGCTAATCTTTTTGGATGGCATCACAACAACTCTCTGTACCTTCTATGTATACGTGCAAAAAAACATAGAAAATAAAGAACCATAGAGAACAAACTCGTGTATGCAGGTTTCACAAATGGGTGCTCTCAATATAGTTCATGGCCGACGAGGCCACTATATGTTTTATTAGAACAAGAATATACAAGAGTGTCCGAAAGCCATTTGGGACTCTCTTGTTGGCTTTTAGGCCCACAATCAATATAGAGGCAAAGAGAAAATAGAGACAAGATGGAGAATAGTCAACAAATGAGAGAGATAAAAGAAGTCAAGCTCGGGATATATTCATTACATTCTTCCCTTAACTTCACAATCTCCACAGTTGAAGATTACCTCCTCCAAATAGATAAGCTCTTAGCTGTCGCACACCTCATAGATGATGAAGAAAATAAAAATCAAGCTCTCTAAGTAGATGAGAACACCTCCTTCAAGCTCTAGCTCTTGAAGAGCTCCAAAAAGTGAAGTATTTTACTGCTGAACACATGCCTTTATATAATACATGTATTTCTTGCTTAACCAGGCTCCAAAAAAGCTAAAAACTGCCTTCCATACATCCTTGGAGAATTTCCAAAGTGATCTATGGGAGGCCAATTTTTTATATTATTTTAAATTTCTTATGGTATAATAATCACTTTTGGATCATAAAATATAGAGTTAACTTGTATTTGATATGTTGTACCTACCTTTCACATTTAAGATCTTCTTTTCAGTCAAACTTGACAACTAGAGTTTGACTTTTGATGTATCTAGAGTTTTCAAATACCTAGGTATTATTTATCATTGGATAGCCATTGAGGAGTACTATCACACTATGCAATAAAATTTTTTTACCATCATTTCCTAGAAATGGGATAATTTTTTACCATTCTTAAATTTTGTAACTTTCGGTTCATCTGACTTTGATCTGCAACTTGAGCTCCTTAGTGGAAGAGATTTACCGAACTCAAGGCACATTAATACCAATTGTTTTAGGAAAAGGCTTGGAAGTATTCCAAAGCACATAAATCCTATTTTTATTGGGTGCAGAAATAGAGGGAGTATATAACACTTTGCCCAAACCTTTAGCCACATGTCCAAGATTATTCCACAAAAAGGATGAAAGGTCAACAAGCTCCACCCAGACATGACATTTATAAAGAAGCTCTTCTTTCATAGCCTTTATTGGTTTCCAAGGAAAAACATGTGCCATCAACCCACACAAAAAGATTGTCTCCTACTCTAGAAACTGTGTCTTGACACTGTTATCAGTGAAAATCACCTCAAACAGTCCATGCCCAGAGTAGAAAACTTTATTTACCACTTGTCCCCGAATTGCATTGATGGCATGAGCCACATCTACTGCTAAGGGTATATGCCGTGTAAAGGAAAGAAGCAAGCCCCTCTGTGCAACATGAGGGCTGATTCCCAAATCAGGGAGAGATCTATATCTACTCTCAAATCTCCTTGTACGTTTTCATCAAGTGTTAAGGAATCTTCCATCATAGATTTTAGCTTGCCCAAATCCACGTCATTTTGCCGAGGGGTTTGGGGAACCACATCTGCCTCTTGTGAAGCATTCGATATTGGCATAGTTCCATCAATATTTGAAGATGATGCCACAGTGTAAGTGTTCATTGTTGATTTCAAACTTGAAGAGTAGTCTACCTATAATCCTTGTTGTAGTCGAAGTCAACAAGACTCTTAAACTACCTCCCCTGTTACATGAAACTGAAAAACCTTGAAAGAGGGCAATCGCTGATTTCTAGATATAGAGGTTCCTGGCACTTTATCTGTTCGTAACCCTAAAATAAAACCGACAATTGTCTGAAGTTCTACTTCGAAAACCTACTGGTGAAAGCATAGACCTACTTCAAATTGAACTCCTATATACACACACACACACACACACACACACATATATATATATATATATATATATATATATATATATATATATATATATATATATATATATATATATATATATGTATATATATATTTATATTTATATGTGTCTGTGTGTGTATGTGTTTTGTGGGGATGTTTGGTTCTTTGTATTAATGGAAATATAAATATATACACAGTGAAGGGGAGTCACCTTCTCGCTAGAGTATTTCTATCATGTACAAAAGATTTCTATCCCCAACATGAATACAAACTGCCTCTAGAATGAGGTATGCAAAATCAGGTGTCATCCAAGAACAAAGCGTATACGAGTCTGTCTTAGCATCTATATCTAGTCTCAATTTGGCCTCACAAAACTGCCAAGAGAAATTTGAGACTAAACACATATTCTTAAATGATGTTCTGTTTCTTAAAATCCAAATGTTCCAAGGAAGCCAAGAAATGCATCTCTTTCTTACCCAATCCAGAATATTATCACCCGAAGCAAAACATAGAAAAGTACAACCAAATTTCGTAAGCCTCATATCCCAAATAGGAAATAGAAATAAATTATTTCACCATCTTTGAATATGTGACCATGTCCAAAAGGGATGATGCATATTCTCAGCATGCAAAGCTCAGTGCGGGCATCGAGTGCCTTGCAGCCCATGTTTGAAAAGGAATGCCCCCAAAAGTGAAGTTGTTGGAAGTGAGGCGGGCCCTAATAATAAGTTTCAGAGGTTTACAGGATCTTCCAACACATGAACCTTAGCATACACACCTTAAGACTCAAAATTCGATGAATGAGAAATAGAGAAAGAATACACAATTTTTAAATGTCAAATTACAATGTGTGTAAGGATACAACACTGAATGTATGCTAATACAAAACTGAATCTAGGCTGAATTTAGGGTTCTAGATACAAGAAATTGTGTATAAAGTGCCTAAGAGGTATGAATAGTGTGTGTATGTGCAATTGAAGTGAATAAAAACACTTTAGAATCCTTGTGTTGAAGTAGAAGGCACAAGCCTTGGGACAACAGCAACAATAGAAGAAGAACTGAAATTGGACTTGCTACTTAAAAAACTCAGTAAAAATTGATGGTTGGCTATCAAAATCTCCTCCAAATCTGCACCAAAAGTTGGGAACACCTCGTCTAAGAGTAGAGCATTCAAGCCTTGAAGACTTGATCCTTGCTTAAGGTAGATTGATGCTCAATTGTGACCCCCAATCTGTCTTTATATAGGTTTGGAAGTTTTTGCAAAACAAATTGACGAAAAGCTCAAAAAGCTAGGTGATACTTTTAAACTTGCAATCAGCTTTTGGTGCACAAATCAGTTGCGATCTCACAAATTGGAGATTGGGAAATCATGAAATAATGCTTTCCTTGATGCTCTTGAGGTGAGGATTCATAATATGCACGAAACATCTTGAGCAGAAATTAGGTTTAGGGTTTTCTTGCATTCTTGGACCTCTAATGACATAATGCTATATACCAAATGAAGGCTCTCCTTATGTACTATTTGATGAGCTAGTAAAAAGTTTTGACATTCTGTGACCAAAATTTGGCTGAGTACCAAAAATTTCGGTTATTGGAAATTAGGGTTTTTGTTCTATTTTGACATTGTTTCCAACAATTCCTCCTTCAATGTCATAATGGCATAAGGTACAAAAATGTGCTAAAATTTTGATGTCTGTAAATATATCACTTAACTTTACTCCAATGAATCTTAACTGCTTGCCAATGAATCTTAAGAGGACTTGTGCATGAACCTGGATACTTGAGAAACTGCAAACTGAATGTAAGGATGTGTATTACATAGATAGATTAAGCAATCAGTTGCTTCACTATACAAAGTAGCATTAAAAGGTTCTGAATCTGCATTTGTCTGTAATGACATATTAACATCCATAGGTGTTTGCACAGGCTTGGAATCTGTCATTTCAAACCTTTCTAATAATTTCTCAATGTATTTTGTTGTGTTATGTAGAGACACTCATTCCTATATTTGAAGTCAATCCCATGTTAATAATGGAAAACACCTAAATCATTCACATCAAATGTATGATTAAGTTGAGCTTTAAAAAACTGAAGGTGAGAATCCTTGGGACCTGTCATAATCATATCATCAACATAGATGATAATCATAATCAAGACATCTTTTCCTGCTTTAACATAAAGAGTAGGAGAAGCTTTTGAGTTTTCAAAATCAACAGATAAAAAATAGAGATGTATCTTCTCATACCATGCTCTTGGCGCTTGCTTTAAACCATACAATGCTTTAATAACTTTGATAATGCACCTTAATATGTTTGGTGCGTGAATGAAACACTAGGTTTCGTGCAACGCGCTCTGACTATCAGTGAGAATATGCGTAGCAACGTCAATCTCCATGCAAAGATCCATCAATAGGAATCTCAGCCATATACACTCCACTGTAGCTGTGAAAATTGCCCTGTACTCAGCTTCACAACTCAATGTCGCCATTTTAGGTTGCTTCTTACTCAACCAAGATATGCATGTGTCTCCAAGGAAGAAGCAATTACCACTAGTGGACACGCGAGTATCATAACAACTAGCCCAATCACTATCTGTAAAAGCATGCAAGCATGGCTGACCATCTTTGCCATAAAAGAGACCTAAGCTCAAAGTGCCTCGGAGATATCTAAGCACACGTTTCATCACTTGCCAATGCTTAGTGCTAGGGCTATGCATTAATACACTCAACCAGGAAACTGCATACTGTATATTTGGCCTTGTGTTGCATGCATATATAAGACATCCCACTGCTTGCAGATAAAGAGAAGTGTCAAATGCATCACTGGAATCCTCAACTTAGAACCTGAATCCTGTCTGAACTGGTGCAGAAATTGGCTTGCAATCCTCAAAGTCAAAACGATGAAAGTTTTTCAACATACTTTGCTTGATGCATAACAATTCCCCCCTCAATGGATACAAATTGGATCCCAAGATAGTAGCTCAAAAAACCAAGATAAGTGACATCAAAAGTATGCTGCAAATCAATCATAAGAATGTCAAGTTTTGCATAACATGACCCAGTCAAGAGTATGTCATTGACATAAAGAACAAGCACTGTAAAATCAGCCCTATTTTTGCATACATAAAGTGTGCTTTCGATTGGACTAAATGTGAAGCCAAGAGCAATCAAGTGCTTATGGATTTTCTCATACCATGCACGTGGAGCTTGCTTTAGACCATACAAGGCTTTATGCAAGCGACAAATCATATGCTCTTTCCCTTTCATAGCTAATCCAGGAGGTTGCTTCACATAAACCTCTTCTTGCAAATCAGCATTCAAGAAGGCTGTTTTTATGTCCAACTGATGCACTTTCCAACTTCGATGGGCAGCCAATGCAACCACGGTACGAATGTTAGTCATGCGTGAAGTAGGTGCAAATGTTTCCTCATAATCAATGCCATATTGTTGCGCATATCCTTTGGCAACCAATCTAGCTTTGTAGCGATCAATGCTACCATCAGATTTTCTCTTAATTTTGTAAACCCACTTTGTACCAATGGCATTCTTTCCTTTTGGCAATTTACATAACTCCCAAGTACCATTCTTATGTATGGAATCCATTTATGATTGCATAGCACTCATCCATTGTGGATCGTCACATGCATCTTCAAAAGAAAGTGGCTCTTCATTATATGCTATAGCAATAAGAGAATAATCCACAAAATTACTTGATGCATGGTGAGAGCTTGATCTTGTTCTACCAAGTAAAGGTGCACTCAATTTGCTGTCGTGCAAAGTTTGTTTCAGCCACTTTGGCATAGATTGTGCACTCTTGATAGACATGTGTTCATTATGTAATACATCTTCAACATGTGCATCATGCGTGGGTTGAATTTCATGCTCATCTTCAGTCATATTTTGACGCAAATGTTCAGCCATATGTGGCTGGAAATTTTCAGCAGTTTTGATAATTTTTGGCTGAAATTTTTCAGCCATGTTTGGTTGAAAATTCTCTGCATTTTAAGCTCTATTTGGCTTGAATTTTTCAACCCTTTGAGCCTCAGTTGGCTGGTCTACATGGCCATAGTCATGCGCACCATTTTGGAACAAAGGAGAGTGTATGGAACACATCTTGTGAGCTAACTATTGGCTGTTTTTTGCATTCAAGTAGAGGGAAGCTGAATTTTCAGCAAATACCACATCTCGACTCACAATAATTGTGTTCATTAATGGATGATACGAACGATATCCCTTACTTTCAGCACTATAAGCAACAAATATACATTTCTTTGCCTTGTCATCAAGTTTGTGACGTTGTTGTGATGGCATAAAAGCATATGCCAAACGACCAAACACACGCATATGACTAACCATAGGCTTATGACCATTTCAAGCGTCATAATGAGTGATGACTTTAAGCACTATAAGCAAACAAATATACATTTCTTTGCCTTGTCGTCAAGTTTGTGACGTTGTTGTGATGGCATAAGAGCATATGCCAAACAACCAAACACACGCATATGATTAACCATAGGCTTATGACCATTTCAAGCGTCATAAGGAGTGATGACTCTCAATGCTTTTGTAGGGAAGCGATTCAACACATAGTTTGCACATATGACCGTTTCCATCCAAAACTTATCAGGAAGATGCTTTCTTTAAACCATACATCGTGCCATTTCAAGTAGAGTTCTATTTTTACGCTCGGCAACACCATTTTGCTTAGGTGTATATGGCACCGTACATTGGTGTGAAATACCTCTTTCACGAAGAAAAGCATTAAACTCTTTTGACATGCATTCACCACCACGATCCGTGCATAGAGTCAAAAGCTTTTGTGAAGAAAAATTTTCAGCCATAGCTAAAAATGCTTTGAAGCAAGAAAATACCTTATTCTTTGCTTTCATAGGATACACCCATGTATGGAGAGTAGCATCATCAATGAAGGTAACAAAATATACATGCTTCCCAAAAGATGGAGTCTTGATGGGACCACATACATCACTATGAACAAGCTTCAATTTTCTTGTAGTATGTGTATGACTATCTTTTGGAAAAGAAGCATGATACATTTTTCCAAGAATGAAACCTTCACATGCATGCTTTTCAATGGATTCAAGTGTAGGCAAGTTAATAACCATTTCCTTCTTTTGCAAGTAAAGCAAACTATTGAAGTTTAAGTGACCAAAACGAGCATGCAAAAGCTCCATTTCAGCCATAGAAGAAGTATGAGCAACTAAAGCATTCGAGACAGCCCTCTTGTATGTATCCATGGGATACAAACCATTACATAGTGTATCGGACATCACGATGACATCACCATTGCTGAAATCATGAACCATACATTTATCATCAACAAAGTGTACATGAAGTCAAACTTTGGCAATCAACGGAACTGAAATTAAGTTCTTCTTGATACCAGGCACATAGAATGCATTTTTCAAAAGAATCACACCTCCATTTGCAGTCATAAGCTCAATTTCTCCAACTCTAATGATAGGATAAGAGGCATTGTTTGCACACACCACATGTCCTCCTTTGGGTGCATCTTTCAAAGAGGCAAAAAATCTTTTGCATGATCTTATGTGCTTTGAAGCACCACTATCAAAGAACCAATCTGAATCAGCCTCACTCACAACCATACATTTAGAATGCAAAGAAGCATCATAATGACATGTAACAACACATGCCCAAAAACCTTGAGCCATGTTAGCTTCATCATTCTTTACATTTGCTGAATTTTCAGCAATAGACATGCTGGATTCCTTCTTCTTTTCACTTCGTTTAGCAAGCTTTCTACACTCATCAATTGTATGACCAGCCTTCCAGCAATATTTGCATCTCTTCTTTTTGCAAATCAGCCTCATTAGAGGAATGAGTGGAAGAGGAAGCTTGAGGCTTTGGTTTTGATGAACCCAAAGCTGAACCATAATTGCTTTTCCCCTTTTGTGAGATAGCAAGTGCTTGTGTTCCCTCAATCAAACCACTCCTATTCACTCTAGGTTGCTCTTCTTACAAAAGAAGAGACACAACCTCATCAAATGCATACATATTAGGATTTCCTTTTGCAACCAAACGGAGAGTAGTAGCAAAGCTTTGAAAAGATTCCAGTAATCCTTTCAAAAATGTAGAAATGAGTGATGCATCCGAAATGATCTCATCTATGTTTGCCAATTGCTCTTTCAAGTCCTTGATGCGTGTCACATACACATCCACCGACTCATTTTCAGCCATACATACATCCTCAAGTTGCTTCCTCAAGTATGCAACACGTGCTTCATTACGCGCGGCATACAAAGAAGCAAGAGTGTCCCATGCCTGTCGTGATGTAGAACATGATCGAATGTGTGGAACTATATGATGCTTCACAGAAAGCGCAATCAAAGCATGAGCTTGAGAATCTTTTCCATCCCATCTAAGTTGCTCCTGTGTAGATGGAGAAGGAGAAACCACTGTACTTGAAGAAGAAGCTCCATCTGTGACAGTAGACTTTGAAGTAGAAGCACCTGCAGGTTTTGGATCAACATCTTCCACTATGTTCCAAAGTTGTTTTGCAACAAGAACATGCTTCATCATGTAAGACCACATCAGATAGTTGATCCCATCAGGCTTATCTTGAGCTTGAAGCATGTCAAACAAGCCATTGCTGCCCGCCATTTCACTAAGGAACAATAAAGTGACAAAAAACTTTACTTCGACGAAAGCTGAAATGAGTGCTGAAATTTCAACTCGCAAACCGTCACTCTGATGGCGATTCTGACCTCACGAATGGCTTCGAAATGGGGGTAAAACCCAAGCGCGCCCGGTGGAAATGTTTCTTGGCTATTGGAATTCACAGTTCTATGCTCCGAAGTCGATTTGCACTGTTAAAAGTGCGCGCGCGTCGCGATGCGAAAAACCGAAACTTGAGAAGGAGCTTAACCTGCTATGATACCACTGTTGTGTGTGTGTAGAAGTGCGGGAGACACACGAGAAGCACACACAAGGAGCACAAATGCAGCAAGACACATGGAAAAGACGATGGTTGGAATAGCTCTCTCTATTGACGATGAACTGAACTGAAGTAAGAGCTGAATAATATCCCTAAGTACAAAGTACCACCACATATGAGAGTCTCAAGTATGTGGTAACATTGGAAAAAACCTCTAGCGAGCACTAGAGTAAAAAGTGCCCATGTATAAGGAAAAGGTTCACATCAAAGCTCGAGGAACACATAAGTGTAACAGAAAGAAGGAAAGGCCTGTGACTTTGCTTTAAGAGCATATAAATGTGACTAAATACTTGTAACCTTGAATGGAATATGTTCTCATAGGACCATTCACATCTGAATGTATGATTTGCAACTTCCGTGTGCTCGTGATGTATCCATGTTTCTTGCAAGGAAGTTTGTGAAACTTTCCTTCAAGACATCCTTCACACGATTTTGCATCATCTGGTAAAGCAAAAGTAGGCAAACTCTCCACCATACCTTCATCTTTGATGATCTTGAGAGTTGTGTGACTGATATGACCAAACCTAGCATGCCATAAGTTCATGTTCGCCTTAGGTGTAGAAGATCTAAAAACATTAGCATGACAAATTTTGGACAATACAAACATGCCACTTCTATTTTTGCCTTGAAGTAGACAATGTTCCTCATTAGGTGAGAGGATTCGACATGAATCTCTTTTAAAAACAACTTTATATCCTTTTGTCAAGAAAGTAGATATTGAGAGCAAATTCTTCTTCATTTCTAGAACAAAAAGAACATTAGAAATTGTGAAGTTTCCACCTTCTCTTGACGTTAGGTTTATTTCTCCAACACCTACAACATCCAAATCATGACCATCTGCAATGGTCACCCTTCTACCTGAAGAGTTAGAAAGTGAAGCAAATACCTTCCTACAACCTGTCATATGTTTAGTAGCTCCAGAATAAAAAAAATCCAAGGATTATTAGAGATTGCATTTAATGTTGCTTGATCAAAAGTTAATTCTTCAATACTGACACATGCATAAGATTCTTCCTTTGAGGACTTAAGTTTTGAATTATCTTTAGCATTATTACATGATACTCTTTTTTTCTCGATATAAATCCCTTTTTTGCATTCCACTATGAAATGACTTGGGTTCTTGCAGTAGTGGCAAATTCCTTTCTTTGAAGCAAATGTAGTTAAAATAGGATTCTACACCATAAGTAGTAGTGGTAGAAAATGAAGTGGAAGACTTACTTTTCTTCTTACTTTGTTGACTCTTTTTCTCCTCTTTTATTATCTCCTTCTTCTTCTTACTTTTTGATGATGATAACATGGCTTCATCATTCTCTTCCATACTCTTTTGTTGATCTTCATCTTGAATTAACAAGTATGTAACTCTTGAAATGAAATTTCTCTTATCTCTTGTAGAGACAGATAAGAAGTAATAAAAGAATGAAATACAGATGGAAGTGAATTTGGAAGTGTGTTTACCATCTCTTCATATGAAATACGGAGTTCAACATTAAGTAACTGATCAGGTAAGTTTTGAGCTTCAAAATATGTGACTAAACTGACTCACCATCTTTCATCCTTGTGTTGGCTAATTGTCTCCTAAGATAAGCTTTCCTAGCAAGATTTCTACTTCGATCGAGGTTCTCTAACTCCAACCAAGCTTGACGAGAGGTTAGTATGACTTGATTTGGGGTATAATATGCCTCTTGACTCCCATAGCAATGAATGAAAGTGCTTGTGCATCCCTGGAATCCCATGTGGATTTCTCTTCTATAGGAAGTAATTTGGTAGTATCACGGACTCCGAATGATGAAAGAGTTTCTTCTTCTTCTTCAATAACATCCCGTTGAGCAAAAATGGGGCAGCTAGTCTTTTGGAAGATGAAGCAACATCCTCTCTTGTCTGTCTTGGTCTTGGTTACTTGCCATTGACAATATTCCACAAGTCTTTAAATACTATCAAATTCATTATTATAAAACTCCATATTGGATAGTTCGACATTCTTTCAAGATTATCTTCATTCTCAAGTCTATAATCACTCATCTTGTTAAGGGTGTATATCAACTATGCTCCGATACCAAATATTGAAAGTGAGGTGGGCCGTAATAATAATATTCACATGTTTATAAGATCTTCCAACACATGAACCTTAGCATACACACCTTAAAACTCAAAATTAGATGAATGAAAAATAGAGAGAGAATACATAATTTTTCAAAGTGTCAAAGTGAGCTCAATGCTTACCTACACTATCTGATATGAATGTCAAATTACAATATGTGTAATGATACAAAACTGAATGTATGCTAATACAAAATTGAACCTAAGCTGAATTTAGGGTTCTAGATATAAGAAATTGTGTATAAAGTGCCTAAGAGGTATGAAGAGTGTGTGTATGTGCAATTGAAGTGAATAGAAATAGGTTAGAATTGTTCTTTAAGAAAAACCTAACTGTGAAATTAGGGTTTTAAAAGTCCTGAATCAGAAATTGACCTAAGTAGAAAGATAATCTCCTCCTTGTTGAAGTAGAAGGCACAAGCCTTCGAACAACAGTAACAATAGAAGAAGAACTGAAATTGGACTTGCTACTTACGAAACTCAACAAAGGTTGATGGTTGGCTTTCAAAATCTTTTCCATTTCTGCACCAAAAGTTGGGAACACTTCCTTCAAGAGAAGAAGACTCAAGCCTCCAAGACTTAGCCTTGCTTAAGGTAGATTGATGCTCAGTTGTCACCCCAAACCTCTCTTTATATAGGTTTGGAAGTTTTTGTGAGAAAATATGATGAAAAGCTCAAAAAGTAAAGCGATAGTTTTAAAATTACGATGAGCTTTTGGTGAACAGATCACCTGCAATCTCACAAACTGGATATGGGGAAATCATGAGATAATGATTTCCTTGATGCTCTTGAGGTGAGGATTCATAATATGCAAAAAGACATTTTGAGAAAAAAATAGGATGAGGGTTTTCTTGCATTTCTAGACCTGTGATGACATAATGTTATATACTAACTGAAAGCTCTCCTCAAGTACTATCTGCTGAGCTAATAAAAATTTTTGACCTTCGTTGACCAAAATTTAATTTGGGTTGTTGGAAATTAGGATTTTTGTGTTGTTTTGACATTATGTCCAACAGAAGTGACCCACGAAAATCCCCCACATATAAATCTTCATCGTGAAGGTTTGAGAGGAGTCCCAAATAGTAAGAAATCTTGCATGCCACCAAGATGCGATCTTTTGAGCTTCCATCTTAGATTGCATCGATGAGTAATACCCTTAGAAGCAATAAGTGAGTAGTAGTAAGTATTGCAATTCACCATCTAGTATGCTTTGCAAGAAGCCAATCCTCTCAAGGATCAGATGCATCAATGGAAAAGGCTTTTTGTAAGAAGAGCACTATTTGAATCCATTTAGATTGATATGCAAGTCCCAATGCATAAGTTCTTCTAATGATTGGAAAAGGTAAATGTTCCCATTTGGAATCATAACACTTTGCAATGGAATCAATTCCCTTAGTATTTAAATGTCGTGTTCCTACACCAAAGGAATAGACAAGGGGTGGATTTGACAAGAAAGATTAGTATGGAGACAATGAAGCAAAAGATTTTCCTACGAAACATTGCTCTTTCGTTCCATTTCAACTGAGAGGAAGCCAATTTGAAACTTTGAAGCAAAAAGTTGAGAGTGAGTGATTTTGCAACGGAGAAAAAAGAACTTATTCCAAACATCCAATTTCCGACTCGCCTTAAAGCACACCTCTTTATTTTCTATAAACCTCCAAAAGATAACAATCCATAGGGGTCTATGAGAGGATGTAATATGCATAATAAAGGCTTCCCGCCTAGCCATTGTGTGAGAATGCAAATGCAAGATTCCAAGACCACCTCTAATCTTAGGCTGACAAACATAGTCCATGCTAAAAGTACCAATGCATGATTATGCTTTTTATTCCACAAGAAATGCTTTATTAAGCACTCAAAGATAAGAAGGTGATGCTTCTTCCAATCTGGTAGTGGTAAGTAATACATAACATAAGGTTGCAAAAAAGCTTTCACAATTCTTATCTTGGCATGTAATGGCCGTTGCGAAGAGTACCACATATCCATTTTACATTTCATTTTGCGTGATACCCATTCAATTTTGTTTTTGGGAGAATCATTTATGCCCAAAGGGTGTCCCAGATGTCAGAAAACAATACTTCTCTCAATTTTAGTTCCTTCCAAGTTCCCATTGAGGAGACTAGAAGTGCCTCGCGAAAATATTAACAAGTGCTGATTTTCTCATATTTATATGCAATGTAGATGTCTCGGAGAAAGGAGTTAAAGAAGCAATAATATTTTGGATATTTTCTTTGTCTGCAATTGCAAAAATAAAAGTATCATCTGCGAATTCAACTGCGATTTGCAGAAATTGATATATTTAGACACCATGGATACAATTTGAGTTCGCCTTAGCCTCTAACAGATAAAACATTGGTGTCCAGGCTAATGCATACAAGAGAGGATTTATTGGGAATCCTTGTCGTACATAACTTTCAATGGGAAAAGGTGCAAAAAGCCTTCGATTTATCTCCACGTGAGAGGCACTGTCTTCGGCTAAGATATAAATCAAACGACAAAATTTGGTCCCAAATCCAAGTTTTTTTAGAGCTATGGCAATAAAATCTCATCATTCAAAGTCAAAAGCTTTCTCAAAATCAAGTTGCATACTAATCATTTCCTAATTGGATGAAGTGGCATGTTCCATCAAGATTTGGGTGAGGAAAATGTTAATATAAATCAATCTCTGATGTATTAACCCAATCTGTGTGGGGTGAACCACATTATGCATAATCGGCTTGAGTTCTAAAGAAAATATTTTGGCAAATATTTTATTAATAATGCTCATCATGGTTATAGTTCTCGAGTCACCAATCGGTTTAGGAACATCCAATTTGGAGATAAGTTTGATCTTACCTAACTTGAATGAATAAGGCATCTTCTGATCCCTTCACATTTTGTTAGAAATATCAAGAATCATAATTTTAAGAGAAGGCCAAAAAGCCATCACAAATTCCTTTGTGTATCATCCGTTCTTGGTACTTTCCCACTCTTAAGGGACCGGAGAGCCATGAAAACTTCCTCTTCAATTATACTTCTAAACGAGCAGCAACCATATGTGAATCAAGAGCAACCATATGCGAATCAAGAACTTGCTGAGTCTAGGCAAGGGATTCTTGGAAAGAAGCAAACCACACATCATCTGTTTGATATGTAGCTGCAAACAATTTTTGAAAGTGTTGTGTACAAACAATCACTATGGAATTCCCATCGCGAACGGTTAATCCATCTACTTCAAGTAGGGAAATTGAATCTTTAAAACATTTAGCATACAAGAAATCAAATAAACATTTAGAATTAGCATGAAGGTCATTTACTTTTGTATAGCTCTAACTTTGGAAGACTGAATAGCATTATTTTCAATTAATTGCAAGCATCTGTAAGCATCACATAGATGAGTATACTCCCTCGCAGATAGTAACTAACTAGAATCCACCTTTTCATTTGTGAGAAGAATGATCTGTTCAGCTTCAGCTTTAGTTGTACTAAGAATGTTGGTGAAATATTTTCCATATTCCCTAATCACATTTTGCATACATACCACAAGGAATTCCCATCTCAAACATGCAAAACTCTTAATGAGAGCACTTGCTGAATCATTTTCTCAACTTTAGATTTGAACAAAGATGTTTGGAGCCAAGAATGATTCAACCTCAAAGGAATTCTATGAAGGTATCAAAAGAAGGTTATGATCAGAGAGAAGCATCGGAGCATCAATCCGCATTGTGGATGCTACATTTGAAGTGTAAGCATGAGATTAATAACATTTGTCCAGCCTACTCATAGCTTTTCTATGCGATCTTGAGTGAAACGTATATCGAAGTGTATGCCCTCCAATATAGCCCCATAAATCCTTGCAATTAAGAAGATCCAAAATTTCTTTCCAGATTACATTTTCTTTTGAAGAGAGCAAAGAGGAAACAATTGTACAATCAGCATGAGTGTCCACCATATTAAAGTCTCCACACATTTAGGATACAAGCATCTCTCCATACTTGAAGATGTATACAAAGCTGAACGGACATGTGTGTGTGGGTGTCCCCTTTGAGGGATAGTGCAACATAGGTGTGTTTTGCTTCTATGGGTATAGGTGCGATGGTAAAGGAACTGAGTATGTGGGTGGCCTCCCTGGGTCCGAGGATGTAATCTACGGTAATCCCTCCTCCATCTGTATTTGAGTATGGTATGCATGTCAATCCCCCCAACATAGGCCACTAACACATCTCGTTATAAATAAGGAGACGGTGTCAGGATCCGAGTCTGAGTAGGTGGGTACACCCTACCATAGAGTTGTGTAGAATCTCCTGAAACTCGTGCCATGGATCCCTCCTGTATAGTGGGTGATATGAGTGGATCCCTGGGTCAAAAGCCTCTCACTGATCGTTGTTTGTTCTCGCATTGAAGTCTCCCATGAGGAAGACTTCCCCTAGTGTAGAGTACTCCATTATCTCCTCTGATAAGCAAGTATAAGGTGAGTCCTCCTCTCTGTTGTGTGTGTGTGAGAGAGAGAGAGAGAGAGAGAGAGAGAGAGAGAGAGAGAGAGAGAGAGAGAGAGAGAGAGAGAGAGAGAGAGAGAGAGAGAGAGAGAGAGAGAGAGAGAGAGAGAGAGAGAGAGAGAGAGAGAGCCATGGGTAGATTACAAATTACTACATAATATCTGTTCATTTTTCTCTTCCCAAAATAATTTCCAATACACATGAGCTCGTTGGCTTAAACTACGATGAATTTTTGAGTTCGAAAAATTACCAGATTCATTACAATGGGTCCTGTATTGAAGTAAGCTGTGGGTAAGATTACAAATCATCATATAAGAGCTCTTTATATTCTCTTCCCAAAATAATATCCAATACAGATGAAGCTTGTTGGCATAAACTATAATACTTTTTTGAATTTTAAAAATACCATTCTTTACAAGGGGTTCTGTTGAAGCCTTATGGGACCTAAAAATTACGAATCCGAGCTTTGACTTTTGTCTGATAAATTTGAATAAATTAAATAATGATTACAAAGTCATTTCCTTAGCACATTGGCTATTCTTTTTTATTTTGGCTATTCTTTTTTATTTTGAAAGAATCTTACTAGTAATTGGCTTGAATTTCAGCTTTTTTCAGGTGGAATCTTATTTTTAACATCTTACTGAGATTTTTCTACTACTATATTTTGCTTATGTTAGTTTTATGCTATGCAACTCTTTTTTTCCAGGCTGTCCTTGCATCAAGGAAATCAAATGTAGCAGTTTTTACAGGCACTTTCAGTGCACTTGTGTATGTATTAAACATTATATTTGGTTTCTTTTTAACTAATGCATTACAAATTTTCTAATACCAGTACATTCTCAATGGATTCCTTGCAGGGCGATGACATTTATTTCTGTTTTTTTGGGTCGGACATTCCATTATCTTGATGGAATACTGCCATTTAGGTTGTTGCTCTATTATTCAAAGGCTGATTGATTTATATTTGCAAGTTAATATTTAATGCATCAAGTGTTTTGAGGTTTTATTGAGCGTCTTAGATTCTAATGCAACTGTTTTGGCACGTTTTTGCAGCTTGGGGGAGAATGATCTACCACTGGATGATTTGGCAGCAGTTGTGCTCCTTGTAAGCTAATGATCGTATGCTCATAAGTGGAATTACTTCTTGCCATGAGCACGTTCTAGGATGTAGTAGCTTTTTCATTTTATTTAGCATTTTTGGTTGTATAAGTGACTGCGACAGCCATTGATTTTGAAGTATTGAGAATATACCTCTCATGACATCTGACCTGTGGAAATCAGCCATTTCTCAGGTCTACTTTGGTGCAACAACTCTTTTGGATGCTGTAGCCATGGAGGGATCCAAAGCTGAGGAGGAACAGCAAGAGGTATTATTCTCCTTCCCCTTGCAGCCACCTTTCAGTCTTATTGAGATGACTGCTTTTGGGCATTGAGTTTAGCATGCTTATATATGATTTCACGTGCTAATTAAAGGCATCTACATGATTTCCTAGGCAGAGCTTGCTGTCGCTGGCTTAGGTGCTGGTAGCAAGGGAGCAACAACGTATAACATTGCTTTGGCTACTTTTGGTCTTGTCTTCCTAGCTGAATGGGGTGATAAATCGTTTTTTTCAACTATTGGTAAGATACAAAGTGGATTGATGCTTGCCTTTATGCATTTCTTATGTGTATTTGCTTATGTCCTTTTCAAACTTTTGTTGCCTTCACTGATTGAAGTATTTCGTATTTTCAAGTCAAAGCATGCATACAGAGCCTTTGCAAGTAAAGACTCAAGATGCTGTTGAAAGTTATCACTGACTGGCACCTATCCTTTTAGGAAACGAATGAATAAGCATTTACATTATATCATAATCAAAGGACATTCCATTTATATGAATACAATATCATAAACTATGCTGTATATAGACCAAACACACAATGCTTGACTTTACTGTTTTCATACATGTGTATTAATCAATGGGTCAGGAATTATGGTGGTTGAAATTCGGAGCAGGATACCTTTCCTACGTGCAACCATGGATATTGATCTCAAGTTCAGTATTTCCATTTTGAGTTTTACGTTCCAAATCCATGTTTTGTTGTGTTCTAAATTGGCTACTTAGGATTTTCCCTTTACCTTGCGGTATGTTTGTAACCTAGAAATCGTTATCTGTGAAGTGCAATATGCACTGCCTCTGAAAACCATGAAAGATGAATAATTATATATGTGCCCGGTATGGGCAGAATTAGTACATCTACCTTCTTTCCTCTGGCAAGTTATTGGGCATATAGCTAAAAGTTTTGCAAAAGGTGTTGTATATACCTTCTATTTCTGCACCAAATGAGAATAAAGTGTGCATTATATGGAATACCTCAAGGCCTTTTCCTTCAAAATTAGGTATTAATATTGCACAAGTGGGCAAAATTGTCATTTATTTGAAGTGGGGAAATTTGGCCGGTGCTTGTTTTCATTGTGGGAAAGTAAGATATTACTCAAAGAATTGTTCTACTTTGAAAGCTGAAGAAGTTAAGCTGATTCCATCTTGTCGAGGGGGAAGGGTTTTAGTCCCAGAAGAGCATGCCCTTGGCAAACAAAGCACAAGGCCTGCTAAAATAGGAGTGGTGAATAGAACTTAAAATAAAATAACAACAAAGACAACCACACTCCTCTACTCCTGTTACTCCGGGCCCAGTGGTCAATGGAAACCAGAAAAAGAATGTAACAAATGCACCATTGCAAAATTTCCAGCCAGAAAATAATGTAAGGGTTGGAACTGTATCTAAGAACGCTTTGTATCAAGCTGAAACATAAAAAATGTTGGGTTTACTACAATCACCTATAAAAAGGCCTTGATGAGGGTAAGAGAAGTAAATTTCAATCTGGATATTCTACTTCTCCAAGTGATGAGGATAATTTTGCTCGAGCATTCCCTTCTTCATTTCACTCTGCAAATTTCAACGCTGAAAATATGGACAGTGTTTTGTCAAGATATTTCTCCTGCACTAGGGGGAACAGACCGAGATGCTCCTCTATACAGTACTACATGAGTATTGCCTTGTAAAATGAACAAGGATTATGTCAGGAGGGAAAATGGATAATAAGACTTTCGAGATGGGGTCGTGAGACGTCAGTTAGATATGATCACTGTGCAGGAATGTAAGAAACATCACTGTAGAGATTCATTAGTATCTACGAAAGACTTCCAAATTTTTAATAATGGTTAAAGATGTAAGTGTTCAGATTGTTTGGTCATAGTTAAAGAGGGTTTGCATGCCAAGGTTATTTACAGTAACCACTATTGTTAAGTATATTGTCATCAATGTTTATGCACCCAATTCTCTTTTAGAGAGAGTTGTAACATGAAATCATA
Source organism: Ceratopteris richardii (assembly GCA_020310875.1). NCBI lineage: Eukaryota > Viridiplantae > Streptophyta > Polypodiopsida > Polypodiales > Pteridaceae > Ceratopteris > Ceratopteris richardii. The sequence continues at coordinate 15,924,935 of CM035436.1, forward strand.
TCTTCATGGCATCTTCTGTATGTGCCAATGATCTTCACAATGCTCGAATATTGCCTCTGATTTCAATATGGTGGAGGAGCATGTGGATTGTTCAACTTCATCATTGCTGATAGTTCCTCAGGAGAAACGTGCTTAAAATGCTATCTTGGATCAATGTTATTTTTCTTGCCTACATGCTTTTTCTAGGGCTATGGTGGATGCCACATGTGCAATGTCTGATCATAAGCCATTGTTGGTATTTTTATGAGCGTTTGATTGGGACCAAGTTGTTTCTGAATCCCCCTTTTGAAGGGAAGGATGGGCTCTTTGCTACAAAAATTTGATAACAAAATGTTCGCTGCATGCATGAAATGGGGGCTTCTTGTTTCTTTGATGCAGAACATCATCAAGGAGTGTTGCAAACACTATGAAAGGGCTGCAAAAAAGGCTATATGGGAGGCTGAAAATATAGTTTTTGTGTTTTCTGAACGAGTTGATATTGATTGTAGCCTAACAGAGCCTGAGAAGTGCAAATTGCTTGAATCACGTTATTGTTTGCAAGTTTTGGAGTCTCTTGCTATTCATGCAGCAAAAAATAAAGCTAGATGTTCCGAAGTGCTTGATGCACATGCTAATTCTAAAAGTTTTTATGAGTATTTGCGAATGAAGTGAAGGTAATATTCTATTTGATTGTTGCAAAAAGGGAATGAGGCTCTGATGGATGGAGATGAAGTCGCGGGTGCCTGCATCTCATATTTTCAAAATCTATTTGGATCAGCTCCTTTTGTGGGTTTGAGTGGCAAAGTACTCTAGACCATATGCTCCAGTTTGTTCCTACAAAAATTGATACCCAAGTTGCATAGTGAAAAGAAATGCATTTTTTTTTTGGTTGTGGAAAATAGAAAACGTTTAGGACGTTTGGACATTCCGAACATCCTTGTACATTTTCTTTTTTCATCTTTGGGCGTTTTTTGTTTGCCAAGGGTTTAGAACTTACGTTTTTTTTTCTTGTTGCATGCGATGCATTTTGATGCTCTCTTCCCTTGAGCACACACTTTTGCACTCTTTTGCACTCTTCAACCTTGTTGTTTCCATTTATGCCATAGCCCACTCCGTCCCTTGAGCACATTGCACTCTTTCTCTTGAAAGTTCTTTAGAAACATAGAGAGAGAGAGAGAGATAGCTTGAGCACCCCATTAGCTTTCAAGTTCCACCATGGGTAGAGCTTCCGATGTCATCTGTAACCGTGTGACAACTAATAGCCTTACCTCTTGGGAATGCAATTATTGCAAGGGTATTTATGGTGGTTCAGCAATCCGCATGAAAGCTCATCTCTTTTGGTTGAGAGGAATAGGCATTGGGAAATGCACTTTCATAGCTCTAAAAGCCATGGAGGTGTTGGATCTTCTAAGTTTGTTTATGTATTATTAGCACTAGATATGCAAAGGAATGCTAGATATGGATCAATTTAGCACCTTTCACCGGATGGGGCAGTTCTTGGAGTATTGCCTCAAGTTACCACAATTGAAGCAAGTTGTAACAAGATTGCCCCTTTCCAAGTGGATAACAGTTCATCCAATTTGAGAGATATTATTCCCAAAGAGTTTGGGGAGATGGCTGACAGCTGTTCCACATGAAACACTTTATTTTAATTAGATGCTGATACAGAGGGTGTGTAAAGCACCTTTCCCAAATTTTTTCGCTATATGTTCAATAGTTTTCTAATGGTAGGAGGGCAAATCTACTCTCTCAACCTGTACAGGGCACATTTAAGGTACCTCCTCCTTCATAGCTTTCACTGGCTTTCTATTGAATACCTGGTCCACATTACCATATAATATCACTCTTTGCTGCTCAAGAAAAAGAGCCTTATCTTTTACATCCTTGAAAATGACCTCAAACAAGCTATGATGCTAGCAAAATATATTATCTACAACGGAATAACCATACCAAGCATGATAGCATCTATTGCCTGTGCAACTTCAATAACAAATGGAATCCTTGCTGTAAAGAAGAGGAGAATCCCCCTTTGTGAAAGTAAAAGAGAAGAATCCCACACTGGTGACGGGTCTACTTCACCAAATGAATCTCCCTGAACTGCATTGTCTTTCATCAATGCCTCATCAATCATGACTTGAAATTTTCCGCATCAGTTTTGAACCAAGTCTTGCTTAGCATGTCTTTTGTAGATGTTCAAGAGGTAGACATAGCTGCTGAGCTATACTCAGTATCACCAGAACGAGTCATCACTTCTGCACTTCACAAGTAAACCCTGACATAGAGCAGCATAACACTTCACAGCCTGGTGGTCAATATCAGTTCTGTACAGTAATAGTTCTGCACACAATCTGAAACAGTACCTGAACTGATGAAATCAATATATGTCCTATCAGTGCTGCTCAGAGGTGGGTCACCTGTTATCTGCAAACCGACACACAGGTATTACAGCTAGCTATGGTGAGAATCCCCATATATGTACAGCGATACCTTCCCTGTGTAATATCCTGTGTACTTGATTACAAAAATCCTCAGAGCTAGGCAGAAAAACTTTGTAACCTTTGTACAGAGACTTCTCACAGTCTCTTATAACTCTATTTACAGCAGCAGCACACACAAATTTACACACACACACACACACACACACACACACACACACACACACACACACACACTCTTTTTCGTTTTTTGTTTCTGAAAACGTTTAGCTTTAGTCTTTTTATAGTGCATGATAAACATCATTTAATGTTCTTCGATCAGGATTTTCATAAGCTAGTGCTGATTTTATGCTTCCTACATTTGGCAGCTCTTTCTGCAGCTTCGTCGCCAATCGGAGTGGTCTCTGGCAGTGTAGTTGGCCATGGAATTGCAACACTTGTGAGTTTTTGTTTCTTTTTTTAAGAAGAGGATCAAACTGAAAGGCAGGCTCTGTTCTTAGCAAGCACATTGTATTCATTTTCAGCTAGCTGTGTTGGGGGGCTCTTTTCTCTCAAGCTATATATCTGAGAAGGTATGATCAGTTCCGCCTTTATATTTTTTCTTTTAATCATTTAGAAACCTTAGTTACATGCTTATTGTCAGAGAAATGGTTCTTGTGTTGTACAGAAAAGTGAAGAGTATGCATTTGCTTCAAATATTTATACATTTAATGCATTTTGAGAGGGGGAGGAATGGAATAGTCTTTAGATTAGCAGAAGGGAAGGGAACTTGAGCTTCGAAAGGCAAGTGTGCCAGGGAAAAGTGCATGGACATCATAAAACTTCTCCTCAAGTCTATAATAGTTTTTCCTTGAAGGTTGTGAAGGTCGAGGTTGATACTTAATGGTTTTTCTTCACAGATACATGTACTTGAAGCAAACATGTAATAAAGTAAGCATGCACAACAATGCAGATGCAAAGTCCATATTGTTGATCTGTGAACATACAATTCTGATGCATTTTTGAAAGCCTGACAAATTCCTTGCTTTGTATTCGAGAGAGGGAGCATACATACATATAGGCATGTGTACACATGCATGGTTTTTTACACTGTCAAATAGACTCTTCATAGATTCCTCAAACTTGTTTGCACTCTAGAAGTTGGTGAACGTATGTGCAACTTGTTGTTTGTATTTGCATGTTTGATATCCACATCTTTAGATAATACATTTTCTTTAATGAAGTGATAGTGGACTTCCATATGATGCTTATTCCTTGCATGATACATGGGATTGCTAGCTAAATGCATGCAAGATGTATCTCCGAACAAGGGAAATGTTGTTACCTCCATATCTAGGTCCTTGAAAAGCTTCTTCAATCACATAACTTCACATGTAGCTAGGGCTTTGCTTAGCCTTTTTTGATGATCGTGCCAGTGTAAGCTGCATCTTTGAACTCCAAGAGATTATGTTTGAGCCTAACATGAAAATGTAGCCTGAGGTGCTCCTAGCTTTGTTTGAACTTTTGAATCTTCATCTATGAACCCTGTGAGCTCCAAAGGGTCATCATAAGCATAATATATGCGTTGATTAATTATATGCTTGATGTACCTCAACACTCCTCTTGCTGCATTAAGATTCTCAATAGTAGGAGGTTGTATGAACTGTAAAAGAACACGAACAACATATGATGATCAGGTCAAGTTATGGTGGCATGACCCTTTGATACTTTTGTAGAGTTATATGTCTTCAATCTTCTTTCCTTGTCCTACATGTAACTTCATATTTTTGTGTCCATAATTTGTGAGAGTGGCTTACATCCACTCATGCAATACTTTTACAAAACATGAAGTAAATACTTCCTTTGAATTAGATATACTCTATCATGTACGTACATCACTTCAATACCTAAAAAGTATTTGAGGACGTCAAGATGTGGTAACTCAAATTCCTTTCCTACTTGTAAGATCTCTTTTATACCCGTTATATCATTACTTGTAAGGGGATCCACATATATGCATAGCTATACAACTTTTCCATTATTTTTCATTATGTATAAAGATGTATCAGCCTCACTAACACGGAATCCACACTTATGAAAGTACTCAATCAGGCTTACATCCACTCATGCAATACTTTTACAAAACATGAAGTAAATACTTCCTTTGAATTAGATATACTCTATCATGTACGTACATCACTTCAATACCTAAAAAGTATTTGAGGATGTCAAGATGTGGTATCTCAAATTCCTTTCCTACTTGTAAGATCTCTTTTATACCCGTTATATCATTACTTGTAAGGGGATCCACATATATGCATAGCTATACAACTTTTCCATTATTTTTCTTTATGTATAAAGATGTATCAGCCTCACTAACACGGAATCCACACTTATGAAAGTACTCAATCAGTCTTTGATTCGAAGCCTTAGGTGCTTTTTTCAATCTATAATGACCTTCTTCAATGTAGACACATAATATGGCTTACCTTTATCTTCGAACCCGATAGGTTGATACATGTAGGCTTTCTTACTAAGCTCTCCATTTAGGAAAGCATTATTGACATCAAGTTGATATATGTGCTTTTCCTTGTTGTAGCAATTGCAATTAGTGTCTTTATTGTGCCATATTCAGCCATGGAGTTGAAAGTCTCCTCATAGTCTATGCCATGTGTTTGTGAGAATTCCTTTGCAACCAATCTAACTTTATGTACCATTTGAATTGCTTTTAATTTTGTAGATCCAATTATTTGATATTACTTTTCATTCTTTCTTTTAGTACCAAATCTTTGATCACATCCTCCATTGCATTTTTCCATTCTTTGCAAACTCTATCTTCTTTAAAACTTGTAGGCATTTTGTCTTTGATAGCTTGTGTCATGAATGCATGATGCCTTGCAATAAATCTATCATATGTGATCTTTTCTATTGGACATTTGATCTTTTGAGGGCCTTCTCTCATTTTCTAATGAATATGTCTTTCCTTTTCTCTTTCTTGCAACCTTCGGTTTGATTGTTTCTTCAAGCTCTTCTTCATTAATATCCTGCATATCATCTTTGAATTGATTTTCTTGACCTTTGTTTTTGTTCGTTTCCGATTGAGGATTGGTAGATGAGCTTCTAAGGCTTCCCTTCCTTGGTGTGTGACTTGTGGAAGCCTCTGAGTTGCTTTGTCCACCCAATTTTATGCTTTTTTTATGCCAATCTTCATGTGTCCTTTCTTCGTTTTCTATATCTCCTTTGAAGATGGATACTTGTTCATAATGTATGGAACAGTAGCAACACCATCTCCCGATGGTGATAAAGACATATCTTTAGATATGCATCTAGCTATCTCTTCAATTTGTCTGTTTTTTCTCTCTGGCACTCCATGTTGTTGCGGTGTACCCTAATTCTAAATCTTCAAGATTGACAATTTTCTTTATCCGAATTCTCAATTTGATTGTTCTTATCAGCCATAGCGTTAGGTTCTGGCCTACTTCTCTTGCTTTTGTAATGCAGACTCCTTGCTTTTTCGTTTAATTTTACAATTTCTCTTTTCCTTGCTCTGCATGCATGCTCTGATACCACTGATGAAAGATTGTTCACTTCTTATATGCAAAAAAAGTGCATGGACCCTCCTAGGATTTTTATTTTGCTGATTTAGTCAACCTAAACTGCAAAGTATGCTCAACTCAGGCTTCGGATGAATATGAAAATTTGTGTACTTATAGTAGACTTCATAGCTTTCAAGTAAACTATAGCATGCCAAATTTCGACACTGTTAGCTATTCCAAACAGTCTCTGCAAACAGACTACCTAGTACCTTTACATATAGCTAACATGCTTGACACAGAGAAAAAGAATTGCATATATCTCCTCATTCAGGTAGAGAATGAAGATGAAACCTTGGCTGAAGAAAGTAGTATGTATGTATATATATATATATATATATATATATATATATATATATATATACATACATACATACATACATACATACATACATACATACATACATACATACATACATACATACATACATACATACATACATACATACATACATACATGCATGCATGCATGCATGCATGCATGCATGCATGCATGCATGCATGCATGCATGCATGCATGCATGCATGCATGCATATATATATATATATATATATATATATATATATATATATATATATATATATATATATATATATATATATATATATACATACATATACATATACATATACATATACATATACATATACATATACATATACATATACATATACATATACATATACATATACATATACATAACCTAGGATCTTTGGCCTACAGGCGGGCGTTGATCTGATTTTTTGACCTGACTATACACATTTCTCATAATACTTATTCAGCGACTTCGAGTTCCAATTTCGACCAGGTACGTGCTTCAACCTCTTCTTCAAATCTTCTTCCTTATCGTGTTTATAGTAGTGGAAGAGAAAGGTTCAAATTCTTAGCTAGATCTAATTTAAATTCTTTGCATTGCTTAGATAATGGTCATATTCATTGGTCTTCTTTCAAAACGGCCTTAGTTAATACTCATTACACTAATAATTCAATAAAAGCTCTTCTTCGTTTAAGGCGTTTAAGAAAAAAGCATTTGCATGAAGATAATCCTTTAAGTCCAATTCATTGTTCACAAGTCATTTATGTGATCTATAATATTTACGATAGTTCATTTTTATATGTTGGTCAAACTTTTAGGACTGCATTTATTCGTTTTCAAGAGCATGTTAGAGAAGCTAGGAAAATTCATTCCAAAAGAATTTTAATTGAAAAAGTAAAACCTCTTTATGCATCCATAGCAAAATACGGTTTTGAATCGTTTCGTTGTTTTCCTATTGAACACATAGAAGGTAATTTTAGAAACTCTAAAGAGTTTTACAAAGAAGCTTTGCCTAGGGAGTTATTTTGGATGCGAACTTTACATACCTTCTTTCCTAAAGGCTTCAATTTAGAAGGAAAATCTAGCCTTCGTAAGAGTAAATCTATCAATAAGAAAACTCCTATGTTATGGCGTAGATACCCAAAACTTTCCTCAACTGTCCAATCTTCTCAACATACAGAAATTTGGGTTCCACATCGTAATATTAATGTTTCTATTTCCTCTCCCAATAGATCCCTTAGTTCTTGCTATAGATTAGACTCTTCTCATGAGGATTTCCCATCATCATCTTCTAATGAACATTTGTTTAGCTCTTTGGCTGATCAATCTCTTAAGTTTAGTGATTTTAAAAGAAGATTAATTTTCTTGGATAGAATTATGCAAGAGGGGTCTTTTTCTTTCAAAATCTTTGAAAAGTATAACAAAAGAGTCCTCTTTAAACTTCTATATATCTTGGAAAATTTCTCTCATGAGGATTTGAGTCTTAGAAAATCCCATAGTTTTCAACTTCGAATTCTCATATCCAAATTTCTCAAATCCTCTTGTGTTTCTCATAATCCTTTGATTTCAAGAAGAGTTTTACTAATTACTATCTTTACTTCTCCAGAAATGGATAAAGTTGGTTTGAACTCTATCTTGAAATCAAAAGAAGTGATAGAATCTCTTCCTTCTTATGTTAGAAAGCTTTGGGTCCATCCTTTGGTTACATACAAATATTTGAAAACTTTGGGTCAAAAAGCTTTCAATTACAATGATATTGGAAGAAATATGAGAGAGCAAGATAGATTGTCGATTTCTAGAAGATCTTGTTGTTGCAATAATGGTTCCTTTTCCTCTTTCGTAAACAAGGATCTGGGTCATATAGTTTCTGCCGATTGTTCTATTCTTCCTACTAGTAGCTTGAAAGAACTTTTTTCTAGAGGAACAAAATATAGACTTCATACCTCTAAGGATGCTTGCATCCTTAAAGATATAGAAAAGGGCATTGATAATTTCATTCTAAAATTTGAAGAATCTTTAAGTATTCGTGGAATTTTTACACATTGGAAATCAATAGTAATGAAGAAAGTTTCTATGAAGGTTGATATAGCTTTAGGGAGGAATTCCCCTTCATTAGATAGCTTATCTGTAAGTGATTTGACCTCACTAAAATATTTTCATAGAAACTTTGTGATTTCTTATGTGGATAAATGTCCAAATAATTTTGTTTTTACTTGTAAAAAGTTTTATGTAGAGTGTCTTATGAAAGAAACTCAGTCCTCTACATATCAATTTTGCAATGTTTCTTCTGGAGAAGTTATTTCAAGCCATCAAGATTTTTGTAAATCTTATGGTTTCAAATTGTATCAAAATTTACCTTTTTTATATACAGTTTGGAAATTCCATAAGAACCCCATCAAACCGAGATTTATAGCTGCATCTTGTAATACTTCTCTCACGGATGTTTCCAAATGGTTAAGCAATTGTTTTAAAGCCATTTTACCTACTATTCATGATATTTGGAAGGAATTACTCAAAGATGCAGATGTGCCAACTTCCTCTAGTTGGATATTAGATAATTCTCTAGGTGTTGTTCTTGTAATAAAGTCTCTCAACTCTTCAAGAACTATAGAAGAAAAATCTGTTCCTTTGGGGCTTCAAACTTTTGACTTCACCACTTTGTATACAAAGTTAGATTTGAATGATTTAAAACATAGAATTTCTTCTTTAGTTAGGAAAGTTTTCTCTTTTAAATTCACCAAAGATAGATGTAAGGCTCTTTTGGTAGAAAAATCTGCATTACATTTTGATTATTTATGGTTGAAATCCAAGTCTGTAGATATAGATAGTAAAAAGAAACGTTACACTAGAATAGTAGATGAAACCGACATTCTTCTTTGGTTAGAGTTTCTTTTAGAAAACTTGTATATTTCAGTTGGTGATACTTTATTCAAACAATGTATTGGAATTCCTATGGGTACAAACTGTGCTGTCTTTCTTGCGAATTTTTATCTTTTTACTTATGAATTTGAATTTATGGAAAGGCTTGTTTTAGCTAATACCTCTTCTATCATTATACACAAACTTTCTAATATTAGACGCTTTGTAGATGATCTGTTTGTTCCTGATTTTAGTTCTTTTCAAGATTTTATGTATTTAGACAATGATGCTTTTGGTGGTGGTATTTATCCCAAAAATTTTTGTGAGCTGAATTGTACTTCACATGGTGATTCTTGTGCTTTTCTAGATCTAAAAATATTTCAGTCTCCTTTTGGTTTGGAAGTAGACATTTATGATAAAAGATTAGAACCGGAATTTGCTAGCATTAACATGATACGTATGCCTCATATTGATTCAAATATTTCTCATTTAGCAAAGTACGGCGTTGTTTGCTCTCAATTGTTTAGATTTTCTCGTCTATGTTCAAGCTTGTCTTCATTTGTAATTCAATGTTGTCAACTAATTTCTTTGCTTGTCCAAAAAGGGTATTTATTCAAGAAAGTTTCAAAGAAGGTAAGGACTTTCTTACTTCGTAACAAGTTCATTTATGGTTCTTCTTCTTTTCATGTGTTCAAATTAATCATTAGTAAATTCAATAGAAAAGGGGAACGCTATTTGGGTTAAGGATAAGGTATTTTGTGGTTCCTTCCCCCCCCCCTCCCCCTCCTTCTTTTTCACTCTCTATTTATAGCTTCTTTCTAGTCTTTTGTTCTTTTATGTTTTTTATTATTATTATTATTATTATTACTTTTATTTTTATTTTAGCTATTTCTTTATATTCATTATTATTATTTTTAATATATATATATTTTTAAAATTATTTTATAATTTTTATTTATTTATTATTCATATATTTATTTATTTATTTATCTATATATTTATTAATTTTAATTTTAATTTTTATAATTCTAATTCCTTTCTTCTTATCATTTGTTTGTTCTTTGTGCAAGACTTTATCATGGCTGAGTTTTCCCTTCACTTCCGGAAGTGATAGAAACTCAGTTCGTTGACTTTGCTAGAGATCTTGATTTAGAAAGACTCTTTATTAAAGTCTTCACCTACTCTAGGGCACTGATGACGTGAGTAGAGATGTCATAGCTATTTGTCCAAGCTATGCATGATAAAGTTTAATTCTGATACTTCTTGTTTAGGAGAGACATAGAAGTTGACGATGCACATTTTATTTCGTTTTGTTTTTGTTTAATTTGCTTATATACATATATTTATATATATATAATCATTATTTATTTATTTATTTATGGAATTATTTTTTTATTTATTTTCTTTTATTTTAAATTCTATTTTTATATATTTTATATTTTATATTTTTTATTTTAATTTGTTTCTTTTTTAATTTAGTATTATTTTTTATTATTTAATTATTTATTATTTTTTTATTTTTTATTTTTTATTTTATTTTTATTATTTATTTATTATTTTTTGTTTTGTGTGTGTGTGTGTGTATGTGTATGTGTTCGTGTTCATGTGAGTGTGTGTGCATCTCTTTTTGTATTGGTTTTCTTTCTTGGTTTTTTCTTTCTTGGTTGTAACTTTCATGTCTTATATTGGTCTTAAGTCTCTTGCTTTTGTTTGTTATTTTTTCCAATGTGTATGTATTTGTGTTCTCTATCTTGAGTTCGTAAGTTTGGATAACTCTGAACTTATGAAGGTATATATATATATATATATATATATATATACATATATATGTATATATGTATATATATATATATATATATATACACATATATATATATATATATATATATATATATATATATATATACACATATATATATATATATATATATATATATATATATATATATATATATATATATATATATATATATATATATATATATATATATGTATGTATGTATGTATGTATGTATGTATGTATGTATGTATGTATGTATACATACATACATACATACATACATACATACATACATACACACACACACACACACACACACACATATATATATATATATATATATATATATATATATATATATATATATATATATATATATATATATATATATATATATATATATATATATATATATATATATATATATATATATATATATATATATATATATATATATATATATATATATACACACACACACACATACATACATACACACACACACACACACACAACTAGAACATGGAACAAGACAGGAACTGGAACTAGAACTTGTAGAGTACTTATTTGGCGGTCACGACTCCTTGAGCTCCCAAGACTGGTATTGGCAAGACTAAGAATGAATGTGGTCAACCGCGCGTTATATAGGTTTTCCAAGGGTGGTTACGAATTGATGATGTCATCAATTCGAACATGATCTCTGGATGTCAGAATCTAGCAAGAAGACAGTCGATCTTAGGGTTTTGGCACGTTCCGAACGCAATAGAAGCATTGGTTTCCCCCAAATTCGTAACCAATTATGAGATATAGAAGTCATATGGAATATGAGGTTTAGAAGATCTCCTTTGTCCATGACATCACGTCCCCCTCAATCAACGAGTTCGACGAGGGGTCATGATTTGGTCTCGGCTATATTCTTTGGCTTCCTTCCACATTTGAGGCCACCAAAAATCTCAATCCTAGGCTTTCTGGAGGGATGTACAATAGATTCTTATAGAATACTAACCCATTATTTTCTTGGAACCTGTTTACTTCATGGAGTTTCCCTTCTTGAATTTTTTGCCTGACAATTCAAAACAATTCATCATGTGGTCAAGTCTCACAAACCAAATGGATCAAGACTGAATCTTTTTGATGGTTTAAAGAGATAGCTCCTAGTTGGAGATAT
>CM035436.1:15944544-15977044 GCA_020310875.1 Ceratopteris richardii
ACAGAGACCCTATAGGTGGGTTTTATGTCTCTAAGACTTTGAGAACTTAGTTCAAATTTGCTTGAATTTATTTTAGAAAATAAAGTGTAACTCAAGTCTACTATGGTAGTTTTTTTATTACCATATATTGAATCATTAGTCGACTATAGGACTATTGCATCCAAGAGGGCTTTAACTTTTTGGATATAGTGTAGGGAAAAGTGTTTCTTTCACCTTTGGACAATCTTTACTTCAACTAGACCAAAGAAAATCCTAGATGAATTTGATCTTAGTCAAGATACTTTCTCTTTTTTTCTTTAAGAGTGCTCTAAACTCTTTTAGAGAACTACGAAATTCAACTTTATCCATCACAATATCGTTATAAGAACTTTTCTTGAAGCATACTTAGATGGATTATTCAACTTCAACAGGATATCTAAAAAAATCATCTTTTAAGATTGAGTAGGTTTGCATAGAGCATCTACTTGTGATGTTTAATTCAGATTCATATTCTAGTTAGCTAAACTTGACCATTGCAAAAATGATTCATATCCTCTTTTAGAGTCAAGTCCAAAGGTTTTGAGAAGTGAGAAGGGAGAATTAAAATTGTGTAATGGATTCAGACTTTGAAGAGAGCTAAACTAATTTGAGTCATCACCAAAGTTTTAAACATGTGTGGCATCAAACATTGGTGTATTGGTCCTTTAGATGTAACAAACTAACTATTAGGACCACCATGTGCTAGAGAGATGACTCTCCTCCCAACCTTATGCTTGTATATATAGTGATTGGAGCTCACTCCCTTGGACCTTAAGCCACTCTTTAAAAGAGCATCTTTACTTGAGAACCATTCTTCTAGAAAAGTAGCATTAGTTGAGAAGCATCCTTTTCTTGAATCAATTCACACCACTCTTTTGTGGATTGATTCTCCACCACTCTTTATTTGGAAAGATGCCACTTAAAAAGAATGGTCCACAATGCTCCTCTTTATGGAGTTCTTGTGCAAAACTTGCTACTTGCACATCTTGAACTCAAGATCTCCTCGTTGCCCCCCTAGGTGGATTCCTTGTCTTAAAGAACATAAGAACCTATACTTAAGTCTAGTCTCAAGTTCTTTGGCCAAATAGTTAAGTGACCAATCAGTGCTCGAATTCAAATATGTTTGAATCGATCGGGATCATATACTTACTTTCTAAAATTCTTGCCTTCTCGAAAAGATTTTCATCCTAAAAAATATAGCTATATATAGGTAGGCATCCCTCGAGCCTCATGTTCTAACCTCAAAGAACATGTTTTCATCGCTTTGGTGGGATTCATACCATATTCCAAATGAATAAAGGAGAATCTACTAGGTGATCCTTGTCCAAATAAATCAAAACATGATCTATCTTTGCACTTGGTATACTGATCTAAATGCTAAGTAGGGAATGAATAATAAGGATGGATAAAAAAATATCCTTGGCTATGTGCTCTCTCGCACTAACATGTGAAATAGATGGGTATATGAGTCCACTTTTATGCATCACTAGGGCCTCAACTTAGTAGTTAGGGTAGTATTTTTATTCCAGTTAAGACTTTGAGAACTCTTGGTTCACTTGAATTCAATTTGGATGTCAAACAAGAAGTTTGGTTGACTCAAAACATCTAACTTAGATGTTTGTACTATGGTTCATTTTCCAACCAACAATGACTTGATTTATTATTGGGTTGGAGGACTAGTTTGTTCTTTTGGGCTTTAAAATTTTATGTAGAATGTAGGAGAAAGTTTGCCATTTACTTTTGGTCAACCTTACTTTAACTTGACCAAGTCAAATCCAAACTAAAAGTTGTCTAGCTTAGGAAACTTTTCTCAAAGACTTTAACTTTAAGTGTTTGAGATTGTCAATCTTTCGAACAATTCCTAACTTTTCTTTTCAAGAGTGTATTGAACTCTATGAAATTCATTAGAGTTATGCTATGTAACTTGAAGCAAACTCAAATGAATAAGTCAACTTAGACTTAGCATCTTTTGAAGATTAAATTAGTTCTTGTACATAAGAGCTGTCTAGAATGTTTGATTTAGTTCCCTTGTTCTAACTAGCTAACTATGGTCTTTCTTGAAAGGGATAAGATACTCTATAAGACTTGGATGCAAAAGATTCGAAAAGCCACAAAAAAATTGAAACTATGTATAACCAATTCAACTTCTAAGATAATTTTAACTAATTAGAATTAAATGCTACGTGATTCTAGACTTGGATTGTTCAAAGATCTATTTTAATAAGGTATTGAAGCAATTTATCTATCTTTAAGAGAAGTAAATTGGATTCTAAAAAAAAAAAGATTCTAAGAGTAAAGCCAAAACATCATCTCACCACAAGATACTAGAATGGTAACAAAACATTTATGAATCGATCCACAGAATTTAGAACCTTTGAACCTGAACTCGATTAAGAACTTGGACTTGGTGAAGTTTTTATAGACTTCACTTCGTTGAGGGTAAAAATTATCTTTTATTTCTATATCCTTTCATCTAGTGGCTTAATTATATTAACTTTATGCATTTTCCGAAGAAAAGGATAACCACATTGATGCTTTCTATGAATCTTGAGTTTTTTTTTCTATCTAGCCATCAAAGAAAAGTTTTCAAACAAAGTTAGCATTCTATTGTCCCATACTAGTGGATACTTTCTCCGATCCATAAGATACATCTTGGTTTTGGTGTTCTTTTTGTGTCTTTTAAATGCTCTCATGATCATTTCTAATGGTCCTTTCTTGAACCCTTGTTGGTGCCAATAGTGGGAGCTAAGAAGAAGGCGGTAAATTCTGTTTATACATTCACTATGTCCTACAAAGGACTTTTAGGTCAAACATCTAAGGTATATCTAGACCCTTGCTTGAGTTGTGTTTAGTTCCTAAGTGTCAAACTAAAGGATAAATGTCACCTTGGAATATGGTTTTCCATTCCATCATGAAATTTTGACTTGAACTTTCATTTATATGTGATATTTATTCATTTTCTTGAGTTTGGAATAAAAATAATTATCATTGGTCAATCTATTTTTGCTTCTTGTGTACTTTAAACATATTTTGACAATCTTTTGTGGGTGCATAGTTCAAAGTACAAGCTTCTCTTGGTGATTGAACCAACGTACAATAATTATAATATGAATAGGACATTGTCGATTTTATCACTTAAGAATCATTTGGATTCTTTACTAGAAAGGATAGCTTGCTAATACCTTGGAAGACCTCAATCATTAAGCTTCAAAGTGAGCTTGTCCAAAAGATATATTTGTCCAATCATCTTCTTTAGCTATGCAAACCAAGGTATAACTTATACTTTGATTTTTCTAAAGCTCAATTATATGTAAGATTCATTTTTTTCTTCAAGAACGTATGAAACTTTATATAATGACTAAGTAGATTGCCATTACTTGCCTTTGATCATGCAAAGAATCATTTCAAAATTCCTTATGTATCAAGCTAATTCAAAGTGCTACTTTGAATTAATGCATGCATACTTGCACATCATGAAAGCCAATGCTTTGCTTCTCCTACTAGGTGGATCTTGGTCAAAACATTACATGTTTGAAACTCATTGTCCTCTCCAAAGATCTATTACTTTGGATTCTCAACATACCTTAATGTTGAATAGCTATCATTTAAAAGATATTCTTGAATGTTTAAGTGTGAGTGATATTTTATTCAAGATTATCAATTAGATTCTAACTCGGACCATAGGGCTAAAATGTTGTGAATTAGGATTATCAAAGTTTTATCCTTGGATTCACTTGATGAATAGCCTAGTTATAAGTGTTTTACTCCCTACCTTTGGGTTTACATCAGTAAAGGTTATAGTCTTTTAAAGTACTAGCCCTTCTTTGAAGATGTTTACTTTCAAAGAACTTCCTATAGGGCACTTGAGTCCAAGCTTGTGGTCTGCTCATGATTCTATTTTAAATACCTAAAGTAAATCTTGGAATGTCTTGTGTACTATTCCATAATTAAGTATAAACTGAATACTTAATCTTTATGGAATAATGAAAGAAGAATCATGACTTATATAATTTCATTCTTTATATGAAAATGATCCTTGTCAAAAAAGTATGAATCAACTCTTTGAGAGTTTGTCTAATCTCTCGAGACTTTGTGTCATTTATGACTTATGAGACTTGATGAATATTTTAGTTCAAAATTATAAGCTTCATTCAATATTGGCGTGATTCTAATCTCCCTTGAAGATCCATTTATCTCCTAACTAATTAGATTCTATTGTAATTAGTACGTGTATTTGTGATATCATGCATCTATTATTGCATTCATAATCCTTTTACTTGAATGAATGCAAAATTTATGCAAAGAAGCAAATCTAATGGTTTTAACTCATGAAATGCATGTGCTTGCATCTTTTCCATGTGTTTGCATGTGTGTACTTCATGCATCTAGGTTGCACACAAACACACTACTTGTGATTCTCTTTATGATTCAACATGAGAATGCACATGCTTGTGTGTATTTAGAATCTTTGCCTAATCGAAGAAAATCTTGGAGTGTATAAAAGTAATATTTGAACTTGAATTTGTGAAACAAAACGTTCTTTTGAAAAGAAAGAATGCACAAACATTCTTTCCTTTTTTATGCATGAAGTAGAAGGTAACTTATAAATGCATGCAAGTGACTCTAGTGCTTGATTTTTTTTTTCAATAGGTATGTTCACCTATGTTAATCTCATTAACTTGTTACCTTTGATTGAACAATTGTCAACAATTTAAACTCTATCCTATTCTTCAATGTAAAAAGAATGAAAACTATAGCAAACATATATTGAAATCAAGCATAACTTAGAGTACTTAGTTTCACAAGTAGTTACATCCATCCATTATTTCATGAGGAGAACTTTTTTTTCCATCATTGAGGCTTCATTTGCAAAGCTTAACCATCCAACACTAGGTGCTTGTGGAAGAACCATCCTTCATAGTCCTCGATACTTTTTCAAAAGGTGACTGTTGAGAACAAATTATTTGCCCATAATTGCTTAACTTTCTCCCATTCCATATATTTTCTATATCATTGGAAAGCTTATTAAAAGATCTTTTCAAGAATCTAGAAATCATGATAAGTGGATACCAAACTAAAGAACAATGCATGTTCAAAGTTGACTAGCTTCTCCATCATCACAGATTGAGAACAGTGATTGAAGTGACTACTTTGGATGCTTACCAAAATCCTCTTGGAGATGGATTCTCAACTTTAAAATTTATATACCTATAGAATATACTCCAAAGAATATACATGATTCAAAAACGATAAATTTAGACATCATATGGTACCTTTTAATAGGTTTTGAAAATCTTCTCTTATGTGATTTTTTTTATTTTCCTTGGATGAAGAATTTGCACATCTTGAAACCTCTTGATCGATCCTTTAGTCCTCAGAAAGAGCCATTCTTTGTTGGAAACTTGTGTCTCTTGGGTCTCCAAATTGTACCTTCCCGAAGCTTTTGGTATAAACAAACAGTTTAGATTCACCCTTTGAAGAAATGAAGTCCTCATTACTTGTGAATCTCTAAAAAGCTTGAGAACTTGAAGCTTGGAAAAGACTTGGGAATCGGTTAGGGATATTCCTTCGTCTCTTTGCCATGACAGGTTCGAATCTCACGCCCCACGATTGAAGATGATGTCTCACATCCATTGTTGGAGAAGAATCATCTTTTAGTATCTTATGAACCACCTTGTGTACAAGGATTTCAAACAAAACCAAAGAAATATCATTGTCGCATATGGAGAGCACTCTTGGATAGATCATATACATTGGATTGGGAGGTAGCGAGTTCAAGACCTATGTGGATAGCTTAGTGTGGACATGTCTTAAAGTCAGGAATTCAATTCCTACTTCCGCCAAAGCATGAAAGTATGGGTTGAAACTTGTTTTCGAAGACTATAACTTCAAAGAAAGAAGTAAGTAAGCTTACGGTAAACAAACTCATGATGATAAAATCATCCCTTCATAAAAGAGAAGAAGAAAACGCTTGTAAGTTAAAGAGAATTCATATAGAATCTTTTCCAGGATATAGAGAAGGTGATGAGTTTTCAAATGTCTCCATGAAAGCTTGACCTTGGGAAGATGATGATGATGAATCCACCAAGGTCTCCATGGAAGTTGGATTATGATACCAATGTAACAAATAAACTATTATGACCACCCCATGCTAGAGAGATAACTCTCCTCCCAACCTTATGCCTCTATATATAGCTATTGAGGACTCAATCCCTTTGATTCCAAGCCACTCTTTGAAAGAGAAGCTTTACTTGAGAACCACTTTTTTAGGCAAGTAGCATCAATTGAGAATCGTCCTTTTTTTAATCAATCTATACCACTCTTTTCTAGATTCTCCACCGTCTTTTACCTAGAAAGGTGTCAGGTAAAAAGGACGATCCACAATGCTCTGAATCATGGAGCTCCTTGGTAAAACCTTGCTACTTGCAGACTTTGACCCCAAGACCTCCTCCTTAGCCCCCTTAAGACTTATCCACTAAGCTAGTTGGATTCCTTCTCTTAGAAAGCATAAGAATCTATACTCAAGTCTAGTCTCGAGATCTTTGGCCAAATAGTGAAGTGACTAAATAGTGTCGGAATTCATATCTGTTTGAATTGATCGGACACTTGGATCATAGACTTACTTTATAACATGGAGATTCTGTTGATGATGTTTTATCTTCACTAAAAATACTAATGTTTTACCAATTATTAAGTTAATCTTTCTTTATCTATATCTCTAGAGACTCTTTACTTGAAATGTAATTCTAATACATAACTTTGCGTCAAAAGATTGATTTCATCGAGTTTCACTATCCACTATGTGCTTTTAACTTAGTGTAATTTAGTCTAAATAACCCTCATTGAGGGGATATTTACAAAGTTCCTATGTTCAAAAATCCATGCGCTAATTTTGATACAAATACTTTATTTTGAAGATTCACAATTCAATTAAGACCATGCCTATCATAGTTGAACTTTAAATAAAGATCATGGAAGTTACTCACTTCATAATCTCCTAATCGAGTATCTTTTATTCAAATCTATTAAAGAATTTGAAGTGAAGGAATTACCTTTATCTTTATTTGTACTTGAATTCTAACGCTTATAGTATAAGATCAAAAGGGTGCTTGGAGAAAATTTTGGGATTATCATGCGTCACCAACCTAGTTTTGATGCATGAGAAGTTACACAAAAAGAGTAAAATTATACAAAACTCTTTTTTGGAACCTTTTCAAATGATTTTCTCTACGTACGAGAAGTTACACAAAAAAGAGTAAAATTATGCAAAACTCTTTTTTGGAACCTTTTCAAATGATTTTCTCTATACGTACAGTAATTATTGAATATCTACGCTCTCATGTATACATGACTTCTTGGCCATAATTATGGTAACAAAGCTTAACGTTTTGAATGTAGCTTCCAAAATTATTTTCTTTACTCTTGCTCACGTTATTCTAAGCAAGACATTCTTATATAACTACATTAAGTATTTGATTCCTAAGTATCACTTTGATGAAGGAATCTCTAGATACTTAACTTGCAAAGTTTCATCTAGAATGACTTTGAAAATATCTAGTTTGTTCCATAATGTCATGTTTTGAATTAAATGTAAGACAAATACCAAAAAGATACATTCACTAATTACTTTCATATATGTAACAAACAAAAGTAAATTCTATTCATGCAAATGCATATTGCTTACATGTCACAATCGGTTCAAACATTCATTTGCTCTAAAGGTGCTTGGCATGCATGTACTTCATGTACTTACTTTGATGCACAAACATACTACTCTTTCTTCCATTTTTATTTATAAATTCCACATGTTGTAGTGCATCTAAAACTTTCTCTAATAAAAAGGAGCTTTATGATGTGCATAAAAGAAATGTTTATACTAATACATAAAAACCATTCTTTTGGAAAAAGAAACGCATATTCATTCATTCTTTTCTTTGCACAAAGCAGAAGCGATTAAATATGAATGTATGCAAGTGCTTAGGTGCTTGCCCATTCAAATCATGAACATTAGCTTTCATTGTCTTCATATCACTACTTGAAAAATATCAAAACCGGACACATTCCTATGCTTTAATTATGGTAAACACATATTGAAATTAATCATAAGTTTAAAATACTTTTCTTAGTATCATCCTTGGTCCTTTCTTTTCCTTTAATAAGGCGTCCTACTCCTTTGATATTATTTCCAATTCAAAAGACATTTCTTCTCTTGCATTCACCAATATGCACCTTGTTAATGTTTCTCCAATATCTTCTTCTGCTTTGTTCCTTTCCATCCATATCATTCCTAAAATTTCCTTGAAAACAAATCTTCAATTCCTATTCATTGCAGAGAACTCCAACTACTTGCATAGGTAGGTACATGAATAATAATAAACATGATCCACCAAGTCCTTGAAGAAGGGATTTGATGAGAGGTTCCCTATAAAGCCTCCTTTTCTCTTCTTATTGTTCCCTATAATGAATGACTAGATATCTTCTCGGATTTATCTCAATAGGTGTATGACTTATAGTAGAAAGAAAGAAAACCAAAATGGGATCATTTATGGGGTAAATAGGGTGTGTGAAGGATCCTTGATAAAATATTTCAAGTATGCAAAATAGGAATGGAGGGAAATTTCCATAAAATCATGAAGTACAATATAGCTTCCTTTTATAATTTCCCAAAATCCATCCACAAAACAATGAAAATATTTAACTACCCTCCTTTCCTAATTGCTTCAAACATTGCCACCAACGGAGTGAAAAACCCATATCCTATGCCAGCAAGGGCACTTACAACAATTCCAAACACAAGGACTAAAACAAGTGGTAGTGGCAAAATGAGAAGCAACACAACCCTCAACACTAGAAGGATCCACTTTGTCCCTCCAAGCCACCACACTTGATTATAGCTTATCGCCGCGGACACACATCTCTCCTTTGCAAAACACCTGCAATCAAACATTTACTCTACTCTACAGAATGGAAAAATGTTAGTGCACAAAAACCAACAATTTATTCAGCTAACACACTCCCCTCCACTTATTTGTGAGGTCCTCCTCAACAAGCATTATGCATCACTTCTGTGTTCTTGCAAAAACATTCATGTGATATGCACAAAAACTTTGGTCCAATCAACCTTACCGATTTTGGCTTCCACTTCTCCCTTTGAGCCACTAGAGAAAATTTGTTTGCCACAAGAAATTTGATACTCAACAAAACAATATTAGCAATACCAAAAATATCAATAAAAAATATATCAAAAGCACATTGTGGATCAGAAAAAGCATAAAAAATGAAATTAGAAACATTCTTCAACTGTATATTTCCATTTTTATCCTACTATATACTTTTCCCATCTTCACGTTCAACCTCACCATGATTCATATCTCTTCTTTTTTCTAGTCTTGATATATCTCTTACATTTCTTCATTTCCAGTACTTCTATGTTTAAAACTCTCATTTTCTTTTTTCTCTACTCCCCTCTTTGTTTTTTCATTAATCATCTCCAACTTTCAACTTCGGTAGTCAATTCACCTCTTTGTGAAGATGTTGGACCATGCATGCGCATCCGCAAGGACCTCTCAAGTCTAACCTTTGTTTTCCTCAACAAAATTTCTTGTCGTTAATTATGTGATTCGAGACTTCACGAGTTAATGCACAAAATAAGAGTCCATGTGCACAACTTCTCCAAGGCTCATAAATAAATAAGAAAACTACCATGATTAGATATGTCAAGTCAAAGTCTCCTATAGATGTATAGCAAGCTAAATTTCCACCAAGTTTAAGCTTTGATTTCACATCTTCATGATGAGTCCATACCATTCCCATATCCCCATCCGAACATCATGCCCTCTCCTCTCTTCTATCCCCCTTGGAGAGAAAATCTTTTTTTCTTTTTTTTGGTTATTATTTATTTATTTATTTATTGAATTTACGTAAGCTAACCTAGGCCAAAGTTGGATGAAACTTGTGGCCCTAACCACCAGGCTAGATTTATTCCACCCTTCTACCAAACCGACATAGCACATGATGCATAACACTAGCCCTATGTGAAACCAACTTCAGCTCATGGCTTTGACCACTTGGCCAAAGTGACTCCACCCTCCTATTGACACATATAGGTGCGTAGCAACATACAAGTGAGGTCTATGGTGAAACTAGTGTCAACTAGTGGCCTCGATCGCCCAATCAAGGTTGTTCCAAGTGCTAATTAGCCCATCGGAGTGCACTAACAATACACATATATACATAGTTATATTTTCTTTCCCCTTTTTTTTTAATTCCAAAGTCCCAAGAATTAACAGACAAAAGAAAGAGCTTTATATCCCAACTATCCCAACATATCACATATGTACATATAACCCCCCATGGACATCTCGATGAAACATGCCATCCCTTAGCTACATTCAAGCTAAATTTCAACCACTACACTCTATGGTCAACTCTTTCCCTTATGACTTGCACATACTAACCATCTCATCAATTTGCAACATCAAAAAGTGTCACTTTGTCTCCTATGTTTGCAACACAACTCGAACCATCTATCCTCACATCTCAAACTTGCAATCTTGATGAAGCAAACCCTCCTCAGACCTAAGCTATCCTTGCCCATGGCACTTATAAAGGAGTCAATCATTTATCCATCTCTTAACTCTCTCTCTCTCTCTCTCTCTCTCTCTCTCTCTCTCTCTCTCTCTCTCTCTATATATATATATATATATATATATATATATATATCTATATATATATATATATATATATATATATATATATATATATATATATATATATATATACATATTTATCTATCTATCGCTCTCTCTCAACTTCATTTCCATGCATTCTTCACCTTTCATAATCTTTTTGTGTCGTTCAAACACACTGATATGAATCTTCTTTTTTTGTTTTCTCTCTTTATAACTTTTTCTTTTCACTAAGCCTTTCCAAATCTCAACTCTTTACATCGTCAACTAACTCCTCCCTCCACGTGTAATCATTCCCATTCTTTTTACTTATCGCTCTCTTCTTCTTTTTTCACCTACTATCATCTAATTGACACTCATTTGATCTCCTCAATCATCACCTCTTCAATTCTTTCCTTGATCATCACCTCCCCTTGGTAATATTGAGATATCAAACTCAACATGTGATGATCAAGGATGACACGTAGCACTTTTTCATTTCTCTGACATGTATAGTGTTCACGCTAGTATATGTCAAGGACACTTCATTGAGCTTTACTAGATTTACCTATCGAGACTGATGGCACACTTGTTTCTTATGAGCTCACTCATTTACGGACATTTGGATTTTCCTTATGTACTGATCTTTATATATTGCACTAGTTGTATTGTTGTATTAGGTCATTCTTGTACATTTCTTTTTTGTAATAGAAGAAGAAGAAGAAGAAGATCAATCTTCCTTGCATCGATATGTGTGTGTAAAATTGTCTGGATTCTCTTATGACTTGATAAACATCCTTCTCTATGTGTAGTCCATCGTTTTTTATGAAATCAGTCATGATTGATAGCTTACTAAGCTAATTAGAGTTTCCCAAAAGGAATTAAGCCAATTGCATCTGTGCTCAGAGAACTCTTCAAAACATTGAGCAAGTGTAGGAACAAAAATAGCAAGTTTTTTGTTCTTGGATCAACTCCTACCTATCTGTTTTGATCCATTGATTAGTGGATCATGTTCCAAGCAATATATACGATTATTTATGATCATTAGCTAGGTAAAGAGGCCCACTACACTCTCTAGCAATAATTCATAGCAGGTGTGAAGCAGGATCAAGCAACACCACTTCATCTCCGAAGACTATCCACCATCTCCTCCAACACCTCTTAGGCATTATACATATAATTTCTTGTATCTAGTTCTATTTCTACCTAGATTCAGATCTTGTTAGTTTTTATCATATTCACTCATTGTAATTTGACATTGGAATATAAGTTGTAGGTGAGCATCCTAGCTTACCGTACACTTTGGAAAACTTTTATATCTCTCACTCATCATCTTTTTGAGTATTAAGGTCTGTATGCTAAGGTTCATGTGTTGGAAGATCCTATAAACCTACGATTTATTATTATTAAGGCCCACCCCATGTCCAACATTTGATATCTGAGCATAGTTGACATACACCCTTAACAAGATGAGTGATTATAGACTTGAGAATGAAGACAAGCTTGAAGCAATGTCTAAATAGGCAATGTGGAGTTTTATGATGATGAATTTATTAGTTCTAAAGACTTATGGAATATTGTTAATGGCACTTATCCAAGGCCAAGACAAGTAAGAGAAGAGGCTAATTCATCTTCTAGAAGAAATCCTAATCCTATTTCTTCTCAACAAGAGGTTAGTGAAGAAGAAGGAACCACTTCATCATCAAGAGTCAGTGGTACTATTACTAGATTATTTCCTATAGAAGAGAAATCTAGATGCGATTCGAGGGATGCACAAGCACATATATTGTTATGGGAGTCAAGAGGCATATTATACCCCAAATCAAGGCATGCAAAACCTCTCATCATGCTTGGTTGGAGTTGGATAATCTCTATTAGAGTAGAAACCCTGCTAGGAAACCTCATCTAAGGAGACAATTAGCCAATGCAAGGATGAAATTTGGTGGATCACTCAAAGATCTACGAGATTAGTTATTCAATATTGGAGTAAATATTCTAGATGAAGAGATGGTAAATAAACTTATAAACTCACATCCATCCTCATATCATGCTTTTTTTTTTTTACTACTCTTACTCCTTCTACAAGAGATAGAGAACTTTCATTTGAAGAGGAACAGTTCCTGTTACTTCAAGATGAAGATGAACAAAAATGTATGGAAGAGAATGATGAAGCCATGTTATCATCGTCAAAGGGAAAGAAGAAGAAGGAGACAAAGAAGGAGAAGAAGAGTAAGCAATCCAAGATGGAAAGTAAGTCTTCTAGTCCTAAGCCCTCCAATCCTTCCCCTAATGCTTTCTCTACACCCTAAGAAAAGTCTTGGACTACGTCTGATTCAAAGAAAGGAGTATGCCATTACTATGAGAAACCAGATCATTTTATGGTAGAATGAAGAACAAGGATTCTTGATGAGAAGAAGAAAGCATCAGTTAATATTGTTGAAGATGATCCAAAACCTAAATCTTCAAAAGTAGATTAATGTGTTTGTGTTACTATTAAAGAAGTAACTTTTGATCAAGTAGCATTAAATGCAATATCAAATAATCCTTGGATTTTTTTTATTCTGGAGCTACTAAGCATATGAAAGGTTGTAGAAAGGTATTTTCTTCCCTCTTCAGGTGGAAGAGTGACCATTGCAGATGGTCATGATTTGGATGTTGTAGGTGTTGGAGAAGTGAACCTAAATTCAAGGGCAAGTGGAAATTTTACAATTTCCAATGTTCTTTATGTTCTACACATGAAAAAGAATTTGATCTTCTATCTCTACTTTCTTGTCAGATGGTTATAAATTTATTTTTAAGAAAGACTATTGTCATATCCTCTCACCTAATGAGGAGCATTGTCTACTTCAAGGTGGAAACAGAAGTGGCATGTTTGTGTTATCCAAATGTTAGTCATGCTAATGTTGCTAGGTCTACTACACCTACGGAGAACATGAAGGTATGGCATGCTAGATTTGGTCATATCAGTTACATAGCTCTCAAGCATATCAAAGATCAAGGCATGGTAGAGAGTTCACCTACTTTTTCTTTACCAAATGATGGAGAGTCATGTGAAGGATGTCTTGAAGGAAAGATTCACGAGCTTCCTTTCAAGAAGCATGGATACATCTTAACCACAAGGAAGTTGCAGATCATACATTCAGATGTGAATGGTTTGATGAGAACAAATTTTATTCAAGGTTTTAGATATTGTTTTACTTTCATTGATGATTTCTTAAGATATTCGTGGGTTTACAGTCTTAAAGTGAAGTCAAAATATTTTCCTACTTTTAAGAAGTTCTTAGTTATGGTTTAAAATGAAATTCAATCAAAGGTCCAAATTTGAGAAGTGATAGAGGAGGAGAGTACATGTCGAAAGACTTAAGTATTTTCTTGAAGAAAAAGGTATCGCTCATCAACTCACTATTGCTTACACCCCAAAATAGAATGGTGTTGCAAAGAGAAAGAATAGGATACTTGTTCAAATGATGTGTAGTATGATATCATCCAAAAAGCTTTCTCCCAATATTTGGTTCGATGAAGTACATACAGCTAATCACATTCTGAATAGGTCTTCCACAAAAGCTTTAAAGGTCATCACACCTTGTGAAGCTTATTATGGAAAGAAACCCAATGTGAGTTATTTCAAAGTATTTGGTTCCGCAACTTATGTTCAAATTGAGAAGAAGAATCATGGTAAGCTTGATGTAATAGCCATTAAAGTCTTTTTCATTGGTTATGCAATTGAAAGCAAAGGATATAGATTCTATGTTCTAGATACAAGTGTTATCCTACTCTCGTGTAGTGCATATATTGCAGAAAGTTATATTTATGATAAGAAGGAAGAGATTCCAGAATTCATAAAAGCAAATGATTATGCATTTTTCAAAAGGAATTTGGATTCTTATATTCAGCCATACAAGAGGGTTGATGAATCAAACCCTAAGAGATGCAAGGGACAAGAGAGTTCATTACCTACATGAATACCTAGCCCATCATTAGTACCTCTTGAAGTTACGACATATGAAGTTGGAGAAGGTTCTAGAGTTCCAGAAGAGAGATATTGAAGAACTAGATAGGATTCCACCACTTTTCAAGGATATGCCAAAGTGGTTATATCAAACCTACAAGGACAATTGTATAAAGGAATACACCAGAAGAAGCAAAAGGCAAACAAGGAGACAACAACAAGACCATGTAAATTATGCAAAACATTTTGAGATTCATAATATTTTAGTTCTTACTTTAGTTGAGAATGAACCAACTAGTGTTCAAGATGCACTACATGGTCTTGTATAGAAGAAAGCTATGCGAGAAGAGATTGATTCTATTCATAAGAATCAAACATGGAAGCTTTGTGAGTTACCAAAAGGTTTTGAAAACTCACATGTAGCTCCCACTATTTATGTTAAAGTTGAGAAAGATGTTGTGATTATTATTATCATATATGTTGATGATATGGTCATGAAAGGTCCCAAGGATTCATACTTTTAGTATCTTAAAGCATAGCTTAAGCATATATTTGATGTAAATGACTTAGGTATTTTGCATTATTACCTTGGGATTGAGTTCAAGTATAGAGATGAGGGTATCTACATAACACAGCAGAAATACATTGAGAAATTACTGGAAAGGTTGAGATGATAAATTCCAAGTCTATGTCGACACCTATGGATGTCAATGTGTAATAACAATCAAAAGCCAATTCTGAACCATTTGATGCTACACAATATAGTCACACAATTGGTTGCTTGATATATCCATGTAATACATGTCCAGACATTCAGTTTGCAGTTTCTCAAGTATCCAAGTTCACAGTCTG
The DNA here is from genome assembly GCA_020310875.1 of Ceratopteris richardii. Classification (NCBI taxonomy): domain Eukaryota; kingdom Viridiplantae; phylum Streptophyta; class Polypodiopsida; order Polypodiales; family Pteridaceae; genus Ceratopteris; species Ceratopteris richardii. Next base: position 15,960,031 of record CM035436.1, read on the forward strand.
TTGAAAATTCAGCAGAAATCAATTAAAAGATATATTTTTAGAGATTTGAAGTTTTGCATATATCTAAAGTTTTACAGGTTATTGAACCTTGTACCATTATGACATTGAAAGGGGGATTGTTGGAAACAATGTCCAAATAGTCCAAAATGTTGAAACTACAGCAATTCATGTTATAGTATTTTGAAGATTCTTCAAGAAGAAAATGTCGGTTTACTGGTCCAAAAGAAACAAATTGAATACATCCACAAAAGTGCCAAGGTTCAAGTCTCGAGAATGGAGGAAGTTTTTTGAAAAGAAATAATTTGTAGATGATTTTGATGCCCTTTTTTATGCTTTTAGATATCGCTAAATCTAGCGACGATGATGCTTTCTCACATGTGATTGTTGTGTTAGCTTTTACCTCATAGTAGGAGGCATGATAAAACTATAAAAGAAGGTCCAGGCTCATTATGTGATTACCACTCAATCACTCAAGGAGTACAATCTCTAGCATTGATGATCAAGGAGGAGATCCTCAAAGTGAGGAAGAGCTCTATACTCCTGGAAAAGGTGTGCTCTACATATGGAGTTATTTGGAGAAGTTTGTTTCAGCCAACCATCAGCATCACTTGCTGATTTACTCTGAGTAAAATGTCTATTTCTATCCCCACTTGTTCATTCACTAGTTTTGATTAAGGATAATCAAAATTAGGGTTTACAGTAAACCAATTCTAAACTATTCATATTCTATATATTCACACACACACACACATACTTCATACCTCTTAGGCACTATACACACAGTTTCTTGTATCTAGTTCCTGTTCCTGCCTAGATTTAGATCTTGTTAGTTTGTATCATATTCACACATGGAAATTTTACATTGGAAGATAGTTAGTGTAGCTGAGCATCCTAGCTTATCGTACACTTTGAAAAACTTTTCTATCTCTCACTCATCATCTTTTTTAGTATTAGGTGTGTATGCTAAGGTTCATGTGTTGGAAGATCCTGTAACCTTGCATTTTATTGTTATTGAGGCCCACCCCACTTCCAACAGCTTGGCACTTCCTTATACATGAGTGCCAGCACCTTGTTCACTGCATCATTCCCAGGGGGATTTGTTGATATATTTTGGTAGTGATGTGTGTGAGCACACTTAGGACCATCAGGGCACTTTTTTCCCTCTTTAGGAGGTCTTTTTCACCTAGCTTGTATATATGTCAAGGTGGTATGGAACGTTTGGTACGAAACATAGTGCCATACCAAATGTCGGGATATGGAACGATATGGAATTTTATCATTATATATATATATATATATATATATATATATATATATATATATATATATATATATATATATATATATATATATATATATATATATATATATATATATATATATATATATATATATATATATATATTATACATATAAATATTATATAATATATATGAATGTGCATATGAATGCATGTGATAGTAGAGCCATCGTACGATGCACGTTGTAATCACCTCTGTGCATGCAAATGTCAATAGTGAACACAACATACCAAAAATGAAAAATGACACTTGAACACATTATACAACATGAAAACTTGCAAAGTACCTAGTATCTACTATCACTCAAGAGTCGAGTCTCATGCAAAAACATTAAAAAATTAATACCCAAAGATTCAAGAACAAGAAACAATGTGTTTTAAAGTGAACACAATATATGCATCATACTAAAACTCCTAGTGTGAAAGATTGGCCACTGAATATATCATAGGTAAACCATCATATACAATCATCAATGTCCAAAATAAATCCATCATAATTCATGAGTCATGTCTCATGCGGCATGCCTAAATATCTGAGTCCTCAGAACTAGATGACTCTATATAAATGCCATCTAAAACTCTTCCCTCATCATCAAACTCTAATGCCACAAGCTCTGTAGGCATCGATGGCGCATCATCCTCTAGATCAAGCTCTACATCAAGTAATGTGTTTGAATATGTGGCAAGTTCACATCTAGGACTAGATGATCCTCATATGACACGTGTTTGATGTGGTCGTGGTCCTGAGGTGCTACGCGTGTCGTAGAAGATGAAGCTCTCCCAATAGCAGCTCTTGATCTCGATCTAGTGACACGTGTTCCAACACTCTCTATCTCTTGATGAAGCATCCTATAAATATCATTCTCTTCATCTCGAGAATGGGGTGCTAGAACAATGCCATCACTCCATACAAAGATGTCAATGTCTACCTCTAAAAATTTAAAAGAAAGAAACTTTCAACTTTGACTTACAAAAATTTATTAAAAGATAAAAAATTTAAGCAAAGCTACATGAAGCAAGAAGTCTCACCTGCTTTGGCTTTGTCATCTCTCTAGGAAACTTTAAGGTTTGCCCTACAATAGGCCAACCTTTGGAGCTACATAATACTAAGTGAATTGCATATCTTGGTGTGAACCAAAGAATAAATACTCCAATTTCTTTTACATGCTCTAGATGGCCTACTATATGCAGGCACCATACTACTGGAATACATAATAAACTCAGTATCAAAGTGAGTTTGCTGCTCCATATCCAATACTCTGGAAAAATAAATATCCTAAGAAGATAACAATGTGGAATCCTCCAAATACTATGCATCCTTATATAAAGGATGTAGTAAAGTGGTTATCCCATGGATGGGTCAACGAATGTACTCTCCTCATCAATACACGATCCCCAATACATCTTCTTTTCTACAATCATTATTTAAGTTAATCCATTAAATATGTAATCAATTTATTTCACGCAATAAAAAAGAAAAAAATAGATGCAAATGAATAAAAAGTTACCTCTCATGTGATTAGAAAATATATGACTCGATAGATGTGTGCATCTCTCTAAACTTTGAGTACATGTACCCAAGTGTTGAACCCTCTGAATCTATCAATCAGAGTAGTATCCATATAGGCTGTAACATGCATAAGAGAATATCAATCTCTCTCCAAAAATGATCATCAAGTAATGTGAGTTCTGCAATGTGTGTTATGTCTATGTCATAGTAATGAAGCTACTCCCATAGTGGATTGACAACAGTGGCTTCTAATGCTTCTCTAGTGTGCATCAATCTATCAAAGAACAAATACATACATGCAAATTTGGTCTTTGATGGTCTGAAAATATTGAGCTCTAGACATGAACAGAATATGTCTAGAGCCTGATGCTTCTTTCGGAAGAAGCTAGTGATCCTCACGGCCAACTGCATAGTATGATGCACCCATGATAGGCGTGCAATCATCCTCCATCATAAGATCAAGGAAATGTGTTGCACATGGGGTCCATGTGATAGATGAGTACTCCTCCTCCAATAGCTCTCCCATCCTCTCACAGTTAGAAGCATTATGTGTAATCACCTCAACAACATTCTTTGTGCCTATCTTGATAATAACCTCTCTAATGTGCTAGTGTCACCCTTTGTCTGGCAACACTCACATGAATGGCACATAAACAGATAGTGCCAAGATATCAAGAAACCAATATATTGATCATGTGATAACAACGGATATCACTCCATCCATCGGACATGATCGTGCATCCATATCTTTTACATCCCTCACAGATGGGTGTAAGAGCTACATTAATCCAGGCATGTTCCTCATTTAGCATAGACCTGCGCATGTGATGGTACTCTACTCCTGACCAAAGATCCATCTCTCCCAAGGAGCCCACTGATGCAACTACACAAATCATCTTTCTCCACTACTTTGTGCGAAGCACATTGAAAGATAGATTGCATTCAATCAAAGTTCTACCAATCTCTATATCTGCAAATCTCTTTCTTTCCTTTACCTATGAATCAGATTATGCTCAAGAATGAAGCATGATGGATGTGATCTAGTAGAAGGTGTTAGATTACTAGTCCCAACATCAAATGTGCCTTGGGACTCAGATAAATCAAAAGCATGCCTTTTATGAGGCATAGTGTAGCTAGTTGCTATTATGGGAGTATCTATGCCATTAAGAAATAAACAAGGTCATGAGGGGAACACCTAGAAAAATAAAGAATATTAAGTAAATATGCAGTATACATTGTACAACATATATATTATATATTATATATTAGAATTTATAGTATATACATGGTGAACTGATCACTGTAGTACTCAAATAAGCTAGGCGGGTTGCAGGTCTCGAACACATAATAGATTGCACAATGCGTCAGATGCAGTTGCCAACACAGGGGCTTGAATAGGTACTGAGCAGTGAATACTCAATGGAAGAAGGTTAAATCATAGAGAATGAGGCAGCATGCTTGAGTGAGAAGGGAGCCATTGAACATCGAAAATCAAATCGGAAGCTTCAGCTTTCAAGCAAGAAAATTCAATGCCATGCGAGGAAATTTGACAGGTACACAATGAAACCTAGGCAAATTTCTTTTAACAATGGAACGCGTTTCGAACATTGTGGAATGTGTCATACAAACTGAATGCATTTGAAATGCATTCCAAACCTACTATGATATATGCATATAACCCTAATGGGTTCCTTATCTTTTTTACATTCACTTGGTAATACATTCAGTATTGTGTGTTGTGCTCCAAGCTTCTTCTTCATCCTTGTGCTGTTCACATGCTTTTGAAGACCTCAAACTCCAACACTCACAAGATATGCATAATTCGATTGTTACAATATAAAGAACCATTTTGCAAATGAAATGTCTTGATACACTGATCCCCTGTTTGCATGCAAAAAATTCAATATAGGTGCACAAAAAGAGTTTTGTTTCACTTCTTTTTAATTTTGATTGAGAAAATCAGAATTTATTATAGAAATGAGATTACATAAAGGTTTTTGACTCAATGCATCAACGACCTTATTTTCCTTACCAGCGAAATACTTAATATCAAAATCATACTTGCTTAATAATTCAATCCAATGTTTTTTCCTATTGTTAAGCAATGGTTGTGTGAAAATGTATTTTAAACTCGGATGATGTGTTTTCAATTCACACTTAACCACTAATAGTAGATATCTCTAATGCTAAAGTGCATGTACAAAAGCAAACATTTCTAGTTCATGAATATGATATTTAAGTTCATGGTTTCTTAATTTTTTGGATTCATATGCAACCACCCTACCATCGCATGAAAGAAAACATCCTATTTGACTACCACTCTCATCACATGCAACCACAAAACTTTCCCATTTTTGGTATTTTCAAAACACAATTTTCACTGACTTTTTGTTTCAAAGAATCAAATGATTTTGTCAAGCGTCACTCTACGTAAATCTTTCATTCTTTTTTAGTCAACTTTGTGAGGGGATCAGCTATCTTAGAGAAATCCTTAATATGTGTTCATTCATATTATGCCAATCTGAAAAAAACTTATAACATCCCTCATAGTTTTAGGAAGTGGTCAATCAACTATTATTATCACTTTATCCTGGTCTATATGAATTCCCTCTTTAGATATGACTCTTCCTAGATACAAAAGTCTATCCTTATCAAAGAAATACTTACTCTTCTTTCCGTACGACTCATGTCCTCTAAGATTTTGCAAACTCTTCTTGAGATATCCAACATGCTCACAATCATCTTTAGAGTATACAAATATATCATCAAGAAATACTAATATGAATTCATCTAACTAATCATGAAAAATATTGTTCATCAAGCACATGAATGTGAGAGGAGTGTTTGTTAATCCAAAAGGTAAAACTGTGAACTCATAGTGGCCATAGCATGTTTGAAAAGTTGCCTTGGGTACATCTTCTGTTTTGATTCTAATTTGTCGATATCAAGAAATTAAGTCAATCTTAGTGAATATAGTCACTCCACTTAATTGACCTAATAAGTCATGTATGTTAGGGAGTGGGTATTTATTTTTAGTTGTTCTTTTATTCAACCCCTTATAGTCAATACATAATCTATAAGAGCCTCTTTCTTCTTCTAGAATAAAATAAGTGCTCCCCCAGGTGAAACACTTAGTCTTATCAAGCCTTTCGTCAAAATAACATCTATTTGAATCTTAAGCTCCTTTAATTCATCTATGCTAATATAGTGTGCTCTAGAATATGGTTCACTCCCTGGATTTTTCTACATAATTTGGAAGATTTTCATCATTGTCTTCCTCATTTAGATTGTTCACATACACTAAAAATGTTCTACAACCATCACATATACCTCTAATTATCTGCATAGTATAATGGTATCATGTTTGGTTCTTATCATAGGCAATTTAATGATGAAGTACATAGAGATAGACTCCCACTTCTGATTTGGAACATCAAAAAGGTTGTAGCATTCTAGGCATTCTCTTAGACTCAAATTTCACCTTGGTAATTTAAACATTCACTAACATATTTAATATCCCGCTTCATACATGGCCATAAGTAAGAATATTTCATTTTAACATAGGTCCTTGAATAACCTGGATGTGCAGGAAAAGGTGCATAATGATAATCATGTAGAAGTTTAACTTTCAGTGGAGACTTAGAAGCTGTGCAGAATTGATTGTTACAATATCAAGATCCATTCAGTAAATGAAACTTGTCTTGATTCATCAATCCCCTATTTGCATGCAAAAAATTCAAGATATGTGCATAAAAAGATTCCTATTTTAGTTCTTCTTGAATTTGATTGAGAAAATTTGAATTTATTAAAGAAAGAGATTACATAAAGTTTTTCGACTCAATGCATCATCGACCTTATTTTCCTTATGAGCCAAATACTTAATGTCAAAATCATACTCTTTTAATAATTCAATCCAACACTTTTGCCTATATTTGACTAGCACTTGCATCAAATGCAACCACAAAAGGCTTTCCCATTTTTGGGATTTTCAAAACACAATATTCAATGAATTTCTATTTCAATGATTCAAATAATTTTTGACATGCATCACTCCACATAATTCTTTCATTCTTTTTTATTCAACTCTATGAGGGGATTAGCTATCTTAGAGAAATCCTTAATATGTGCTCTTTCATATTGCATCAATCCTAAAAACTTCTAACATCCCTTATCGTTTTAGGAACTGGCCAATAAACTATTATTTTCACTTTATCGTGGGCTATATGAATTCCCTCTTTATGTATGACTCTTCCTAGATACACAAGTTTATCCTTAGCAAAGAAACACTTATTCTTCTTTCCATACAATTTGTGTTCTCTAAGCATTTGCAAAGTCTTCTTGAGATGTACAACATGCTCACAATCATCTTTAGAGTATACAAATATATCATCAAGAAATACTAAGATGAATTCGTCTCGATAATCATGAAAAATATTTTTCATCAAGCACATGAATATGGAAGGAGTGTTTGTTAATCCAAAAGGTAAAATCATAAACTTATAGTGGCCATAAAATGTTTGAAAAGTTGTCTTGGGTATATCTTCTATTTTGATCTTAATTTGGTGATATCTATATCTTAAGTCAATCTTAGTGAATACAATTGCTCCACTTAATTGACATAATAAGTCATCTATGTGAGGGAGTGGATACTTAATTTTAATTGTTCTTTTATTCAACCCCCTACCATCAATACATAATCTATAAGATCCATCTTTCTTCTTTTGGAATAAACCATATGCTCCCCAAGGTGAACAACTTGGTCTTATCAATCATTTCTTCAAAAGGTCATCTAATTGAATCTTAAGCCCCTTTAATTCATCTATGCTAAAGCTATCGGGCCATTTGGAATATGGTTCACTCCTCGGATATAGGTTGATGGTGTGGTCAGTCTACCTAGGTGGAGGTATACCAGACAAGTCTTCCAAAAATACATCTACACATTCTTTCAAAATATTTTCTACATAATTCAGATAATTTTCATCATTATCTTCCTCATGAAGATTGTTCACATATACTACAAATGTTCTATGACCATCATATATACCTCTAATTATTTGCATAGTAGAACTAAGAATAGGCTTAGGATTATTTGCATCACCTAGAATGTGGATAGGTTCATTGTCTAGACTTAAAGTGATTGTTCTTTGTTCACAATCAATTGTTGCAAATTTTGAATTAACCAGTCCATGCCTATAATTGCATCATATGAAGAGGCCAAGGACACAAGGGAGTGGCAAGAAGCTATGGAGGAAGGGTATAGATACTTTCACAAGAACAAAACATGGAATGTCATTCAAAAACAAGGGGAGATGAAGGTAATTGGCAACAAGTGGGTGTATAAATTGAAGAGAAATTTTGATGGTTCAATTGCTAGGTACAAAGCTATTGATATATTTCAATAGTGATATATGTGAACACATTAGGACCACTGGGGCACTTTTCTCCCTCTTTAGGAGGCTTTATTTCCCTTAGCTTGTATATACTCCTATAACCCTAACGAGTCACTTATCTTTGTATATTCTCTTGGTAATACATTCAATATTGTGTGTTGTGCTCCAAGCTTCTTTTTCTTGCTTGTGCTATTTGCATGCTTCTGTAGACCTCAAACTCCAATAATTGGTAACAATGCAGGTCATCGCTTCATTTAGGAAATCATTGACACCTTTCCAGTCACAGTCTCAAAATCACACAAAAACCCCTTCATCTAAGCTCATTTCAACCTTCAAATGCACTATCGTAGTGCTTATGCAAGCAATTTTGTCCTTTTGTTCCAAACATATATATAGGTTTTGGTTTGCCAATATAAGTGCCTCGAAGTTTGCTACAGATCTATTAGAGCTTGACATGGCAATTATGTTCAAATTTTTTATATACAGTCATTTTTCTACATCAGGGTATTTTAGTTAGTGGCCATGGTTGAAAGCAATGATGTATTCCATATATTGGTTGTTGAGGATAGACTCAATAATACTAATTACCCATTATGTGCATATATGATGCATCTATATTGGTTGTAAAAGGATTGTGGAATATTGTGCAGGGTGTTGAAAAATGTCTCATGTATTAGTTGCAAAAGGATTGTGGAATATTGTGTAAGGTGTTGAAAAACATCCTATTATCCTTGCAAAAATCGTTAGCGAAGGTGATGCAAATGGCATTGACTATGACAATCTTCAAATTCTTGTTTGTGTTGTGGTTCCTACTACACCTATTATAGAGAAACTTTGTTGGAATGGCAAAGATGCTCAGGCACATGCATTGATAGCTTTGTCTATCAAACATGCCATTATTCCTCACATTTGCTCTTGCAAAACAACAAAGGATGCTTGGGATACACTTACCACTTTATACCAGGCAAGAAATGAGGCTCATGTTGCTTGCCTTCAAAAACAATTGGAGAGTGATCACATGAATGAAGGAGATTCCATGGATTGTTTCTTGACAAAGATCAAAGATTTGAAGGAGCAGTTGATTTTGCTAACGACATCTTACTTGATAGTTCACCTGTGTAGACTATTCTTAATGGTCTTCCATATCCATATCAGAGTTTTTCTTCTACTCTTTGGTTGATGATGAAAGGCAATCCAAATGCCTTAGCATTTGAAGAGTTAGTCTCTATTTTGTTGCAGGAATCAGCCTAGATAGAACAAGTTGATCATGCATATTGCAAATCAAGCTTTCTTAGCTAGTCAGAAGGGCAAGGGAAAATGGAGCTCATCTACTAGCAAGCAAAAATTTGCTAATGCTGCACACTCAAAGAAGGAAGAAAAAGATAAGAAGAAATAAAAAAAAACAAAAATTGTTTTGTGAGTATTGTAAAGGAAATGATCATTTCATAAAGAGTTGTCCAAAACTAGCTACAAAAGAGGCAAAGAAGAAAGAGGCTGGAATGGTGGTTGTAGAGGCCTTTACAATTAAAACAAAGTTTGCTAATCTTGTGTAGAATGAAGAATGGACCTTTACTACTGTATGCAATTTTGACCCATCTTCTCGTGAATAGTGTATGTATGTAGTAGACTCAGATGTTTGGTACTTTGATAGTGGGGCAACCAAACATATTACCTCACAACGCAGTTTCTTTAGTTCACTTCAGCCTACCCCTACACGAAATACTATCACATGCGGAAACAACTCCTCTTGGGAGTTGGTAAGATCATTTTGACTACTGCTGATGGTAGTTCTTTTACATTGTTAGATGCTTTGTTTGTACCAGGGATCAAGAAAAACTTGTTGTCAGTTTTTGCATTAGCCAAGATTGGCTTGGTTTTCGAATTTGTCCATGATCTCTTAAATGGTGATGTTATTATTGCTTTTGTCATTTTATGTCATGGGTTGTATAAGATCATAGATTATGAAAAGTTGTGAATGATTCAACATGTGCAGTACATGATTCTCAAGCAATCTTGCACTTTGGTCATCTAAATTTTGCTAGTTTGCTATGCCTACAAAAAATATGAAATGGTCTCCTTTCTGCCCAAACTTGAGGCACCTGGTAAACATGTTTTTGAAAATTGTATTTTGGGAAAAATTCAATGTTCCTCATTCCCAAAAGATGGTTCTATTCGAGCTACTCAAAAAATGTAGCTTGTTCACACTGATGTCTGTGGTCCTATGCAGACACCCTCTTTTGGGAACTACCTCTACTTCGTGACTTTCATTGATGATTTTTATAGGCATGCATGGGTGTATCCACCGAAAGAAAAGCCCGAAGTGTTTATGTGCTTCAAACAGTTTTTGTTTTTGGCTGAAAATCTATCAACTTGCAAAATGGGCACTCTCAGTCCTGATTAGGGAGGAAGGGGGGATACATGTCTTTTGATCTTAATACATTTCTGGTTGAACGTGGGATAAAACATCAGTGTACAGTGCCGTATACACCTTAACAAAATGGAGTTGCTGGGAAGAATATGTCACTCATGGAGATGGTGATGTATATGGTCAAAAGTCAAGCTTTACCACATAGCTCTGGGTTGAGGCTGTTATCTATATATTTACTTAACAAGTGTCCCCAAATCACTACAATCTATCACTCCATATGATGCTTGGCATGGTCGCAACCCATCGATTGCTCATGTACCTATTTTTTGTTGTCTCGCATATGCATCAATGCCTTAACAAAAATGCAAGAAATTGGATGATAAAGTAGTGAAACGTATTTTGGTTGGGTATAGTTCAGAAAGCAAACGCTATCATCTTTATCATTCACAAAATAAATGCATTTTGGTTAGCTATGATGTTGTTTTTGTGGAAGATGCAATTCAGCCATTCTTTTCATGTACCAAAGAGACTTGTGTTAGCTCTAAAGATGTGTATGACACTTTGCTTCCTCTTTTTATGCGTGGATAGTCAAGTGCTTGTCTAAAAATGAGGCAATTTCTCAACCTTTATAGGTCTCATGTGATAATGCAAACCATTACATTTCTGATGCATATTTACATGATGCACTTGTTGATGAGAGGATTGATATAGAGGAGGCAAAAACTATGCCAAATTGACTGGTGCAGACTTTTCAAGATATCAAATTAGATGCAGCTCTATCATATCATACTCGTTCAGGGTCTCATAGTGATTATTTTGCATCAGATTGCTATGTTATGGCTACCTCTAGTCTTTGTGATGAGAATGAACCTGTTTTGTTTGATGAAGCACAAAATTCACAAAATTGGATGGTTGTTGTGCAATCATAATATGATGCTATTATGAGGAATGATACCGGGTATTTATGTGATTTTCCTCTTGAAAAGAAGGCCATTGGCACTAAGTGGGTGTATAAGCTAAAGAGTAAGCCTAATGGAACAATTGATGGGTATGAGGCTAGCCTTGTTGCAAAAGGTTATGCTAAAAAAAGAGGCATTGATTTTGATGAGACTCTAGCTCCCACATGCCAAATGACTATTGTTCGTAGCATCTGTGCACTTGCAACACATCATGGTTGGAGTGTATATCAGTTGGATATTAAAGTTGCATTTCTAAATGGTGAATTGCATGAAAATTTGTATGTTTTTCAGCCTTGTGGTTTTGTGGGGAAAGGGCATGAAAATAAAGTGTGCAAGTTGAAAAAGGCATTATATGGTTTGAAGCAAGCACCACATGCTTGGTACGAAAAGATACATGCCTACTTGATCGCACATGGTTTTGAGAACGGTCCAACTGAGAGCACCTTATATGTTAAGCATGCAGATGAGGTGCTTCTGATCGTTGTTGTCTATGTTGATGACATGTTGGTCACTGGTCCTAATGAGAAACATATTTTTTATTTTAAGGTTGATTTGCATGAATCATTTGAGATGTCATATTTTAATTTGGGCATTCAACTTATGCAAGTTGATGGAGGAATAGCTTTCTGTGAACCAAAATATATTGGCACATTATTGTAGCATTTTGGGCTTGAAGACTGTAAAGCTATCACCACTCTTATGGAAACAAGTTTACAATTGAGTCTTCATGATGCTGGAGATGCATTTGATGTTGTTCTCTATTAGAAAGCTATTGGGTGCTTGATTTACTTATGCATAACTCAAGCTGATATTTAGTTTTTTGTCTCATAGATAAGCAGGTTTATGCATCACCTAGATGTCAATCATTGGAAGGTGGTTAAGTGCATCTTTTGCTACTTGAGCGATACTCGACTACTTGGATTGTCTTATCCCAAGGGGGGGGGATCACTACCACTAGTTTTACATGATTTTTCAGACTTTGACTAGGCTGGTTGGTATGAAAATCGTGTGTCCACCAGTGTTTTTTGCTTCATGCTTGGTAGCTCATGCATATCTTGGTTGAGCAAAAAGCATCCTACTATGGCCACTTCTAGTTGTGAGGCAGAGTATAGGGAAGCTTTCATAGTGGTTGTTGAGTGTGTGTGGCTCATTCTTCTTACAAATAATTTGGGCGTTGATTTATCTTTTGCCACCATTATCATCATTGATAGTCAGAGCACATTGGCAGTTGCGAGAAACCCTGTGTTCCATGCTTGCACTAAGCACATTGGCAGTTGCGAGAAACCCTGTGTTCCATGCTTGCACTAAGCACATTGAGGTGCACTATCATTAAGTTAGGGAGAGGTTCTCTGCGAGAGAGATCAATTTGGCATATGTGACCACACAGCAGAACATTGCATACCTTCTCACAAAGGCTCTACCTGGGAGAAATTTGAAGCCTTTCGCAAAACTTTGGCTTACTTCCTTTTGTGGATTGATTCCACATATCTTGGCACTTCGTTATACATGAGTGACAGCTCCTTATTCACTACATCATTCCTTGGGGGGATTTGTTGATATATTTCGATAGTGATTTGTGTGAACATAAGATTGTTGGGGAACTTTTTTCCCTCTTTAGGAGGTTTTTTTCCCTGGCTTGTATGTATGCTTATAACCCTAATGGGTCACTTATCTTTGTAAATTCTCTTTGTAATACATTTAGCATTGTGTGTTGTGCTCCGAGAGATAAAAAATTCTATTGCATTTTTGTATAACATGATATATGTTATAATAGAAGGATATCATCTATGATTGGTATCCTTTACCCTTGAATTAAATCGACGTTCTTATAAGGGTGTACACAGGGCTAAGTTAAATGAGTGAGTGGTGTATCGACACCCCTTAAGGACAACTATTCCCCCTATACATGTTATTCTTGATCCACTTACCTTTTTGTTTTCAATTGTGAAGGAGTCAATAATGGGATTTTTCTCTATAATGTTTCTCACTTTTCTGTCCTCATATAAGGGAGGTGCAAATTATGATACATAGTGCTATTCCTCTCACTCACATGGATTGTAAACTTATAGAGCAAAACTTGCGAATTGATACCATTAGTATGAAACTTGAATCTCTCAAGTACATGCTATTAAAAAAAATGGATTTATCTCAACATTGTTGAGTTAGCCTTTACAAGGCTACCACACAAAATCTCTTATACTTCTTACTCTATTTATTGTGACAAGAAGAAACATCCATGCATGACTATTCAAGGATTTAATCACACTCTTGAGAAGACTCAAGCTTCAAAGTGGCCATCTGTGCAAAAGTGCCGAATTTCTTGGGGTGGTGTCTACAAAAATGTGACTCAATGAGCATGGGTTCCTAAAGATATAGATAGTCGCTCTATAGGTGGGGAAAATCCTTCAAATAAAGATGGATGAACCAACTCCAACCTTGTGGTGAGTTTCCTCACCATTAATTAAGTCTAAAACATGTTATTCACGAAGGTTGCATGAAACAAGGATGGAATATAAAAGATTATCTTTCAAGATAGTTGTATGATTATGCAAGTAAAAGTTTTTCTACATCCCAAAGGATGGACAAAAACCATAATATGACAATTAATCGGCTACTTATAGCCAACAGATTAGGTGATAATCACCCTCCCTCATGTTGATAGAACTAAGAGAACTCTCTAGATGATCATGAATACTACCGAGAATTAATGCACATTGACATCAATCCAAAATATCATGAAGCAACCACCTCATCTATTAGTGTGATAGGTGGTTTTTTTTTCATAGCAAAATAATGGAGGAACCTAGCATGTTTAATAATAATGGTCATCTTTTTTATTTTAATATAAATTATGACCTTCAATCCTTTCCAATTCATAATAATAGCTACCAACTAATAGTTACACCACCTCCTACGTATCACAAGTTTTAGCACACCCTCTTCAAGTAATTTTTGATGTAGGTATATCATATATGGTTTTCACCCTTCTTGGTTGGTCTACGCCCATGATTTGATAATTGGTGGAAGAAAGGGGGAAAAGGTGTGTCCCTTGAGAAGGCCTACGTGATGGAAAATATTTTGGACCCCCTTGAGAAGGTGAGTCTATCATCAAATTAGATGTTTTCCTTCTTAGATAGTTTTCATAATGTTGGCACTCTTATTTTTTTCCTTTCTAGGTTATTCCTTGCTCGAACAAAGGAGATGGGTGCTAGAAGATGTAATAAATGATTACAATCTTAATGAAAATCAAGTAATTCAACTAGTACCCAAAAAGAAGTATCTCAAGGAGCTTGCCAAACAACGTTTGAGTCATCTAAGGGCTCCTATAGAGAGACAAACAGAATATAAAACTTCATCTCATCAATACCCAACCCTTCAAGATAAACCTATACAAAAAGGAGTAATATACAAATTTCATTTGCAAATTGGATCTTTTTATTGTAAAAATTGATTATGCATATCTTTAGAGTCTCCATTGAAAGTTAAACTATTACATGATTGTAATGATGCGCCTTCTTTTGCACATCCAGCTTATTCAAGGACTTATGTTAAAATGAAATATTCTTACTTATAGCCATGTATGAAGTGAGATATTAGAAAATATTTTAGTGAATGTTTAAAGTGCCAACATGTGAAATCTGAGTTTAAGAGAATGCTTGGAATGCTACAACATTTGGATGTTCCAAATATAAAGTAGGAGTCTATCTCTATGTATTTCATCACAAAATTGCCTACGAACAGAAGTAAACATGATACCATATTTGTGGTAGTTGGGACTTACCAAGACGGAACATTTCTTTCTTATGAAAAAGATTGATACTGCCTTGAATGTTGCAAGACTATTTGTAAAAGATTTTTTTTTTTTTGGTTGCATAAAATGCTTAAAAACATAATTTTTTATAGACTCTAGGTTCACATCAAACTTCTAGAAAGCAACATTTGAATCGATTGATACTCAAATTCGTATGAGTATAACTTTCCATTCACAAACTGATGGGGAAACCGAGAGGGTTAATTGAGTACTTGAAGATATGTTGAATATCTATGTGAATGAAAAGGAAGATAATTGGAGTGAATATTTGCCTTTATTCGAGTTTGCATACAATAGTGCATGGCATGCGTCTATAAAAATGACTCCATTGGAGGCTATGTATTGTTATAATTTTTTGAATCCACCTTTGTTTTCTTGTTTTCCAAATAGAATAGAAGTATCTAAAGACATGCTTGAGAAGATAGATGAAGAACTTGGAAAAATTAAGCAACACATAAAAGAAGCTTAGAAAAAGCAAAAGAAATTCTACATTTTTAAGACAAGACCACTTGAATTTCAAATAGATGATATGGTATTTCTTAAAGTCATTCCTCACTGATCTAACTTGTTGTTAGGGAAGGATCAGACTTTCTCCACGATACGCAAGTCCTTTCAAAGTTTTGGAAAAGATTGGATCTCTTGCTTATTTCTTGGAATTTCGTAAACATTTGGGTGAGAGTGAGAGGGAGAGTGAGATTGATAGTGTGAGTGCGAATGGGAGTGTGATAGCTTGGGGGTGGTCAAGAGGTCGAGGCTTCTTTAGGAACCTATTATATCCAATTGATTCAAATCTATAATACTAAAACTTCTCTTTCTCTAGGTCATATCTTGTCTACTCTTTTGTGTTAGATTTTCTCTTATCTTGTGCAAGTTCTATTTTTCTCTCTTCTAATATTCTTTAGTGATCAAAAGCTCATGACTAGGGATAGCTTATGATTGAGGAAGTGCTACAAGTGGTATCATAGCAGAATTGATCCTTGGCAATGATGGAAGGTTCAACACAAAAGATTCGTGAGCAAGAGGAGTTTATTCAAAAGCATCTTGGAGAATTATGCAAAGAACAAGGTGGAAAGCAACCAAAAGGCACCATAAATGTGTTCATGGAGATGAATGGTGAACTGGATGAAGAAGCACAAACAACTTACCTACCTAGAGGAAGACAAAAATGCAATTATGAAGATATGGAGTCTGGTGAGTTTTCCCTCAACCAAGTCTTCAGAAGGAAAAATTGAATGGTTTTGATGGTGAGAAGAAGAGATGCAAAGATCTGGAGGCATGGATTAAAGAGCTAGAGTATTTCTTTGATCTTTGACAATTCAATAGGAGTCCAAGGCAAAGGTTGGGATCCTATACCTATGTGGCATCACAAAGCTATGGTGGAAGTCCTATATGCAGACTCGGATGTGTTTTGGTCCGGTTCCATGGATGGAATTTAGAGAGCAAGAAAAAGAACATTATTGTTCTCCACACTACCATATGGAGAAGAAAATGGAGTTCTATAGTTTTTGATAGCACAAGTGTGATAAGACTAGCTTGTCTTTTGATGAGTACAAAGAAAATTTTGTGCATCTTCACAAATATGCATTGGCATTTAGTGGTGATGCTTTGAAGAGAAAGTTTATTGAAGGGCTTCATGAGGAGCTTCACTATCAAGTAAAAGGGATCTAGATGTGTTG
>CM035436.1:15979544-16047044 GCA_020310875.1 Ceratopteris richardii
TATATGTATATGTATATGTATAGGTATATGTATATGTGTATGTATATGTATATGTATATGTATATGTATATGTATATGTATATGTATATGTATATGTATATGTGTATGTATATGTATATGTATATGTGTATGTATATGTATATGTATATGTATATGTATATGTATATGTATATGTATATGTATATGTGTATGTATATGTATATGTATATTTGTATGTATATGTATATGTATATGTATATGTATATGTATATGTGTATGTATATGTATAATAACTCGCGATCTAGTGACCCAAAAGTAATGGAAATTGATATGTAGTAACTAGATAGATCACTCTACTTATCCCAAGTTAAAGCAAGTCAAATGATTAAGTATACGCATAGAACTTGATCAAACAAAGTCACTAAAATTGGTGAGATAGTAGCAAAGAACAGTAGGCAAAGATTATCATGAGCCAATGACTCAAATTGTATATGCTAATGACTGTATGATACAAAGGAGATGTAGTGGACTTACTCATATAGTGAGCTTAGTGTGTGCTCAACCATGAGGCTGAATGGCTCTCTCTTCTCTGTCATATCCCGTGACTAAAGGTCACTCCTATTTATACTCATAAAGTGAATTTGAATTTTGAATTTCTTCTGCCTAAAGGTGTTCCTACACTTTAGGTATTGATTGATTTGATTCCACCATCCAATTATTCGTGGTTCTTGGCTCCTAACATCGTGAGATTCCTTCAACTCTACTCCATTTCCTTTTATCAGTGAGATAAATCTCATGACTTTTACAAGAGATGTTCATATGCTAGTCTTTAGTGAGTCCACTCTAGATGTAAGAACTCATATCAATTTTATCATGCATTTAGGCTTTCCAAATGTACCAATAGCTCCCCCTCAAGCTAATATGCTTGAGTCTTCAATCCTTTGGTATCTTTTGCAATCCAATCATGGATTTATACCTGTTAAGTTTGCTTTCATCCAATGATTTGGTCATCATATCTGCACATTGCATGTGAGTAGATACATAGGAGAGTTGTATCTCCTTACTCACAAACTTTTCCCTAAAAAAAATGATAATGTACTTCTATATGTTTAATCTTGGAATGAAAGATAGGATTAGTAGCTAGATGAAGTGCTCATATTATCTCCGAATATGTATGGAGTACCAAAATCCAACCCTAAATCTGTGTATAAGGTCTTGATCCACATAGCTTCTTGAGTTGCATTTGCTAATCCTCTGTATTCAGCTTCTCTTGAGGAAAGAGCAATTGTAGGTTGCTTCTTTGAGGAACAAGATATGAGCTTTATACCTATAAATGATTGATATCCTGATGTGCTTCTTTTGTCATCTTTGGAATGTGCCCAATCTACATCAGTGAATAGCTTTACATTCAAATCAGATGTGTAGGGGTAATATAAACCTTCATTAATTGTTCCTTTCACGTACTTCAATATCCTCTTTACTGCATCCATGTGAGGTTTCCTAGGAGTGTGCATGAATTGACTAAGCACACTTAGTCCATAGAAAATATCAACCCTAGCTAGAGCAGCATAGTTTAAGCTCCCAACTAGGCTTGGACAGCTTGTGATGTCTTCAATAAGTTCTCCTCATGAGCACTTAATTTGTGGTTGAGCTCCATGGGAGTACCTACAACTTTAGCTTCTTGCATTTTGAACTTTGCAAGAATGTCCTTTATATACTTCCTTTGTGTAAGAAACATCCCTTGATCTATGTAGACTACTTCCAATCCAAGGAAGTAAGTGAGCAATCCAAGATCACTTATCTTGAACTCCTCCTTTGTTTGTGCCTTGATCTTTCTGATTCCATCAGCATCATCACCTATAAGGATTATATCATCTACATACACACATAAGTATATCTTTTAGATTTACTTTTCTTAATGAAAAGAGAAGGATGTGGTTTGCTTAATTGAAATCCTTTCTCCTATAAGAAGGTAACTAGTCTATGGTTTCAAGATCGAGGAGCTTGCTTCAATCCATTTGAGCTTGCTTCAATCCAAGTTACACTAATGAGTACTCTGATAGTAGGCATCTTTGCCATAGGAGAGAAATTTTCTTCATAATCTATTCCTTGGGTTTGAACAAACCCTTTAGCTACAAGCCTTGCTTTATACCTGTTTATTGCTCCATCTGAGTTCTTCTTTACCTTGTAAATCCATCTAGATCCAACGATCTTCATGGATGGCTTCTTGGGAGACAATTCCAATGTCTCATTCTCTTGGAGAGCTTCTATCTCTTCTTCCATTGGTGCTATCTCTTCTTCCATTGCTTCTCTCCATTCTGATTTCTTCTTAGATTCTTCAAATGTTGATGGTTCTTCTGAATTGATATCCTTAGCAATATAAATGGAATGCTTTGTGGCCAGAGAAGTATCAAATCCATACCTTTCTAGCTTCCCTTTTTCCCTAGTTGATCTCCTTATTGTTTGTTGAGAAGATTCTGCAACATCTCTCATCTCTTGTATCTTTGCTTTACCTTTGTTGGTCCAAGCATTGATATTCCTCCTTGGTGTCTTTTGATTATCATCTGAATCACTTGATTCTTCATGTAAGTGATCATTCCCATTTTGCAATGTTGGGAAGTCTTCCTCTATGTCATAAGGTAACTTGACTTTCCTGCAATCATCTTCAACCCATCTCCCATGTTGAGTTGATGTAGCTCTAATACCACTATGAGGAGATGGTTGGATACACTCCAAAGATGAGGTGGTTTTGCAATAATCCTACTCTACACCTGCCAATGTGACTTTAGGGAACCTTAGTAGACACCTTTGGTTTCTGAAATATGCATTTAGACCCACTATGTACCTTGGAGCATCATTTCCAAAAAGTTGTGCCAAAACAGATAACTTGCATATAAAGGAACTCTAAAAAGGCTTGCTATTTTTGGACTTGAACCTCTCAAGAAAATGTTAAGTTTTCACTCTTTGATAACAATTGACCCAACAGCTTTTAGAAACATCTAATTGAACAGCTTATCTAAATATTCTAAGTTATTTCATTAATTTAAAGTGAATATGCACAGAGGAATGAGTTTAAGAACTCAGGGGTGTGATCCCGAGTTTTCAAGAGGATGACAGTATGTAGACACAGGTAGCTTGCATGAATCATAACTCAAGATCTAGTGATCCAAAAGTAATGAAAATTGATACGTAGCAACTATACAGATCACTCTACATATCCCAAATTAAAGGAAGTCAAATGATTAAATACATACAAAAAACTTGATCAAACACAAACACTAAATTTGGTGAGATAGTACCAGAGAACAATAGATAGAGATTATAATGAGCTAGTGACTCAAACTATATATGCTAATGAATGTATGATACAAAGGATATGTAGTGGAATTACTCATATATATGTGAGCTTAGGGTATGTTCAACCATTAGGCTCAATGACTCTCTCTTCTCTATCATATCCCGTGACTAAAAGTCACTCCTATTTATACTCATAAAGTGAATTTGAATTTTGAATTTCTTCTACCTAAAGGTGTTCCTACACTTTAGGTATTGATTGATATGATTCCCCAAACCAATTAGTCATGGTTCTTGGCTCCTAACATCATGAGATTCCTTCAACTCTGTTCCGAATACTTTTATCAATGAGATAAAACTCATGAATTTTACTAGAGATGTTCATAGGCTAGTCTTTAGTGAGTTCACTATAGATGTGAGAAGTCCTATCCATTTGATCAAGCATTTAGGCTTTCCCAATCTACCAACTTATGTATATGTATATGGATATGTATATTGATTTGTATATATATACATATATATGTATATATATATATGTGTGTGTGTGTATGTATATGTATATGTATGACGCGTTAATCCATCCGAAATCCAAGTACAGGGCTCGAATGCGGGACAAGAAGCTGATGTCTTCCATGACACCGCCACCTCCTTATAGGTAGAGTCCTCCGTTCCATCTTTTTCTCTCAAGCAGCCGAATCAGGATACGATCATGGAAGATGTAGATGAAGTATCATCGCGGGCCGAATCTCATCAATCGGATGCTAAGGCTATGAAGGAGATAGCAAAAGCTACTGGGGGTACGAACTATCAACCTCCTTCATCACCAACCGTTGACATCCAAGCAAATGTAGTCACGATCCAAGCAGATGATGCAGTCACGGTCAAAGCAGGTGCAGTCACGCAGTTGACTGGAAATGTCGAGATTGTTATCGAAGCTACTGGGAACGAAAAAATGATTGAGACTGGAATAGTTTTGGCATCAACTACCCTTATCCCTCTTCCTCTGCTAACTACCAGTTTGGAGCCTGTTGCAGTTCTTCTTGGTGCACCCTCCACTTCCATTCGTGAGGCATCAACTCATCAGTTATCCTCTCCCGATTACTCTCCACCACCCTCCCCTCATCTGCTCTCCGCCTCATCCTCACAACCCCCTCCTTCTCTTCCTCCCCTAAAAGTGATGTTCTTGGAACTAGCATCCATGGGTCAACTTCTCATCCAGTTCTCCTAGCAATTACCCCTCAAGATCAAAATCGCAACTCAGAACATTCAGCAGCAGTTGTAGAGTCAGGTGGACTTGCTCGAAGCCGATATTGCTCCCCTCCAAGAAGAAGTTCTGGCCACCAAAGCAGAGAGTCATTCATTGCATGATCAAATTCAGCAACTTCAACAATAATTAGCGAAAAGGGACACTCTGCTTGTTCAACGAGACACAAAAATCACTAGTTTGAAGCAAGAAATTACTGACAAAACCGATGCCATGACTGCCTTGGGTAATGAGCTTCATAGTACGAGGGATGCCCTTAGTGTGTTAGAAAAAGCTTCCCAGTCCCTTGCAGCCAATGTGCTTAAAGCAGAAGTGGAGTTACATAATGTTACTGAGAGATTGTTTCAGAGAGATCAAGAGTTCACGGAGGAGATCGCCAAGTATATACGATTGAAGAAAGAATTTGAAGGTGTGCAGAAGGAGAGAAAAGCCTATTATAAGACAATGCAGTTTCAAACTCAAGAGTTGGAAGACGCGAAAAGCAATTAAGCTGGATAGACTCTCATGAATTGATGCAGAGATCGCCGAAATGAAGCTTAGAAGAGATGCTGCAATCGACAACAAATTTTACCTTCAGGAAGCCTTTTTGCATACCCAAACAGAATCGTTAATGAGTCAAGTTATCGCTGCCAGTTCTGTTTGAACTGATGCCCAATTGATAGAACCTACCATTTTAAAGGATATGTTAGATTCTTTAAAATAGAAAATTACCCGTACCTTTAAATTAGGAAGAACTTTGTATGTAGAGGGAATCATTGATGAGCTATAACTGTAATTTTTAGTTTTGGGTTGGAGTCCACCGTGCGTGACAGTGTTGGCCGGCAAGATTGGATCTCTTTGTAATTTTATTATCTATATTCGCACGCACTGAAAAGGCGTGGCAAAAAGATTTAACCTTCTTTAGAATAATGAAAAGGCAAGTACGGTATTCTTCGGCAGAGAGAGGATCGCCAGACTGTCTGTCTTGGCGATTGCGCTAGAGATGCTATGTTGCAGATTTGCAGAATTCTCAGTACTGTGTTTTGGTTATTAAGTTTTCAGTAACGAATTATTAATCACATTAACCTTGTGATTGATATTAACAGTTCTGTGCGAAGTCATAAAGTTTGATACATAAAGTAGACGCATTGCGCAATGATAATTGTTAAACAGGAAGTAGTTAGTTATTAATTGACTATGAATTGGGTAAAATTAAAAAGGGCCTTTGTACTATCATACCCCTGTCCATCCCAAGAACCCAGAAACGATATTAAAAAGACTTGACTGAAGCACTTTTAACAATACACATACACATACACATACACATACATATACACATACACATACACATCAACATAAACGTACACCTACACATAGAGGTACAGATACACGTACACATACACGTACACATACATGTACACATACGCGTACACATACATGTACACATACACGTACACATACATGTACACATACACGTACACATACATGTACACATACACCTACACATACATGTACACATACACATACACATATGTATACACATACACATATGTATACACATACACGTATGTATACACATACACATACACATGCATACACATACACATACACATACAAATACACATACACATACACATACACATACACATACACATACACATACACATACACGTACACATACACATAAATGTACATGTACATATACACATACACATACACATGCATACACATACACATGCACATACACAAACATACACACACATGCTCCACAGGCACATACACATTCACCTAAACATATACAAAAACACAAACATATACATACACATACACATATACACACAAATGCACATACACAAACATATACATGTATACGTACACATACACA
Source organism: Ceratopteris richardii (assembly GCA_020310875.1). Classification (NCBI taxonomy): domain Eukaryota; kingdom Viridiplantae; phylum Streptophyta; class Polypodiopsida; order Polypodiales; family Pteridaceae; genus Ceratopteris; species Ceratopteris richardii. Next base: position 15,985,946 of record CM035436.1, read on the forward strand.
TGCAGATGCAGATGCATATACACATACACATACACATACACATACACATACACATACACATACACATACAAATATAAATACACATACACGTACACATACACATACACATACACACACATAAACATACACATACACATACACAACACATACACATACACATATGCATACACATATGCATATGCAGACACATACACATAGCCATACACATACACATACACATACACATACACAAACACATACACATACACATACACATACACATACACTTTATAATACACATACACATACACATACACATACACATACACATACACAGACACATACACATACACATACACATAATCATACACATACACATACACATGCACATACACATATATATATACACATAGACATACACATATGCATAACCATTCAAATACACATACACCGAACACATACACATACACATACACATACACATACACATACACATACACATAGGCATACACATACACATACACATACACATACACATACACATACACATACACCATACGCATACACATACACATACACATACACATACACATACACATACACATACACATACACATACGCATACGCATACACATACATGTACACATACACATACACATAAATGTACATGTACATATACACATACACATACGCATGCATACACATACACATGCACATACACAAACATACACATACATACACATGCATGCTCCACAGGCACGTACACATTCACCTAAACATATACAAATACACAAACATATACATACACATATACATACAAATACACATACATAAACATATACATGTATACGTACACATACACATGCAGATCCAGATGCACATACACATATGCATACACATACAAATATAAATACACATACATGTACACATACACATACACATACACATACACATACACATACACATACACATACACATACACAAACACATACACATACACATACACATACACATACACATGCACATACACAGGTACATACACAGGCACATACACATACACATACACATACACATACACATACACATACACATACACAGATATATACACACACACATACACATACACATACACATACACATACACATACACATACACACACATACACATACACATACACATACACATACACATACACATACACATAAATATACACATATACATACACATAGATATACACATACACAGATAAGTACACGATACACATACACATCCACCTCCACATGCACATACACATACACACACACATACACATACACACACATACACATACACATACGCATACACATACACATACACATACACATACACATACACATACACATACACATACACATACACATACACATACACATAAACATACACATACACATACACATACACAGACACATATACATACATACAGACACAGACACATACACATGCATATACACATACACATACACATACACATACACATACACATACACATACACACACATACACATACAGATACGCATACACATACACATACACATACACATAGACATACACATACACATACACATACACATACACATACACATACACATACACAGACACATATACATACACACAGACACAGACACATACACATGCACATACACATACACATACACATACACATACACATACACATACACATACACATACACATACACATACACATACACATACACATGCACATACACATACACATGCACATACACATGCACATACACCTACACGTACACATACACATGCACATGCACATGCACATGCACATGCACGTGCACATGCACGTGCACATGCACATGCACATTCACATGGAGGTGCACATGCACATGCACGTGGATGTGCACATGCACGTGGATGTGCACATGCACATGCAGGTGCACGTGCACATGTGCGCATGCAGGTGCACATGTGCATGCACGTGCATGTGCGCATGCACATGCACGTGCACATGCACATGCACCTGCACCATGCACATGCACATGTACATGCACATGCACATGTACATGCACATGCACATGCACATGCACATGCACATACACATACACATACACATACACATACAAAGACACATACACCTACACATACACATACATCTACATGTAGACACATATACACACACATACACATAAATACAAACACATACACACATATACACACACATACACACACATATACATGTTGGGAAAGATGGATGGACACTCCAAGAGATTGAGTAGGTACTGCCAAAACCTGCTTTGTACCAGCCCTCTTTTGCTTCAGACTTGATAAGTGGACCTCCTTAGCTCTCCATTGACACCATAAAATGGCCTATGTAGTTTGGAAGTGATGCGTGTAATGATTGAATCAAAATAGATAACTTTGGACTTCAATATTTCAAGAAAACATTATATTTTAGTCTTGACACCTGCTGGCTGTTTTGCTGGGTATGACAAGCATAGTAGGAATTTGAAAAATTCCTTTTTGGGGTATCTAATTAGCTTAGCAAGCTAACTATTCCAAGTGGAATGATGTAAAAAGATCAACTATGCTTAGAGAAATCAATTTAGCAAATAAATCCTTACCCCCGATTTTTTAGGACTGTAGCAGACATTGACGAGTGATCACCTCGACGAGCTTTTCTCTAAAATGGCTGAATAGAATCTCTTCAAATTTTTGATAGCATGTAGACAACTTTGAGCTGGTTCCAAGAAGCTTTAGATCTCTGAATTTGGTGGAGAAATGACTGAGATATGCACTCCACAAATTGACAGACTTTCAAGTAGTATAATTGAGAACTCAGAAATGAACAATGAGAATGTATGTATTAATGAACACTTGTATACAATACCATTGGCATGAATGTCATTGTCTAATGGTGTAGATAGGTGTGGGCTAGATTATAAACCTCACACACACTCAGAATCAGCAATGAGAAGCTCGGGAATGATGAGTTCTAACCGCGACTTTTTCATGACCACTTTTATAGTGAGTGAGTAAAAATTTGTATTCAAATTCAAACTTTTGGGTCCCTATGATCAAGCTCCTTTATCCTAGGAGATATTCCTTCAATCAAATCTACCCTTTTCCACGAATTCCTTTTGGTAGGTGTTTACAAAGATTCCAAAGTCAAATGTGACTTTTACAAGCAAGTAAAATGGTAATTCACCACTAGCATATGTTCCTATGCTACTCCATGTGTAAGTGGTCTTCAAGGTATCCATCAAGCCAAATGTGTAGGCTTGTGAATTACACCAACAGCTCCCCCTCAAGCCAAACATTTTGGCTTGGTCTTTCATCTTCAATATTCATGTATATCCTGCAATCCAATCATTGCTTTGAACCTGCAAATTTTGGTTCCATCCAAAGCTTTAGTCAACAAATCTGCACATTGCATATTGGTTGATACATAGGTTAGTTGAATGTCCTTGCTTAACAACTTCCCTTTCACATAATGGTAATGGACCTCTATATGTTTGGTCCTAGCATGATAGATAGGATTAGCTGCAAGGTGAAGTGAGCTTGTATTATCTCCAAAGATTATTGGTGACCTAGTATATAAACCCAATTCTGTATACAAAAGCTTGATCCATATGGCTTCTTGTGTGGCATTAGCCAGTCCTCTATACTCTGCTTCTGTAGAAGACAAATCAACAGTAGGTTGCTTCTTTGAAGACCATGAAATTGGTTTGTCACCTACAAATGAAATGTAACCTGAAGTGCTCCTCCTATCATCCTTGCATCCTGCCCAATCTGCATCTGAATAGATCTTGATATCAATATCTGAAGTGTAAGGGAAATACAAACCATGATGTTGTGTACCCTTGAGATACTTTAGAATTCTTTTGGCAGCTTCTAGGTGAGGTACTCTTGGCGTGTGCATAAACTAACTTAGCACACTAACTCCATATGCAATGTCTATCCTTGTTAAGGTAGCATAGTTCAAGCTAGCCACCATACTTTGATAACCTGTAATGTCATTAATTTCATCACCTTCATGGGCACTTAGTTTGAGGTTTACCTCCATTGGAGTACTTGCTACTTTGGCATCCTGCAAATGAAACTTCTTCAACATATCTTGTATGTACTTTTTCTGAGTAACGTATATTCCTAAGTTAGTATAAACTAACTCAAGCCCAAGAAAATACTTCAATAGACCAAGATCATTGATCTTGAAATCCTTCATCATCTGACTCTTGATTTGTCTGATCCCATTAACAACATTGCCTGTAAGTATGATATCATCAACATAAACACATAGGTATATTACCTCTGAATTGCTTCTCTTGATGAATAGAGAAGTATCTGCCTTGCTCATGACAAAGCCTTGATCTTGGAGGTATGTAGTTAACCTGTAATTCCATGCCCTGAGTGCCTGCTTCAATCCATATAAAGCCTTTTTCAATTTACAAACATATGTTACCTTCTTAGGGTCCTCATAGCGAGGAGGTTGTGACATATACACCTCCTCTGAAACCCATCCATTCAAGAAAGCATTCTTGACATCCAATTGGTACATGTTCCAATTTTTTGATGCAGCCACACTTACCAACACTCTCATAGTTGGCATCTTGGCCACAGGAGAGAATGTCTCTTCATAGTCAATGCCTTGGGTTTGTGCAAAACCCTTGGCTACCAATCTGGCTTTATACATGTTAATTGACCCATCAAAATTTCTTTTAAGTTTATAGATCCATCTGGATCCTATTACCTTCATGGATTGCTTCTTAGGTACTAACTCCCATGTATCACTTTCCTTGAGTGCTTCAATCTCCTCATCCATAGCTTCTTTCCATTCTGTCTTGGTCATGGCTTCTTCATATGATCCTGGTTCTTCAATTGACAAATCTTTGGCAAGATAAACAGAGTGTTTAGTAACAAGAGATGTATCATACCCATATCTGATAGGTTTTTTGCTTTCTCTTTGTGATCTTCTAATTGATTGAGTTGAAGGTTCAGGTATTTCTTCAAGCTTCTTCATCTTCATTTTGCCCTTGCACTTCCATGCCTTGAATTCTCCAAGGTTGATAGTGTCTTCATCATCTGAATTTGAGTCTTCATGCTGAGTAGGTTCCTCCTTTGCAAGACTTGGAAACTCCTCTTCCAATTCATAGGGTAGTTTAACCTTCCTGCATTCATTCTCATACCAAGAATCATTTTCATCAAAAACAACATCTCTACTAACCATGAATCCTTTATTTGAAGGGTTGTAAAACCTGTATCCTTTGGTCTAGTGAGGGTCTCTTACCATGCCATTCTTCATAGGGTGTCATCCCATCAAGGGATTTAGATGGTAACCTGTTTATGAGGTAAGTGGCAGTAGAAACACTCTCTGCCCATAGATAGTTAGGTAACTTTTTTTCATTCAACATAGACCTAGTTGTCTCAACAATCAACCTATTTCTTCTCTCAGCTACCCCATTCTATTCAGGAGAATACCTTGTGGTGATTTCTGTTTTAATGCCTCTGTCCTGCAAGAAGTCTTCAAACTCATTGGAGAAGTACTCACCTCCTCCATCTGACCTTAGCCTCTTCCAATTCTTCCCTGTCTAATTCTCAACAAGTGCAAGATATTTTTTAAAGCAATTAAACACCTCATCCTTGTGTTTCATGAAGTATAATACAGTCCACTTTCTATAATTATCAATAAAAGATACATAGTACCTTGATCCTGAGACTGAGGGGTCTTTGCTTGGTCCCCATACATCTGTGTGAACAAGTTCTAGGTAGTCTCCATGCGTGTAGCCTTTCCTTGAGAAGGGTAACCTGTGAGACTTCCCAAATTGACAAGCAATGCATTTATATATCATGTGTTGTTTGGAAACATTGGTTATTCCAATAACACATTGATCCCTTCATATCTGCTTCAAGGTTCTTTCTCCTACATGCCCTAACCTTTTGTGCCAAATCTCAAGCTCTGAAAGTGTTTGATCTTTATAACTGTATAGTGCAATATTCTTTGTGTCTTCTAACTCAAAAGTGAAAAGTCTACCTGATTTTTCTCCTTTAGCAATCCTCGTGAACCCATGTCTTGGATCCTCCACAAATACTCCATATTGGTTGAATCTAACCTTCAAACCTTTCTCCACAATCTGTCCAACACTCATCAAATTTTTGGTAATGGTTGGTACATAGAGTACCGTATTCAACAAGTTCTGATTTCCATCACAAGTCTTTACATTTCCAACTTTAACTACTAAGTGCTTAGTGTCATCACCTGTTTGAACTTGATGCTTACCTTTTGGTTCCTCAAGATCAAAGAGTAGTGCTACATTGCCAGCCACATGATTTGAGCATCCTGAGTCAATGTAGAATAGGTGTTCATCATTTGTACCTGATTTTGAAGTCATGTTCATGATTAGAAGAGAATCATCCTGCTCTTTTGTATAGTTATTGTAGTCCTTTCTGGATTTGAATCCTCCTTGGTAGTTGCCATTATAATTGTTGTTCTAGTTGTTGTTGTTGTAGCCTTGGTGATGGTTGAATCTACCTCTTGATTGTGAGTATCCACCTCTTTGATATCCTCTTCCTCTCTGATTCTTGTAATTCTTGAAACACTCATTTGTAGTATGATTTGATAAACCACAAATGTTGCATGGTGAGGAGTTATAAGATCTCCCCCTACCTTGCTTACCTCCTCTGCCCCTTCCTCTTGATGATCTACCTCTCCCTGCATAGTTGGCTTGGGAGGTAGAGCCTTAATCTTCCACCTTCTTGCTCTTGCCTTTATCTTTAGACTTTTCATCTATATATAGGGCAGAAGAGTTATTACCTTTGGATGTGTCTCCATTGTTATTGAGCTTTGCTTCATGAGTGAATAATTGCCCCATGAGAGTTGTAAGATCTGGAATTTGCATGTCCATGTAAATGTCCATGGCATTGGTGAAGCTTTCCCATTTGTCATCAGCCTTGATCCCATTGATCACTTGCCTTACAATCTGCTCTTCTTCAATCTCTTCTCCTATGCTTGCTAACTGGTCTGCTACATCTTTAATCTTGGTCACAAACTCTGAAACAGCTTGCTTAGGTTGCTTCCTTAATGTGGTGAATTCAATCCATAACTGATTTTTTCTAGCCCTTGTGTTTGAGGAAAAATATGATGATAAGGTTTCCCAAGTCTCTTGGGATGTCTTACAGTTCCTAATATGTGGCAAAAGAAAATCAGAGATGGAGTTGAGTAAATACGAACTTGCTAATGCATCCTTTGCACACCATGTGTTGAGCTTTTCATGGTCTTCCTTTGTTGGCAATCCTCTTGTTTTGAATGAGGGCAATTCCTCATCTCTTGAGATGTATCCATAGAGACTCCTTCCTTGTAGGTATGTCTTCATCCTTAGAGACCATGCATGATAGTTGTTCATGTCCAATTTATCAATAAATGAAGGAAAACCATCTCCCATTTTACCTTAGTTTGCTCTGATACCACTGTTGGGAAAGATGGATGGACACTCCAAGAGATTGAGTAGGTACTGCCAAAACCTGCTTTGTACTAGCCCTCTTTTGCTTCAAACTTGAAAAGTGGACCTCCTTAGCTCTCCAATGACACCATAAAATGGCCTATGTACTTTGGAAGTGATGTGTGTAATGATTGAATCAAAACAGATAACTTTGGACTTCAATATTTCAAGAAAACCTTCTATTTTAGTCTTGACATCTGTTGGGTTTTTTGCTCAGTATGACCACCACAGTAGGAATTGGAAAAATTCCTTTTAGGGGTATCTAATTAGCTTAACAAGCTAACTATTCCAAGTGTAATGATGTAAAAAGATCAACTATGCTCAGAGAAATCAATTTAGCAAATAACTCTTTACCCCCGACTTTCTTGGACTATAGCAGACATTGACCAGTGATCACCTCCACGAACTTTTCGCTGAAATGGCTGAATAGAATCTCCTCAAATTTTGATAGCATGTAGACAACTTTTAGATGGTTCCAACAAGCTTTAAATCTCTAAATTTGGTGGAGAAAGGATTGAGATATGCACTCCACAAGTTGACAGACTTTCAAATAGTATAACTGAGAACTCAGAAATGAACAATGAGAATGTATGTATTAATGAACACTTGTATACAATACCATTGGCATGAATGTCATTGCCTAATGGTGTAGATAGGTATGTTCTAGAGTATAGACCTCACACACACTCAGAATCAGCAATGAGAAGCTCGAGAATGATGAGTTCTAACCGTGACTTTTTCATGACCATTTTTATAGTGAGTGAGTAAACATTTGAATTCAAATTCAATCTTTTGGCTCCCTATGATCAAGCTCCTATATTCTAGGAGATATTCCTTCAATAAAATCTACACTTCTCCACGAATTCCTTTTGGTAGGTGTTTACAAAGATTCCAAAGTCAAATGTGACTTTTACAAGCAAGTAAATTGGTAATTCACCACTAGCATCTGTTCCTATGCTACTCCGTGTGTAAATGGTCTTCAAGGTATCCATCAAGCTAAATGTGTAGGCTTGTGAATTACACCAACAATACACACACACATACACATGTACATACACATACACATACACATACACATACACATACACATACACATACACATGCACATACACATACACATACACATACACATACACATATACATGCACATGCACATGCACATGCACATACACATACACATACACATACACATACACATAAACATACACATACACATACAAATACACATACACATACACATACTCATACACATACACCTACACATACACATACACATGCACATAAACATACACATACACATAAACATACACATACACATGCACATGCACATGTAGATGAACATGCACATCCACATCCACATCCACATCCACATACACATACACATACACACACATATACAAACACATACACATACACATACATATACAAATACACATACACATACATATATCACATACACATACACATACACATTCACATACATATACACATACGCATACAGATACGCATATGCATACGCATACGCATACACATACACATACACATACACATACACATACACATACACATAAACATACACATACACATACACATACACATACACATACACATATACAGGCACATACATAGGTACATACACAGGCACATACACATACACATACACATACACATAGACACACACATACACATACACATAGACATACACATACACATACACATACACATACACATACACATACACATACACATACACATACACATACAAACACATATACACATAAACATACACATACACATACACATACACATACACATAAACTTACACATAAACATACACATATACATACACATAGATATACACATACACAGACAAGTACATGATACACATACACATCCACATCCACATGCACATACACATACACATACACACACATACACATACACATACGCATACACATACACATACCCATACACATACACATACACATACACATACACATACACATACACATACACATACACATACACATACACATACACATACACATACACATGCACATACACATGCACATGCACATGCACATGCACATACACATACACATATACATACACATACACATACACATACACATACACATACACATACACATACACATACACATACACATACACATACACATACACACACACATGCACATACACATGCACATACACATACACATATACATACACATACACATGCACATGCACATGCACATGCACATGCACGTGCACCTGGATGTGCACATGCACATGCACATGCATGTCGACGTGCACATGCAGGTGCACGTGCACCTGCATGTGCACATGCACCTGCACCTGCACGTGCCCATGCACGTGCACGTGCACATGCACATGAACATGCACCTGCATGTGCATGTGCATGTGCACGTCGACATGCATGTGCATGTGCACGTCGACATGCATGCATGTGCACGTGGACGTGCACATGCACATGCACATGCATGTCAACGTGCACATGCACATGCACATGCAGGTGCACATGCACCTGCATGTGCACATGCACCTGCACGTGCACATGCACATGCACGTGCACATGCACGTGCACATGAACGTGCACATGCACGTGCACATGCACATACACGTGCACATGCACATACACGTGCACATGCACATGCATATACACATACACATACACATCCACATACACATACACAGACACATACACCTACACATACACATACATCTACATGTAGACACACATACACAAACATACACATAAATACACACACATACACACACATACACACACATACACATACACATACACATACACATACACATATACATACACATACACATACACATACACATACACATACACATACACATACACATACACATACACATACACATACACATACACATACACATACACATACACATACACATACACATTCACATGCACATGCACATGCACATGGACATGCCAATGCACATGCACATGCAAATCCACATCCACATCCACATCCACATACACATACACACACAGACACATACATATACACATACACATACATATACAAATACACATACACATACATATATCACATACACATACACATACACATACACATACTCATACACATACACATTGACATACACATACACATACGCATACACATATGCATATGCATATGCATATGCATACGCATACGCATATGCATACACATACACATACACATACACATACACATACACAGATACAGACACAGACACAGACACAGACACATACACATACGCATACATCTACATGTAGACACACATACACACACATACACATAAATACACACACATACACACACATACACACACATACACACACATACACACACACATACACATATACATACACATACACATACACATACACATACACATACACATACACATACACATACACGTACACATACACATACACATACACATACACATACACATACACATACACATACACATACACATACACATACACATACAGATACACATACTCATACACATACACATACACATACACATACACATACACATACACATACACATACACATACACATACACATACACATACACATACACATTCACATGCACATGCACATGGACATGCACATGCACATCCACATCCACATCCACATCCACATACACATACACACACATACACATACACATACACATACACATACACATACACATACACATACACATACACATACACATACACATACACATACACATACACATACATATACATATACAAATACACATACACATACATATATCACATACACATACACATACACATACACATACACATTCACATACACATACACATTCACATACACATACACCTATGCATAAACATACACATACACATACGCATACACATATGCATACGCATACGCATACACATACACATACACATACCCATACACATACACATACACATTCAAATACACATACACGTAAACATACACATAAACATACACATACACATACACATACACATACACATACACGTACACATACACATACACATACGCATATGCATACACATACACATACAGATACACATACGCATACACATACACATACACATACACATACGCATACACATATGCATACACATACACATACACATACACATACACATACGCATACGCATACACACACATACACATACAAATACACATAATCATACACATACACATACACATAAGCATACACATACACATACACATACACATACACATACACATACACATACGCATATGCATTTTCATACGCATACGCATACACATACACAGGCACATACACAAGCACATACACGGGCACATACACAGGCACATAGACATAGACATACACATACACATACACATACACATACACATACACATACACAGACACATACACAGACACATACACAGACACATACACATACACATACACATACACATACACACACACATACACATACACATACACATACACATACACATACTTATACACATACACATACACATATGCACACATATACACATACACATACACATACACATACACATGCACATACACATACACATACACATACACATACACATACACATACACATACACATACACATACACATAAACTTACACATAAACATACACATATACATACACATAGATATACACATACACAGAGAAGTACACGATACACATACACATCCACATCCACATGCACATACACATACACATACACATACGCATACCCATACACATACATATACACATACACATACACATACACATACACATACACATACACATACACATACACTTATACATACACATACACATACACATACACATACACATACACATACACATACACATGCACATACACTTGCACATACACATGCACATACACATACACATACACATACACATACACATACACATACACATACACATACACATACACATACACATACACATACACATACACATACACATACACATACACATACACATACACATACACATACACATGCACATACACATACACATACCCATGCACATACACATACAAATACACATACACATACACAGTCACATGCACATGCACATGGACATGCACATGCACATCCATATCCACATCCACATACACATACACACACAGACACATACACATACACATACACATACACATACACATACACATACACATACACATACACATACACATACACATACACATACATATACAAATACACATACACATACATATATCACATACACATACACATACACATACATATACAAATACACATACACATACATATATCACATACACATACACAAATAGAATCGTTAATGAGTCAAGTTATCGCTACTAGTTCTGTTCGAACTGATGCCCAATTGATAGAACCTACCATTTTGAAGGATATGTTAGATTCTTTAAAACAGAAAATTACCTGTACCTTTAAATTAGCCAAAACTTTGTATGTATAGGGAATCATTGGTGAGCTATAACTGTAATTTTCAGTTTTGGGCTCGAGTCCACCGTGCGTGCCAGTGTTGGGCGGCCGGATTGGATCTCTTTGTAATTTTTTTATCTATATTTGCACGCACTGAAAAGGCGTGGCGAAAAGATTTAACCTTCTTTGGAATAATGAAAAGGAAAGTACGGTATTGTTCGGTAGAGAGAGGATCGCCAGACTGTCTGTCTGGGCGATTGCGCTAGAGATGCTGTGTTGTAGATTTGCAGAATTCTGATGCTGTGTTTCGGTTATTAAGTTTTCAGTAACGAATCATTAATCACAGTAACGTTGTGATTGATATTAACAATTCTGTGCGAAGTCGTAAAGTTTGATACTTAAAGTAGACGCATTGCGCAGTGATAATTGTTAAACAGGAAGTAGTTAGTTATTAATTGACTGTGAATTGGGAAAAATTAAAAAGGGCCTTTGTACTATCAGACCCCTCCACATCCCAAGAACCCAAAAACGTGATTAAAAGTGCTTGACGGAAAATACACATACATATACACATACACATACACATACACATAAACATAAACGTACACCTACACATAGAGGTGCACATACATGTCAAATACACATACACATACATGTACACATATGTGTACACATACATGTACACATACATGTACACATACACCTACACATACATGTACACATACACATACACATATGTATACACATACACATACACATGCATACACATACACATACACATACACGTACAAATACACATACACATACACATACACATACACATACACATACACATACACGTATACATACACATAAATGTACATGTACATATACACATACACAAACACATGCATACACAGACACATGCACATACACAAACATACACACACATACACATGCATGCTCAACAGGCACATACACATTCACCTAAACATATACAAATACACAAACATATACATACACATACACATATACATACAAATGCACATACACAAACATATACATGTATACGTACACATACACATGCAGATGCAGATGCACATACGCATACACATACACATGAGACACAGACATATACACACACACATACACATACACATATACATACACACACACATACACATACACATACACATAAACTTACACATAAACATACACATATACATACACAGATATACACATACACAAACAAGTACACGATACACATACACATCCACATCCACATGCACATACACATACACACACACATACACATACACACACATACACATATGCATACACACACACATACACATACACATACACATACACATACACATACACATACACATACACATACACATACACATACACATACACATACACATACACATACACATACACATACACATACACATACACATACACATACACATACACATACACATACACATACACATACACATAAACATACACATACACATACAAATACACATACACATACACTCCTATGCTACTCCGTGTGTAAATGGTCTTCAAGGTATCCATCAAGCTAAATGTGTAGGCTTGTGAATTACACCAACAATACACACACACATACACATGTACATACACATACACATACACATACACATACACATACACATACACATACACATGCACATACACATACACATACACATACACATACACATATACATGCACATGCACATGCACATGCACATACACATACACATACACATACACATAAACATACACATACACATACAAATACACATACACATACACATACACCTACACATACACATACACATGCACATAAACATACACATACACATACACATACACATACACATGCACATGCACATGTAGATGGACATGCACATGCACATCCACATTCACATCCACATCCACATCCACATCCACATCCACATCCACATACACATACACACACATATACAAACACATACACATACACATACATATACAAATACACATACACATACATATATCATCACATACACATACACATACACATTCACATACATATACACCTACGCATACAGATACGCATACGCATACACATACGCATACACATACACATACACATACACATACACATAAACATACACATACACATACACATACACATACACATACACATATACAGGCACATACATAGGTACATACACAGGCACATACACATACACATACACATACACATAGACACACACATACACATACACATAGACATACACATACACATACACATACACATACACATACACATACACATACACATACACATACACATACACATACACATACAAACACATATACACATAAACATACACATACACATACAAATACACATACACATAAACTTACACATAAACATACACATATACATACACATAGATATACACATACACAGACAAGTACATGATACACATACACATCCACATCAACATGCACATACACATACACATACACACACATACACATACACATACGCATACACATACACATACACATACACATACACATACACATACACATACACATACACATACACATACACATACACATACACATACACATACACATACACATACACATACACATACACATACACATACACATACACATGCACATACACATGCACATGCACATGCACATGCACATACACATACACATATACATACACATACACATACACATACACATACACACACATACACATACACATACACATACACATACACATACACATACACATACACATACACATGCACATACACATGCACATACACATACACATATACATACACATACGCATGCACATGCACATGCACGTGCACCTGGACGTGCACATGCACATGCACATGCATGTCGACGTGCACATGCAGGTGCACGTGCACCTGCATGTGCACATGCACCTGCACGTGCCCATGCACGTGCACGTGCACATGCACATGCACATGCACCTGCATGTGCATGTGCATGTGCACGTCGACATGCATGTGCATGTGCACGTCGACATGCATGCATGTGCACGTGGACGTGCACATGCACATGCACATGCATGTCAACGTGCACATGCACATGCACATGCAGGTGCACGTGCACCTGCATGTGCACATGCACCTGCACGTGCACATGCACATGCACGTGCACATGCACGTGCACATGCACGTGCACATGCACATACACGTGCACATGCACATACACGTGCACATGCACATACACGTGCACATGCACATACACGTGCACATGCACATACACGTGCACATGCACATGCATATACACATACACATACACATCCACATACACATACACAGACACATACACCTACACATACACATACATCTACATGTAGACACACATACACAAACATACACATAAATACACACACATACACACACATACACACACATACACACACATACACATACACATACACATACACATACACATATACATACACATACACATACACATACACATACACATACACATACACATACACATACACATACACATACACATACACATACACATTCACATGCACATGCACATGCACATGGACATGCCAATGCACATGCACATGCAAATCCACATCCACATCCACATCCACATACACATACACACACAGACACATACATATACACATACACATACATATACAAATACACATACACATACATATATCACATACACATACACATACACATACACATACATATACTCATACACATACACATTGACATACACATACACATACGCATACACATATGCATATGCATATGCATATGCATACGCATACGCATATGCATACACATACACATACACATACACATACACATACACATACACATACACAGACACAGACACAGACACAGACACATACACATACACATACGCATACATCTACATGTAGACACACATACACACACATACACATAAATACACACACATACACACACATACACACACACATACACATACACGTACACTTACACATACACCTACACATACACATACACATACACATACACATACACATACACATACACCTACACATACACATACACATACACATACACATACACATACACATACACATACACATACACATACAGATACACATACTCATACACATACACATACACATACACATACACATACACATACACATACACATACACATACACATACACATACACATTCACATGCACATGCACATGGACATGCACATGCACATCCACATCCACATCCACATCCACATACACATACACACACATACACATACACATACACATACACATACACATACACATACACATACACATACACATACATATACATATACAAATACACATACACATACATATATCACATACACATACACATACACATACACATACACATACACATTCACATACACATACACCTATGCATAAACATACACATACACATACGCATACACATATGCATACGCATACGCATACACATACACATACACATACCCATACACATACACATACACATTCAAATACACATACACGTAAACATACACATAAACATACACATACACATACACATACACATACACGTACACATACACATACACATACGCATATGCATACACATACACATACAGATACACATACGCATACACATACACATACACATACACATACGCATACACATATGCATACACATACACATACACATACACATACACATACGCATACGCATACACACACATACACATACAAATACACATAATCATACACATACACATACACATAAGCATACACATACACATACACATACACATACACATACGCATATGCATTTTCATACGCATACGCATACACATACACAGGCACATACACAAGCACATACACAGGCACATACACAGGCACATACACAGGCACATAGACATCTACATACACATACACATACACATACACATACACATACACATACACATACACATACACATACACAGACACATACACAGACACATACACAGACACATACACATACACATACACATACACATACACATACACATACACATACACATACACATACTTATACACATACACATACACATATGCACACATATACACATACACATACACATACACATACACATACACATGCACATACACATACACATACACATACACATACACATACACATACACATACACATACACATACACATAAACTTACACATAAACATACACATATACATACACATAGATATACACATACACAGAGAAGTACACGATACACATACACATCCACATCCACATGCACATACACATACACTTACACATACGCATACCCATACACATACATATACACATACACATACACATACACATACACTTATACATACACATACACATACACATACACATACACATACACATACACATACACATACACATACACATACACATACACATGCACATACACTTGCACATACACATGCACATACACATACACATACACATACACATACACATACACATACACATACACATACACATACACATACACATACACATACACATACACATACACATACACATACACATACACATACACATGCACATACAAATACACATACCCATGCACATACACATACAAATACACATACACATACACATACACAGTCACATGCACATGCACATGGACATGCACATGCACATCCATATCCACATCCACATACACATACACACACAGACACATACACATACACATACACATACACACACATACACATACACGTACACATACACATACACGTACACATACACATACACATACACATACACATACACATACACATACACATACATATACAAATACACATACACATACATATATCACATACACATACACATACACATACACATACACATACATATACAAATACACATACACATACATATATCACATACACATACACAAATAGAATCGTTAATGAGTCAAGTTATCGCTACTAGTTCTGTTCGAACTGATGCCCAATTGATAGAACCTACCATTTTGAAGGATATGTTAGTTTCTTTAAAACAGAAAATTACCTGTACCTTTAAATTAGCCAAAACTTTGTATGTATAGGGAATCATTGATGAGCTATAACTGTAATTTTCAGTTTTGGGCTCGAGTCCACCGTGCGTGCCAGTGTTGGGCGGCCGGATTGGATCTCTTTGTAATTTTTTTATCTATATTCGCACGCACTGAAAAGGCGTGGCGAAAAGATTTAACCTTCTTTGGAATAATGAAAAGGAAAGTACGGTATTGTTCGCTAGAGAGAGGATCGCCAGACTCTCTGTCTGGGCGATTGCGCGAGAGATGATGTGTTGTAGATTTGCAGAATTCTGATGTTGTGTTTCGGTTATTAAGTTTTCAGTAACGAATCATTAATCACAGTAACGTTGTGATTGATATTAACAATTCTGTGCGAAGTCGTAAAGTTTGATACTTAAAGTAGACGCATTGCGCAGTGATAATTGTTAAACAGGAAGTAGTTAGTTATTAATTGACTGTGAATTGGGAAAAATTAAAAAGGGCCTTTGTACTATCAGATCCCTCCACACCCAAGAACCCAAAAACGTGATTAAAAGCGCTTGACGGAAGCACTTTTAACAATACACATACACATACACATACATATACACATACACATACACATACACATAAACATAAACGTACACCTACACATAGAGGTACACATACATGTACACATACACATACACATACATGTACACATATGTGTACACATACATGTACACATACATGTACACATACACCTACACATACATGTACACATACACATACACATATGTATACACATACACATACACATGCATACACATACACATACTCATACACGTACAAATACACATACACATACACATACACATACACATACACATACACGTATACATACACATAAATGTACATGTACATATACACATACACAAACACATGCATACACAGACACATGCACATACACAAACATACACACACATACACATGCATGCTCAACAGGCACATACACATTCACCTAAACATATACAAATACACAAACATATACATACACATACACATATACATACAAATGCACATAAACAAACATATACATGTATACGTACACATACACATGCACATGCAGATGCACATACACATGAGACACAGACATATACACACACACATACACATACACATATACATACACACACACATACACATACACATACACATACACATACACATAAACTTACACATAAACATACACATATACATACACAGATATAGACATACACAAACAAGTACACGATACACATACACATCCACATCCACATGCACATACACATACACACACACATACACATACACATACACATACACATACACATAGACATACACATACACATACACATACACATACACATACACATACACATACACATACACATACACATACACATACACATACACATACACATACACATACACATACACATACACATACACATACACATACACATACACATACACATACACATACACATA
The DNA here is from genome assembly GCA_020310875.1 of Ceratopteris richardii. Taxonomy (NCBI): domain Eukaryota; kingdom Viridiplantae; phylum Streptophyta; class Polypodiopsida; order Polypodiales; family Pteridaceae; genus Ceratopteris; species Ceratopteris richardii. The sequence goes on from CM035436.1 coordinate 16,006,568, forward strand.
CACATACACATATACATAAACATACACCTACACATAGAGGTACACATACATGTACACATACACGTACACATACATGTACACATATGCGTACACATACATGTACACATACACCTACACATACATGTACACATACACATACACATACACATGCATACACATAGACATACACATACACATACACATACAAATACACATACACATACACATACACATACACGTATACATACACATAAATGTACATGTACATATACACATACACATACACATACACATGCATACACATACACATGCACATACACAAACATACACACACATACACATGCATGCTCAACAGGCACATACACATTCACCTAAACATATACAAATACACAAACATATACATACACATACACATATACATACAAATGCACATACACAAACATATACATGTATACGTACACATACACATGCAGATGCAGATGCACATACACATGAGACACAGACATATACACACACACATACACATACACATATACATACACACACACATACACGTACACATACACATACACATACACATACACATACACATACACATACACATACACATACACATACACATAAACTTACACATAAACATACACATATACATACACATAGATATACACATACACAAACAAGTACACGATACACATACACATCCATATCCACATGCACATACACATACACACACATACACACACATACACATACGCATACACATACACATACACATACACATACACATACACATACACATACACATACACATACACATAACACATACACATACACATACACATACACATACACATACACATACACATACACATACACATACACATACACATACACATACACATACACATACACATACACATACACATACACATACACATACACATACACATACACATACACATACACATACACATACACATACACATACACATACACATACACATACACATACACATACACACAGACACAGACACATACACATACACATACACATACACATACACATGCAGATACACATACACATGCAGATACACATACACATGCACATGCACATGCACATGCACGTGCACGTGCACGTGCATATGCACATGCACATGCACGTGGACGTGCACATGCACATGCAAGTGCACGTGCACATGTGCGCATGCACGTGCATGTGCGCATGCATGTGCACGTGCACATGCACATGCATGTGCACGTGCACATGCACATGCATGTGCACCATGCACATACACATGTACATGCACATGCACATGCACATGCACATGCACATGCACATGCACATGCACATGCACATACACATACACATACACATACATAGACATATACACCTACACATACACATACATCTACATGTAGACACACACACATACACACACATACACATAAATACACACACATACACACACATACATGTTGGGAAAGATGGATGGACACTCAAAGAGATTGAGTAGCTACTACCAAAACCTGCTTTGTACCAGCCCTCTTTTGCTTCAGACTTGATAAGTGGACCTCCTTAGCTCTACAATGACACCATAAAATGGCCTATGTACTTTGGAAGTGATGTGTGTAATGATTGAATCAAAATAGATAACTTTGGACTTCAATATTTCAAGAAAACCTTCTATTTTAGTCTTGACACATGCTGGGTTTTTTGCTCATTATGACAAGCATAGTAGGAACTGGAAAAATTCGTTTTAGGGGTATCTAATTAGCTTAGCAAACTAACTATTCCAAGTGGAATGATGTAAAAAGATCAACTATGCTCAGAGAAATCAATTTAGCAAAAAAATCTTTACCCCCGATTTTTTAGGACTGTAGCAGACATTGACCAGTGATCACCTCGACGAGCTTTTCTCTAAAATGGCTGAATAATATCTCTTCAAATTTTTGACAGCATGTAGACAACTTTGAGCTGGTTCCAATAAGCTTTAGATCTCTGAATTTGGTGGAGAAATGACTGAGATATGCACTCCACAATTTGATAGACTTTCAAGTAGTATAACTGAGAACTCAGAAATGAACAATGAGAATGTATGTATTAATGGACACTTGTATACAATACCATTGGCATGAATGTCATTGCCTAATGGTGTAGATAGGTGTGGGCTAGAGTATAGACCTCACACACACTCAGAATCAGCAATGCGAAGCTCGAGAATGATGAGTTCTAACCGCGACTTTTTCATGACCACTTTTATAGTGAGTGAGTAAAAATTCGAATTCAAATTCAAACTTTTGGCTCCTTATGATCAAGCTCCTATATCCTAGGAGATATTCCTTCAATCAAATCTACCCTTTTCCACGAATTCCTTTTGGTAGGTGTTTACAAAGATTCCAAAGTCAAATGTGACTTTTACAAGCAAGTAAAATGGTAATTCACCACTAGCATATGTTCCTATGCTACTCCATGTGTAAGTGGTCTTCAAGGTATCCATCAAGCCAAATGTGTAGGCTTGTGAATTACACCAACAGCTCCCCCTCAAGCCAAACATTTTGGCTTGGTCTTTCATCCTCAAGATTCATGTATATCCTGCAATCCAAACGTTGCTTTGAACCTGCAAATTTTGGTTCCATCCAAAGCTTTAGTCAACAAATCTGCACATTGCATATTGGTAGATACATAGGTTAGTTGAATGTCCTTGCTTAACAACTTCTCTCTCACATAATGGTAATGGAACTCTATATGTTTGGTCCTAACATGATAGATAGGATTAGCTGCAAGGTGAAGTGAGCTTGTATTATCTCCAAAGATTATTGGTGACCTAGTATATAAACCCAATTCTGTATACAAAAGCTTGATCCATATGGCTTCTTGTGTGGCATTAGCCAGTCCTCTATACTCTGCTTCTATAGAAGACAAATCAACAGTAGGTTGCTTCTTTGAAGACCATGAAGTTGGTTTGTCACCTGCAAATGAAATGTAACCTGAAGTGCTCCTCCTATCATCCTTGCATCCTGCCCAATCTGCATCTGAATAGATCTTGATATCAATATGTGAAGTGTAAGGCAAATACAAACCATGATGTTGTGTACCCTTGAGATACTTGAGAATTCTTTTGGTAGCTTCTAGGTGACGTACTCTTGGCTTGTGCATAAACTAACTTAGCACACTAACTCCATATGCAATGTCTATCCTTGTTAAGGTAGCATAGTTCAAGCTAGCCACCATACTTTGATAACCTGTAATGTCACTAATTTCATCACCTTCATGGGCACTTAGTTTGAGGTTTACCTCCATTGGAGTACTTGCTACTTTGGCATCCTGCAAATGAAACTTCTTCAACATATCTTGTATGTACTTTTTCTGAGTAACGTATATTCCTGAGTTAGTATAAACTAACTCAAGCCCAAGAAAAGACCAAGATCATTGATCTTGAAATCCTTCATCATCTGAATCTTGATTTGTCTGATCCCATTAACACCACTGCCTGTAAGTATGATATCATCAACATAAACACATAGGTATATTACCTCTGAATTGCTTCTCTTGATGAATAGAGAAGTATCTGCCTTGCTTATGACAAAGCCTTGGTCTTGGAGGTATGTAGTTAACCTGTAATTCCATGCCCTAGGTTCCTGCTTCAATCCATATAAAGCCTTTTTCAATTTATAAACATATGTTACCTTCTTAGGGTCTTCATAGCCAGGAGGTTGTGACATATACACCTCCTCTGAAATCCATCCATTCAAGAAAGCATTCTTGACATCCAATTGGTACATGTTCCAATTTTTTGATGCAGCCACACTTACCAACACTCTTATAGTTGGCATCTTGGCCACAAGAGAGAATGTCTCTTCATAGTCAATGCCTTGGGTTTGTGCAAAACCCTTGGCTACCAATCTGGCTTTATACGTGTTAATTGACCCATCAGAATTTCTTTTAAGTTTATAGATCCATCTGGATCCTATTACCTTCATGGCTTCCTTCTTAGGTACTAACTCCCATGTATCACTTTCCTTGAGTGCTTCAATCTCCTCATCCATAGCTTCTTTCCATTCTGTCTTGGTCATGACTTCTTCATATGATCCTGGTTCTTCAATTGACAAATCTTTGGCAAGATAAACAGAGTGTTTAGTAACAAGAGATGTATCATACCCATATCTGATAGGTTTTTTGCTCTCTTTGTGATCTTCTAATTGATTGAGTTGAAGGTTCGGGTATGTCTTCAAGCTTCTTCATCTTCATTTTGCCCTTGCACTTCCATGCCTTGAATTCTTCAAGGTTGATAGTGTCTTCATCATCTGAATTTGAGTCTTCATTCTGAGTAGGTTCCTCCTTTGCAAGACTTGGAAACTCCTCTTCCAAGTCATAGGGTAGTTTAACCTTCTTGCATTCATTCTCATACCAAGAATCATTTTCATCAAAAGCAACATCTCTACTCACCATGAATCCCTTATTTGAAGGGTTGTAAAACCGGTATCCTTTCTGGTTCAAATCATATCCAATAAAGATGCACTTCTCAGCCTTAGGGTCTAGCTTACCTCTTATCTGAGAAGGAATGTGTACATATGCTACACATCCAAATATCTTGCAATGGTCTAGTGAGGGTCTCTTACCATGCCATGCTTCATAGGGTGTCATCCCATCAAGGGATTTAGATGGTAATCTGTTTATGAGGTAAGTGGCAGTAGAAACACTCTATTCCCATAGATAGTTAGGTAACTTTTTTTCATTCAACATAGACCTAGCTGTCTCAACAATCAACCTATTTCTTCTCTCAGCTACCCCATTCTGTTAAAGAGAAGACCTTGTGGTGATTTCTCTTTTAATGCCTCTGTCCTGCAAGAAGTCTTCAAACTCATTGGAGAAGTACTCACCTCCTCCATGTGACCTTAGCCTCTTCAAATTCTTCCCTGTCTGATTCTCAACAAGTGCAAGATATTTTTTAAAGCAATTAAACACCTCATCCTTGTGCTTCATGAAGTATAATACAGTCCATCTGCTATAATTATCAATAAAAGATACATAGTACCTTGATCCTAAGACTGAGGGGTCTTTGCTTGGTCCCTATACATGTGTGTGAACAAGTTCTAGGTAGTCTTCATGCATGTAGCCTTTCCTTGAGAAGGGTAACCTGTGAGACTTCCCAAATTGACAAGCACTGCATTTATATATGATGTGTTGTTTGGAAACATTGGGTATTCTAATAACACATTGACCCCTGCATATCTGCTTCAAGGTTCTTTCTCCTACATGCCCTAACCTTTTGTGCCAAATCTCAAGCTCTGAAAGTGTTTGATCTTTATAACTGTATAGTGCAATATTCTTTGTGTATTCTAACTCAAAAGTGAAAAGTCTACCTGATTTTTCTCCTTTAGCAATCCTCTTGAACCTATGTCTTGGATCCTCCACAAATGCTCCATATTGGTTGAATCTAACCTGCAAACCTTTCTCCACAATCTGTCCAACACTCATCAAATTTTTGGCAATGGTTGGTACATAGAGTACCCTATTGAACAAGTTATGATTTCCATCACAAGTCTTTACATTTCCAACTTTAACTACTGAGTGCTTGGTGTCATCACATGTTTGAACTTGATGCTTACCTTTTGGTTCCTCAAGATCAGAGAGTAGTGCTACATTGCCAGCCACATGATTTGAGCATCGTGAGTCAATGTAGAATAGGTGGTCATCATTTGTACCTGATTTTGAAGTCATGTTCATGATTAGAAGAGAATCATCCTCCTCTTCTGTATAGTTGTTGTAGTCCTTTCTAGATTTAAATCCTCCTTGGTAGTTGCCATTGTAATTGTTGTTGTAGTTGTTGTTGTAGCCTTGGTGATGGTTGAATCTACCTCTTGACTGTGAGTATCCACCTCTTTGATATCCTCTTCCTCTCTGTTCTTGTAATTCCTGAAACACTCATCTGTAGTATGATTTGATAAACCACAAATGTTGCATGGTGAGGAGTTATAAGATCTCCCACTACCTTGCTTACCTCCGCTGCCCCTTCCTCTTGATGATCTACCTCTCCCTGTATAGTTGGCTTGGAGGTAGAGCCTTCATCTTCCACCTTCTTGCTCTTGCCTTTATCTTTAGAATTTTTATCTGTATATAGGCCAGAAGAGTTATTACCTTTGGATGTGTCTCCATTCTTGTTGATCTTTGCTTCATGAATGAATAATTGCCCCATGAGAGTTGTAAGATCTGGAATTTGCATGTCCATGTAAAGGTCCATGGCAGTGGTGAAGCTTTCACATTTGTCATGAGCCTTGATCCCATTGATCACTTGGCTTACAATCTGCTCTTCTTCAATATCTTCTCCTATGCTTGCTAACTGATCTCCTACATCTTTAATGTTGGTCACAAACTCTTAAACAGCTTGCTTAGGTTTCTTCCTTAATGTGGTGAATTCAATCCATAACTGATTTTTTCTAGCCCTTGTGTTTGAGGAAAAATATGATGATAAGGTTTCCCAAGTCTCTTGGGATGTCTTATAGTTCCTAATATGTGGCAAAAGAAAATCAGAGATGGAGTTGAGTAAACAGGAACTTGCTAATGCATCCTTTGCACACCATGTTTTGAGCTTTTCATGTTCTTCCTTTGTTGGCAATCCTCTTGTTTTGAATGAGGGCAATTCCTCATCTCCTGAGATGTATCCATAGAGACTCCTTCCTTGTAGGAATGTCTTCATCCTTAGAGACCATGCCTCATACTTGTTCCTATCCAATTTATCAATAAATGAAGGAAAACCATCTCCCATTTTACCTTAGTTTGCTCTGATACCACTGTTGGGAAAGATGGTTGGACACTCCAAGAGATTGAGTAGGTATTGCCAAAACCTACTTTGTACCAGCCCTCTTTTGCTTCAGACTTGATAAGTGGACATCCTTAGCTCTCCAATGACACCATAAAACGGCCTATGTACTTTAAAAGTGATGTGTGTAATGATTGAATCAAAACAGATAGCTTTGGACTTCAATATTTCAAGAAAACCTTCTATTTTAGTCTTGACACCTATTGGGTTTTTTGCTCAGTATGACCAGCATAGTAGGAATTGGTAAACTTCCTTTTAGGGGTATCTAATTAGCTTAGCAAGATAACTATTCCAAGTGGAATGATGTAAAAAGATCAACTATGCTCAGAGAAATCAATTTAGCAAATAAATCTTTACCCCCGATTTTTTAGGACTGTAGGAGACATTGACCATTGATCACCTCGACAAGCTTCTCTCTAAAATGGCTGAATAGAATCTCTTCAAATCTTTTAGAACATGTAGAAAACTTTGAGATGGTTCCAATAAGCTTTAAATCTCTGAATTTGGTGGAGAAACGACTGAGATATGCACTCCACAAGTTGACAGACTTTCAAGTAGTATAACTGAGAACTCAGAAATGAACAATGAGAATGTATGTATTAATGAACACTTGTATACAATACTATTGGCATGAATGTCATTGCCTAATGGTGTAGATAGGTGTGGGCTAGAGTATAGACATCACACACACTCATAATCAGTAATGAGAAGCTCGGGAATGATGAGTTCTAACCGCGACTTTTTCATGACCACTTTTATAGTGAGTGAGTAAAAATTTGAATTCAAGTTCAAACTTTTGGCTCCCTATGATCAAGCTTCTATATCCTAGGAGATATTCCTTCAATCAAATCTAGCCTTTTCCACGAAATCCGTTTGGTAGGTGTTTACAAAGATTCCAAAGTCAAATATGACTTTTACAACCAAGTAAAATGGTAATTCACCAATAGCATATGTTCCTATGCTACTCCATGTGTAAATGGTTTTCAAGGTATCCATCAAGCCAAATGTGTAGGATTGTGAATTACACCAACAATACACACACACATACACATACATATACACATATACATCCACATACACATACACATACATATACACATACACATACACATACACATACACATACACATACACATACACATACACATACACATACACATACACATACACATACACATACACATACACATACACATACGCATACGCATACACATATTTATACACATACACATACACATACACATACACATACACATACACATACACATACACATACACATACACATACACATACACATGCACATACAAATGCACATGCACATACACATACACATACACATACACATACAAATACACATACACATACACATACACATGCACATACACATACACATACACATACACATACACATACACATACACATACTCATACACATACACATACACATACACATACACATACACATACACATACACATGCCCATACACATGCACATACACATACACATACACATGCACATGTAGATGGACATGCACATACACATGCACATGCACATCCACATCCACATCCACATCCACATCCACATACACATACACACATACACATACACATACACATACACTTTACACATACACATACACATACACATACACATACACATACATATACAAATACACTAGATATACATATAACACATACACATACATATATCACATACACATACATATATCACATACACACACATACACATACACATACACATACACATACACATACACATACACATACACATACACATACACATACACATACATATACACATACGCATACACATACGCATACACATACGCATACACATACACATACACATACACATACACATACACATACACATACACAAACTCATACACATACACATACACATACGCATACACATACGCATACACATACGCATACACATACACATACACATACACATACACATACACATACACATACGCATACACATACCCATACGCATACACATACACATACGCATACACATACACATACACCACACATACACATACACATACACATACACATACACATACACATACACATACACATACCCATACACATACACATACACATACACATACACATACACATACACATACACATACACATACACATACACATACACATACACATACACATACACATACACATACACATACACATACACATACACATAATAATACACATACACATACACATACACATACACGTACACATACAGAGGCACATACATAGGCACATACACAGGCACATACACATACACATACACATACACATACACATACACATACACATACACATACACATACACATACACATACACATACAAACACATATACACATACAAAAACATATACACATACACATACAAACACATATACACATACACATACATGTACACATACACATACACATACACATAAACTTACACATAAACATACACATATACATACACATAGATATACACATACACAGACAAGTACACGATACACATACACGTCCACATCCACATGCACATACACATACACATACACATACACATACACACACATACACATACACATACGCATACACATACACATACACATACACATACGCAAACACATACACATACACATACACATACACATACACATACACATACACATACACATACACATACACATACACATGCACATACACATACACATACACATTCACATACACATACACATACAAATACACATACACATACACATACACATACACATACACATACACATACACATACACATACACATACACATACACATGCACATACACATACACATACACATACACATGCACATACACATACACATATACATACACATACACATACACATGCACATGCATGTCGACTTGCACATGCATGTCGACGTGCACATGCACATGCACATGCACATGCACATGCACATACACATGCACATGCACGTGCACATACACATACACAGACACATACACCTACACATACACATACATCTACATGTAGACACACATACACACACATACGCATAAATACACACACATACACACACATACACACACACACACAAACACACACACATACACATACACATACACATACACATACACATACACATACACATATACATACACATACACATACACATACACATACACATACACATACACATACACATACACATACACATACACATACACATACACATACACATACACATACACGTACACATACACGTACACATACACATACACATACACATACACATACACATACACATACACAAACACATACACATACTTACACACATACTTATACACATACTCATACTTATACACATACACATACACATACACATACAAATACAAATACACATACACATACACATACACATACACATACACATTCACATGCACATGCACATGCACATGGACATGCCAATGCACATGCACATTCACATCCACATCCACATCCACATCCACATACACATACATACACAGACACATACACATACACATACACATGCACATACACATACATATACAAATACACATACACATACATATACCACATACACATACACATACACATACACATACACATACACATACACATACACATACACATTCACATACACATACACATACACATACACATACGCATACGTATACACATACGCATACGCATATGCATACGCATACCCATATGCATAAACATACGCATATGCATACACATACACATACACGTACACATACACATACACATACACAGACAGAGACACATACACCTACACATACACATACATCTACATGTAGACACACATACACACACATACACATAACTACACACATACACACACATACACACACACATACACACACACATACACATACACATACACATATACATACACATACACATACACATACACATACACATACACATACACATACACATACACATTCACATACACATACACATACACATACACATACACATACACATACACATACACATACACATACACATACACATACACATACACATACTCATACACATACTCATACACATAATCATACACATACACATACACATACACATACATCCACATACATACACATACATCCACATACATATATACACACACACATACACATACATATACATATACAAATACACATACACATACACATACACATTCACAAACACATACACATACGCATAAACATACACATACACATACGCATACACATACGCATACGCATACGCATACGCATACCCATACGCATACACATACCCATACACATACACATACACATACACATACCCATACACATACACATACACATACACATACACATACACATACACATACACATACACATACACATACACATACACATACACATACACATACACATACACATACACATACACATACACATACACATACACATACACATACACATACGCATACGCATACACATACACATACACATACGCATACGCATACACATACACATACACATACGCATACACATACCCATACACATACATATACACATACACATACACATACGCATACACATATGCATACACATACACATACACATACACATACGCATACGCATACACACACATACACATACACATACACGTAATCATTACACATACACATACGCATACGCATACACATACACATACACATACACATACACATACACATACACAAACATACACACACATACACATAAATACACACACATAGACACACATACACATACACATGCACATATACATACACATACACATACACATACATATATACATACACATACACATACACATACACATACACATACACATACACATACACATACACATACACATACACATACACATACACATACACATACACATACACATACACATACACATACACATACACATACACATACCCATACACATACACATACTCATACACATACACATACTCATACACATACTCATACTCATACACATACACATACACATACACATACACATACACATACACATACACATACACATACACATACACATACACATACACATACACATACACATACACATACACATACACATACCCATACACATACACATACTCATACACATACACATACTCATACACATACTCATACTCATACACATACATATACACATAGACATACACATAGACATACACATACACATACACATACACATACACATACGCATACACATACACATACACATACATATACATATACATATACAAATACACATACACATACACATACACATACACATACACATACACATACACATTCACATACACATACACATACGCATAAACCTACACATACACATACGCATACGCATACGCATACGCATACACATACACATACCCATACACCTACACCTACACATACACATACACATACACATACACATACACATACACATACACATACACATACACATACACATAAACATACACATACACATAAACATACACATACACATACACATACACATACGCATACGCATACGCATACGCATACACATACACATACACATACACATACGCATACACAAACACATACGCATACACATATGCATACACATATGCATACACATACACATACACATACACATACACATACACATACGCATACGCATACACACACTTACACATACACATACACATACACATACACATACACATACACATACACATACACATACACATACACATACACATACGCATACACATACACATACACATACACATACACATACACAGGCACATACACAGCCACATAGACATACACATACACATACATATACACATACACATACACATACACATACACACCCACATACACATACACATACATAGACACATACACATACACATACTTATACACATACACATACACATATACACACATATACACATACACATACACATAGACATACACATACACATGCACATACACATACACATACACATACACATACACATACACATACACATACACATACACATACACATACACATAAACTTACACATAAACATACACATATACATACACATAGACATACACATACACAGACAAGTACACGATACACATACACATCCACATCGACATGCACATACACATACACATACACATACACACACATACACATACACATACACATACACATACACATACACATACACATACACATACACATACACATACACATACACATACACATACACATACACATACACATACACATACACAAACACATACACATACACATACACATACACGTACACAGACACATGCACATACACATACACATACACATACACATACACATACACATACACATACACATACACATACACACACATACACATACACATACACATACACATACACATACACATACACATACACATACACATACACATACACATACACATACACATACACATACACATACACATACACATACACATACACATACACATACACATACACATACACATATACATACACATACACATACATATACACATACATAGACACATACACATAAACATACACATACACATACACATACACATACACATACACATACTTATACACATACACATACACATACGCACACATATACACATACACATACACATAGACATACACATACACATACACATACACATACACATACACATACACATACACACACACATACACATACACATACACATACACATAAACTTACACATAAACATACACATATACATACACATAGATATACACATACACAGACAAGTACACGATACACATACACATCCACATCCACATGCACATAAACATACACATACACATACACATACACACACATACACATGCGCATACCAATACACATACACATACACATACACATACACATACACATACACATACACATACACATACACATACACATACACATACACATACACATACACATACACATACACATACACATACACATACACATACACATACACATACACATACACATACACATACACATACACATACACATACACATACACATACACATACACATACACATACACATACACATACACATACACATACACATACACATACACATGCACATACACATGCACATACACTTGCACAGACACATGCACATACACATGCACATACACATACACATATACATACACATACACATACACATACACATACACATACACATACACATACACATACACATACACATACACATACACATACACATACACATACACATACACATACACATACACATACACATACACATACACATACACATACACATACACATACACATACACATACACATACACATACACATACACATACACATACACATACACATACACATACACATACACATACACATACACATACACATACACATACACATACACATACACATACACATACACATACACATACACATACACATACACATACACATACACATACACATACACATACACATACACATACACATACACATACACATACACATACACATACACATACACATACACATACACATACACATACATATACAAATACACATACACATACACATACACATTCACATACGCATACACATATGCATAAACATACACATACACATACGCATACGCATACGCATATGCATACGCATACGCATACGCATACGCATACGCATACGCATACGCATACGCATACGCATACGCATACCCATACCCATACCCATACACTTACACCTACACATACACATACACATACACATACACATACACATACACATACGCATGCGCATACGATACGTATACGCATACGCATACGCATATGCATACGCATACGCATACGCATACCCATACCCATACACTTACACCTACACATACACATACACATACACATATACATATACACATACACATACACATACACATACACATACACATACACATACACATACACATACACATACACATCCACATACACATACACATACACATACACATAAACATACACATACACATAAACATACACATACACATACACATACGCATACACATACGCATACGCATACACATACACATACGCATACAGATACACATACGCATACACATACACATACACATATGCATACGCATACACATACGCATACACATACACATACACATACACATATATACACACACTTACACATACACATACACATACGCATACACATACGCATACGCATACACATACACATACACATACACATACACATACACATACACATACACATACACATACACATACACATACACATACACATACACATACACATACAGATACACATACACATACACATACACATACACATACACATACACATACAAATACACATACACATACACATAGACATACGCATACACATACACATACACATACACATACACATACACATACACATACACATACACATACACATACACATACACATACACATACCCATACACATACACATACACATACACATACACATACACATACACATACACATACACATACACATACACATACACATACACATACACATACACATACACATACACATACACATACACATACACATACATATACACATACACATACACATACACATACACATACAAATTCACATTCACATGCACATGCACATGCACATGTACATCCACATCCACATCCACATCCACATACACATACACACACAGACACATACACATACACATACACATAGACATACACATACACATACACATACACATACACATACAGATACAAATACACATACACATACATATATCACATACACATACACATACACATACACATACACATACACATACACATACACATACACATACACATACACATACACATACACATACACATACACATACACATACACATACACATACACATACACATACACATACACATACACATACACATACACATACACATACACATACACATACACATACACATACACATACACATACACATACACATGCGCATACCCATACACATGTGCATACACATACACATACACATACACATACACATACACATACACATACACATACACATACACATACACATACACATACACATACACATACACATACACATACACATACACATACACATACACATACACATACACATACACATACACATACACATACACATACACATACACATACACATACACATACACATACACATACACATACACATACACATACACATACACATACACATACACATACACATACACATACACATACACATACACATACACATACACATACACATACACATACACATACACATACACATACACATACACATACACATACACATACACATACACATACACATACACATACACATTCACATGCACATGCACATGCACATACACATACACATACACATACACATACACATACACATACACATACACATACACATACACATACACATACACATACACATACACATACACATACACATACACATACACATACACATACACATACACATACACATACACATACACATACACATACACATACACATACACATACACATACACATACACATTCACATTCACATGCACATGCACATGCACATCCACATCCACATCCACATACACACACACATACACATACACATACACATACACATACACATACACATACACATACATATACAAATACACATACACATACATATATCACATACACATACACATACACATACACATACACATACACATACACATACACATACACATACACATACACATACACATACACATACACATACACATACACATACACATACACATACACATACACATACACATACACATACACATACACATACACATACACATACACATACACATACACATACACATACACATACACATACACATACACATACACATACACATACACATACACATACACATACACATACACATTCACATACACATACACATACGCATACACATAAGCATACGCATATGCATACACATATGCATACACATATACATACACATACACATACACATACACATACACATACACATACACATATACATACACATAGACATACACATACACATATACATACACATACACTTGCACATACACATGCACATACACATACACATACACATACACATACACATACACATACACATACACATACACATACACATACACATACACATACACATACACATACACATACACATACACATACACATACACATACACATACACATACACATACACATACACATACACATACACATACACATACACATACACATACACATACACATACACATACACATAAGCATACGCATACACATACACATACACATACACATATACATACGCATACACATACACATACACATACACATACACATACGCATACGCATACACATACACATACACATACACATACACATACACATACACATACACATACACATACACATACACATACACATACACATACACATACACATACACATACACATACACATACACATACACATACACATACACATACACATACACATACACATACACATACACATACACATACACATACACATACACATACACATACACATACACATACACATACACATACACATACACATACACATACACATACACATACACATACACTTACACATACACATACACATACACATACACATACACATACACATACACATACACATACACATACACATACACATACATATACCTCTCCGTGACATAATGATAGTGCACCTCAATGTGCTTTGTACGAGCATGGAACACAAGGTTCTTGACAATTGCCAATGTGCTGTGACTATCAATGAAGATGGTGGTGGTAGAAGAGTGACCAACAACCAAATCAACCAAAAGGTGTATGAGCCACCCACACTCAATAGTTGTTGTGAAAGCTTCCCTATACTCAACCTCACAACTAGAAGTGCCCATAGTAGGTTGCTTCTTGCTCAACCAAGATATGCATGGGCTACCAAGCATGAAGCAAATATGACTAGTGGACACAAGAATACTCATATCATATCAACCATCCTATTATGAGTCAAAACAAGCATGTAAATCTGGTGGTAGTGATCCCCCTTGGAATAAAACAATCCAAGTAGTTGTGTACCACTCAAGTAGCATAAGATGCGCTTAATCACCTGCCAATGCTTGACACCTAGGCAATGGATAAACCTGCTCATATGTGACATATCAAACTAAATATCATGCCAAGTTATGCATAACTATATCAAGCACCCAATAGCCTATTAATAGAGATCACCATCAAATGCATCTCCAACATCATGAATACTCAACCATAAACTTGTTTCCATAGGAGTGGCAATAAGTTTGCAGTCTTCAAGGCCAAAACACTGCAATAATGTGCCAATATACTTTTTTTGACACAAAGCTATTATGCCATTAATTTGCATAAATTGAATGCCCAAATAATGATGCAAATCCCCCAAATATGACATCTCGAATGAGGCATGAAAATCAGGCTTAAAATCAAGAATATGCTTCTCATTAGGACCAATGAGTAGCATGTCATCAACATAGACAACAATGATCAAAAGCACATCATTTGCATGTTTAACATATAAGGTGCTCTCAGTTGGACTATTACCAAAACCATGTGCAATCAAGTAGGCATGTATCTTTTAATACCAAGCACACTTTGTTCAACCTGCACACTTTGTTCTCATGCCCTTTCTACAAAAAACCACAAGGCTGAAATACATACACTTCTTCATGTAAGTCACCATTTAGAAATGCAGTTTTAATGTCCAACTAATGTACATTCCAACCATGATGAGTACAAGTGCACAAATGCTATGAACGGAGGTCATTCGACATGTGGATGCAAAGGTCTCATCAAAATCAATGCCTCTTTCTTGAGCATGACCTTTTGCGACAAGCCTAGCCTTATACTTGTCAAATGTTCAATCAGGCTTACGCTTCAACTTGTATACCCATTTAGTTCCAATGGCTTTTTTGCATGAAGGCAAATCACATAAATACCACATACCATTTTTCATAATAGCATCATATTCTGATTGCATAGAAGCCATCCAACTGTCTAAATTTTGTGCTTCATCAAAAGGAACATGCTCATTCACATCACAAACACTAGAGACAACCATTGCATAACAATCTAATGCAAACAAAGCATTGTGAGAGCCTCAATGAGTATGATGTGATAGAGGTGCGTCTAATTTGCTATCTCTAAAAGTTTGCGCTATCCATTTAGGCATAGTTTTTTCCCTTCTCTATATCAGCTCTCTCATCAACAAGTGCATCATGTAAATCTGCATAAAAAATGGAATGACCTACATCATCATGTGGAACTTGTAAAGAATAAGAAATGCCTCATTTGAACAAGCACTTGATTTTCCACCTATAAAAAGAGGTAGCAAAGTGTCATACACATCTTTGGAGTTAATAGATGTCTTCTTAGTACATGGAAGTAATGGCTGAATTGCATCTTTCACAAGAACAACATCAAAACTAACCAAAATGCATTTAGTCTGTGGATGATATAGATTATAGCCTTTAGTTTCAAAACTCTACCCAACAAAAATACATTTCATTGCTTTATCATCCAATTTCTTGCATCGTTGTTCAGACACTAATGCATTTTCCAGACAACCAAAGACACGTAGATGAGCAACAGATGGCTTGTGACGATGCCAAGCCTCATATGGAGTGATCAATTGCAATGCTTTTGTGGGATATCTATTAAGGACATATGTTGCACACATAATAACCTCAAGCTAGAAGCTATGTGGTAAAGCCTGACTTTTGACCACACACCTCGCCATCTCCATGAGAGAATTGTTCTTCGTTTCTGCAACTCCATTTTGTTGAGGTTTATACGACACTGCACACTGATCTTTTATCCCACGCTCAGCTAGAAATGCATTAAAATCAAAAGACATGAATTCCCCCCCTCAATCACAACGGAGGGTGCCCAATTTACATGCTGACATACTTTGAACCATGACTAGAAACTATTTGAAGCACATAAGCACTTCGGAATTTGCTTTTAATGGATACACCCATGCATGCCGATAGAAATCATCAATGAAATGTCATGATGTAAAGGTAGTTCCTGAAAGAAGGTGTCTACATAGGACCACATACATCACTATAAACAAGCTTCAATTTATGGGCATCTCGAGCTGACCCATCTTTACGGAAGGAAGAACACTGCATTTTGCCCAAAATACAACCATTTCAGATTTCTGCAAGCATAGCAAACTAGCAAAATTCAAATGATCAAAGAAAGCATGCCAAAGCTTTGCATTTGAGATAGCTTGAGAATCTTGAACTACACATGCTGAATCACTCACAGATTTTGCATAGTCTATGAGCTTATACAACCTATGACATAAATGCCATAAGCAATAATAACATCTCCATTTGAGAGATCATGAACTGTACATTTGTGATCAACAAATTCGAAAACCAAGCCAATCTTGAATAATGCTGAATTTGACAATGTATTTTTCTTGATCCCTAGCACATACAAAGCATCTAACAATGTGAAAGAACTACCATCAATGGTAGCCGGAATGATGTTAACAACTCCCATTATAGGATAAAAGGAGTTGTTAGCACATGTGACAATATTTCCTATAGGGGCATGCTCAAGTGAATCAAAGAAATTGTGCTACGAGGAAATATGTTTAGTTTCCCCACTATCAAAGTACCAAACATCTGAGTCTACAATAAACATACACTGCTCATGAGAAGATGGGTCATAGTTGCAAGCAGTAGTAAATTCTTCATTCCGCACAAGATTCGTAAACTTTGTTTTAGGTGTAAAGGCCTGTGCAACAACCATTCTAGCCCCTTTTTTGTTTGCCTCTTTTGTAGCCAGTTTTGGACAACTCTTTATGCCATGCTCATTTCTTTTATAGTATTTGAAAAACTGTTTTTGCTTTTTTGTTTTCTTCTCATCTTTGTCTTCCTTCTTCAATTGTGCTTTAGCAAATTTTTGCTTACTAGTAGATGAGTTCCATTTACCTTTGCCCTTCTGACTAACTAAGAAAGCTTGATCTGCAACACACATAATGGGCCTATTCTACTTGGATTGATCTTCTTGCAACAAAGCAATGACTAACTCCTCAAATTTTAAGGCATTTCGATTGCCTTTCTTCATCATCAATTGAAGAGTAGAAGAAAAACTTTGACATGAATAAGGAAGGCCATTAAGAAGAGTCTATACAAGTGAACTATCTCGTAAAACTTCATCT
Organism: Ceratopteris richardii; assembly: GCA_020310875.1. Taxonomy (NCBI): domain Eukaryota; kingdom Viridiplantae; phylum Streptophyta; class Polypodiopsida; order Polypodiales; family Pteridaceae; genus Ceratopteris; species Ceratopteris richardii. Next base: position 16,027,860 of record CM035436.1, read on the forward strand.
CTAGAAATCAAATTCTCCTTCAAATATTTGATCTTTTTCAAAAAATTGTCCATGGAATCCTTCATTCATGTGCTGACTCTCCAACTATTTTCAGAGGTAAGCAACAGGAGCCTCATTTCTTGCGTGGTATAAGGTTGCAAGTGTATCCCAAGCATCCTTTGCTTTCTTGCAAGAGTGAATGTGAGATATAATGGCACATTTGACAGAAAAGGCTATCAATGTATTTGCATGAGCATCTCTAACATCCCAACGTAGTTATTGTGCAATAGCTGCAACAAAAATCAAAACACGAAGAGGAATCTGAAGATCATAATCTTCAAAACCATCTTCATCACCTTCAATAATTGTATTCACAAGTATAGCAGGGTGTTTTTCAATACCCTACATAATATTCCATACCCCTTTTGGTAACAATACATGACACATCATATATGCCCATAGTGGGTAATTAGTACCATCCAAGTTGTCCTCAACAACCAATAAATGGAATACATCACTGCTTTCAGCCATGGCCACTGACTAAATACCCTGATGCAAAAAAATGACAGTATCTTGAAAAGTTGAACAAAACAACCCTATCAAGATCTACTAAACTTGTAGCTGGCTTCAAGGGGCTTGTACTGGTGAACAGAAGCTTGTATATATGTTTGGCACAAAAGGATGAAATTGCCTATATAGGTTCTATGATAGTATGTTCACATGTCGAAATGAGCTCATATCAAAATTTTGATGCCACAAGGCAAAGTTGTTTGAACTGCTAATCGCTCTGAGTATGCTCACCAATTTTCATGTGAATCTGGGACGATGATCGACGGCATGTCGATGACATTGTAGATGAAGCGGCAACCTACTCTAATACCAATTGTTAGAGTTTGAGGTCTGTGAAAGCATGCAAACAACACAAGGAAGAAGAAGAAGCTTGAAGCACAACACAACGTTGCAAGAATTACCAAGTGAATGTACAAAAATAAGTCACCCATTAGGGCAAAAGGCATATATACAAGCCAGGGGGAAAAACCTCTTAAAGAGGGAAAAAGGTGCCCCAACAGCCCTAAATGTGTTCTCACACATCACTACCAAAATATGTCAAAAAATATAAAACAAATCCCAAATGATTAATTAATGATCATCCATTATGGAAGATTGAAAAATTAATAATCTATTGATACCAAAGACGTAAGAGATCAAATGATAATTTTGATTGTCTTCTTCCACTTACTCCCCTTTAGTAGCATAATGTGGAGAGAATCGTGTTTCTTACTGTCAGGAAATTGGTAGTACGTTTAATGAAACCAAATATATGTTTTTTTTTTTAAGAGAAGTTCGGTGAGGCCTAGCCTCCCTAGCATGGATCAATAGAATGAACAACTATACATGTGACGGTGCATAGTGCACATGGGACCCCATTATCCCATAAAACAGGGGTAGGATGGTCTAAAGGTGATACAATGGTGACGTTGCAAAAGAGGTAGAAAAATCTAGGTTTAAGAGTTGGTAAGACGGCGACAACTATTAATGATTACAAACTTGTTAGAAAGAGTTACAAAGAAGGTTAGTGACCTTTTCATCTCCTCATGGAGGGCCCATTTGCTTTGGATCTTGTTGTTCTCAAAAAGCAAACAGGCTATGGTGTCTGAAGGGAGGGGACTTCTTACAATTACAAATTCTTATGACTAACAGGCGAAGGGATTTTTCAATTGAACACTCTTTCAGAAGTTAACAAAGTTGGCCGTGCATCTTTCTTTCCAGATCTTCTAGAGAGCTTCTCCCCTAGTCGTGTTTTACAAGGTAGCAGAGCAACCAATCACTTCTCCAAGTAAAGTAAAGTTTGAGCAACCAATCACTTCTCCAAGTAAAGTAAAGTTTGTTTCAATTAAATCTAAGCAAAGCTTCTCCAAGTAAAGCCAAGCATTGTTTGTAAAGTTGTTTGTTGCATTTGAAACCAAAGAGAAGGGCCATGGAGGATTTGGTGAGGAAGGGTCTTTGCCCCTCTAAAGCATTTCATGATCGATCATAAAAGTATATTTGCTTCGTTGACAATAAGAATGAAATCTTAAGCATTTCATGATTGATCATCGTTGACTATAAGAATAAAAAACCCGTAAGAACAGCGTAGTCCTCGGACTGTAGGACCCCCTAAAGAATATCCTGCCATTTTTTCATACATTTTCTGAAGCTTGGCGGAAAAAAAAAGTGCTCTATTTAAAAACAAAGTCCACGACAGAACGTCGACAAAGAAATTCGTTAGGAGTTAGCAAGAGAGGAAAGAGTTTGCAGAGTCCTACCTTGAGGTGCCAGGGTACGGCATCTCGCATATTTTGTATCGCGCGTGGGCGAGACAGAGAAACTTGACGATGAGCATTTGTGAATATGATCGGGTAGAAAATCAGAAGAAGGCGATTAAAATGCAATGGAACTAGCAATATGACCTTGGCTTAGATTGACTGCCCGAAAGATTGAGAGGTTCTGCGCTTCACTAGGAAAAGCTCGAATTATGGAGAACTTTGAGAATTGTTCTATTCCTTTGCACGTTCTGAATTGAGTATGTGAAATCAAAATTAAGGTAGCTAAAGAGAAGACGCGTTGGGGCTCAGGAGCGAGATTGAGGGTGTATGATATTAGCAATCGACAGAGTCTGTATTGCATTGGAATTTGTGGCATGCATGGAGGCTCATAGCAACTTTTATAGAATGCAAATGTAATTTACAAGGTGCCTCAACTCTCGTGATGCTAGAAAACTGTGGCAAAAAACTAGTTGCAGACTTTCAGACAGCATAACAATCGTGTGTTTCTATTTGCAGCTGTTTAATTCCACCTTGCAGGTCTATATATCATCATTTGTTGATTTCCTGTAAGCAGAGATTATAAGCGATGTGCAGCTCAATCATGCAAACTATTTGACATGTGGCAGCCGAGTTTGTACATGCACATGTATAAGTTAAACCTGTGAACATTTAAGGTTTGCGGCATCAAATTTTCAGGCAGCGTTTGCTGAAAAGTGCTCGTGTCCACATATCCGGGGATTTTGACTTTCATCAGCTGCTTTGCGTGATTGTTTCCAAGGGGAAACGGCTTCTACTGAAGACTCACAAGCACAGTTGGTTGATCTCAGCACAGAAACTGCTATTTAATACGTCGTGTTGATTAATATTTGCCTGCAAAGTGCAAATAGCCTTAGAAGTTTTTTTGAAAGGCAATCGTACTTTGAAAGCATGTATCGTTCAGATAATACTGTTATGTTTGTGAGCTCATATAATTGAAATGAGTTACTTTTCTTGTTTGCACGATTATTAATGTACGATAGGGGCATTGTCGTGAAAAACCAATGAAATAAACGACGTTGAGTTGCATTACTACGCCTTTCCCATGTACTCATCTAACAACCCTAAATTACATGTTACTCCTCAACGTCGTGCTGCATCAGCTGATGGTCACCCTTCTTTTTCTGGAGCCTTGCAAGCTGATTTTGAAACCGTTTCCCAAAGGCATTGTAGGCCATCACCTTTAGGCAAGAAAACTCCGAATGTGCTGATACCTGATCATGTCAAAGACATGCATACCATTTATGACCGATATCACACTTCTCAGCAGGATGCATCAGATGTCGTCTTCAGTCCAAGGGTTCTGGGTGAAGAACCTCCCAGAATGGATCAGAGTTTCAAGGGTGTCAGTCCTACCCTCATTAAAGAGAGATTGGAAAAGTCTGGAATGGCTTTCAAAGCACCAGGTTTTGTTGAAAGGACAATAAAGGACAGTCGAGATGTATGGAAGAACAAATTCAAGCCCAGGGCCTGTAGTCCAGGACACCATCGTGCATCTAGGACTCTAAGGCTGAAATCGACTGCACCTGGCCTTGTTACTGTACCACTGAGTGCAAAGCAGTGGCTTCTTCAATCTCTGGGACTCAAAGATTCAGAGATATATGAACTTTTTCACCAGGTATGCCAACTTTCTGGTATCTTTGTTTGCACACACAAGCTTACGTTCAATGCAGTATGCTTATCAGCTTATACATTGAGAGCCAAGGATATGTTATTGTTTCATGATTGTGAAATAATCTGAAGTACAATTTGGGATCAGATTTTCAATGCATTAACTTTTTGTATTATGAAACTTCAAACAAGTTTGTAATATTCTCTATTAGAAAAAAGTGAACATTGGGAGTACTCGACTTCTAACTGTACTTGCCATTTTCTATTTTTCAGTTTATAGAATGTATGTATTGAAGTTAATACAGTGTAATAAAGATGGTGATTTGCTTTTTCCTTTTTGTTTGCATCTGTTCTCATAAATATGTTCAAATTAATGCAGCATTCTGCAATGGGTCTAATAGTAACATTTAATCTGTACCTTATATTGATGGAATTCTCATTTTTCACCTGTCAGATGGAATCAATGCCGCAGTTTGCCGCCGAATATATTCGTGAGGTGAAAGAGGAATGGCAAGCAATGGAAATGAGAGAGATGAAAAGGCCCCCAGAAGTTGATTACCTTTCAAAAGATCAAGCACTTATTGAAAAAGTGAGAGCTCTCATTTTACGAGTTGTTAGAATTCATGATAGTGAAGATCTAGCCCTTCAAGCCCATGAAAGCCAGATGATAAAAGAGAGAGAGAAAAATGCATCATCCTCTCGAGCAAGATCTCCATGTAAACCCGTTCAGATGCAAATGGAAAAAAACAAACATGAATTTCAACATGCGCATAAGGCAGACAACCTTCGTTCTTTGAGATCAGACCAAGAATTGATTATTCAAGAATCTGATTACACTTACGATTTGGACAAATCCAGCTCGGTTATTTGTTCATCATGTGGGCAGCCCAGGATTGCAATTGGAGGGTCCCAACTATCAATGCCGGCAAGTTCAGTACGTAGAGATTCAGCTCCACAACTGAGACATGTGCTTCCATCGTTTATTCCTGTTGATGACTACATAGTTGAACAGTGTGTGGTGCAGGTATGCTCGTCTTTTAAGTACTAGGCCTACAGAATATTTGAAGTCATTTATGCCACAACACTGTTAACAATAACTTTCTCTTTGATTATGTATCTCCCAGCCAGAACTTCATGGAAAAGTAGAACATAAATCCAGGTTTAGCCCACTGGACAAAAGGTGGTACATGGTTCTTTTCCCAGCACTGCAGGTATTCTACCTTCTTGAATTTTTTTCTTCATATATCAACGGGATAATTTTTTGCTGATGGTAATCTATAAGTGTCTCGTGATAAATTGACATAGTGGTTGTTTAATTGGAGTTATTACTTGCTCCTCTCGTTACTTAAAACAGTCCAAAGTCACAACTCTGCTCATTTTACAACCTTGAAGGCACAATCTCAGCTCTCATTTTTCAGCCTCTAACTTGATAAAGATGGGCCGGTTCTTTACACATCCTTGTGTTAATTCTTAGTCACTAACAAGTGTAGCCTTCTTTAGGCATCTCAATTCATCCTAACATTGAATGTGCAATATATCAATGGAGGCATCTTTCTTCTTAGTCTGAAAATCTTTATATGGTCAATCTTAAGAAGGTTCATTGGTGCTTATTTTTCCACACCATTTCAATTCATAAGATGTCAACAAAAAGTTGTAGGATAGAATTGTTCATCTGACATGTGTATGGCAGCCTAAATTCAAATATCTGACAGCATATATTCTGAATCAAGGAAATATATGTATAACTTTTTGGAAAACCCAAGTTTGCATGCTCAAAGATAATTCGTTGTAGGAACTCCAAATCTCATGTCTATTTCAAAATAATGTTGCATCATTTACCTGAATGCATATATCATCTACATTACGACCTTGATTCAGTACCACCAAAATGCATACATGATCTACATCAGCAAAGAGTGAGCCATGATCTTGATCTGATGACAACAATGAGTGAGCAATGACCAAGTAGAATTAAAAATTATGAACAACAAAGAAAAGGGTCAAACCACCTCAACGGGGCGTCAAGGAGCCCAGGTGCTAGGTGCTGGAATTGGGCGTCTTGGCCCAAGTGCTTGAAGTGGGCGCCTTGGCCCAAGTGCTTGAACTGGGCGCCAAAGAGCCCAAGTGCTAAAATTGGGCACCATGAAGCCCAGATTGCTGGAAAGGGCACAAAGACGCCCAAGGGGACAACAAGAGCGCCAAGATGCCCAAATCCACCAAGAGGACAAATTCACCAAGGGACAAGTGGGGCAAGCCCTCACAAGGCGAAACGATTGCAGTGACAAGGAGAGAGTTGCAGAGCTGACACGGCAGCCAAGTGGACCCAAACCACTCAGCACTAGAAGACAAAGTCTGGTACTGGAAGCTACCGAGAAGTGAAACTGCCCAATACATTAATTGCCCATTACCCTTATGCATAGTTAGTAAGGTATGATTCGTACGATAAGTATGGTACGTATTAGTACAGTACTACATAAGTACCCTAAGATTTGGGGCTTCTTGTACGGTATTTGTACCTTCATAAGGTACATTTTTTTTTGGGTTAAAAATTATATATTTTATCTTTAACATGATAAACATCATGTTTGTGAATAAAATGCATCAAAATAAAGGTTAAAGACATCATTTAGATGGGTTTACCAATTTTAGCTATTGGAGCATCTTGGGTGTAGAGGGGTGCTTTGATAAGTTTCTTGAATGATGTACTTTTAGCCTTTTACTTTTTTGAGATGTAGACTATAGGCAAGGAGTTCTTATCTTCAACAAGAATCAGGAAGCAGAGAGGCAGAGACGACTAAGATGGACAAAACCATGAGGATCCAGTTCATCAAGAAGGGAGAAATCAACAATTCCAAGTTTCCCAATTTTCCAAGTTGCCCAATTTTCCAAGTTTCCCAATTTTCAAATTGACTAACTTTCCAAGTTGCCTATTTCCCAAGTTGTCCAACTTTCCCAATTGTCCAATTTTATAATTTTCCTACTTTTGAAGGAAAATTGTCTAATTTTATAAGCTGCCTACTTTTGAACCAAAACTGTTCAATTTTATAAGTTTAGTCGACCAAGTTTTAAAATGGTCAAAATTTGCCTACTTTTTGATAGCTTAAATCTAGTCGATCAGGTTTTTAAAAAACTTGCCTACTTTTGTAAAGTGGTTAAATTTCCAGTAAAAGGGCAAAAACATGGAGGAGAAAAAACCTGGTGACTTCTTGCATGCGGATTGCTGATGGATGATGGATGGAGGGGCTGGCCATCGTAAAGGCATGAGAAAGACCTTCTTTTGGAGTTGATTTTCATGATGAAAAACTTTATCCAGAAAATACGTGTTGGATACTTTGGCAACTTTTTTGGCCAAACGTGAATGTGCTTTCACAAGATGCCCTAGATATACATCGCCAAGAGAAAGTGTTGAAGCATGCGTTTTGGCATTGCTTGTCTGTTAAGAGAACTCGGAACAGTTTCTTCCCGTTTTCAATTTGGCAAGAGAGGATCGCTGAAATACAATGTATGTATATTTGGGTCCTGGGAGTTCAGGAATAAAGGTTTATACCAATACGGCTAATCCTTTCCTCTTTCTTGGGAGGCTTGTAGAAGTAAAATTAAGTTATATCTGCTCTGTATTGCTAAGATAGGCAACTCAAGTTGATGTGCATTGTACATAGCACATATGATGTAGTCAATTTGTAAGGGGCAGTTGGGAGGTACAACTCTGCTGCCCGTACATCTCTTCTGAACCTATTTTTTCAGATAATATGAGATACCATTCACAAACACACACAATGGCAAAAAAAGCTTCAAGTATTAAGGAGCAGAATGGTAGCAGATTAGAATGATGTTCTACTGAGATAACAGGATAGATGGATCTAGTTTCGGATATACTTTTGCTTTTTTTTCATCATATATTCTATTTTCCGTATTTGTTCCTTTAATTTCTTTTATGGGTATTAAAAGATGAAACAGAGTTGTCACCAAATTGAAGCTAAAGAATTTTGAAGGTGGTTTTTACTTAGAATTTAGAATAATGTACATGGTTAATTGCACTTCGTTTTGTAATGTTTTCAGTAAAATGGTTTGGAACACATACTTCTAGCTTTGTATGCGAATAAGTAGTTGTAGATTATGTGACAGCCTGGAAAGAGGGAGGACGTACAACTCCTTGCAGAATGGTTACAACATTCAATGCAACGGAATTGTCATGAAAATTCGGATGGGCAGTTTGAAGATCCAGAAACAGCCTTCATCTTGCATTCGATAGCATTTCTTGAAATCGTTAGGCAGGTGATCTTCTTGTTTGTACAGTCTTCAGTGAACTCTATCTGATTGTAACTTATACGAGAATGTGCTGAACATATATACTGTTAATGTTACAGACGTTTTTCCATCGTTTCAGTGTAGTAAACAAACTTAATATAGTTATCAAGGATTTACTTGCTGTCCATTGAATCAGGTAGACCTCCAATGTGAGGAAAGAGGAAATCTATTGCTTCATGTTTGGCGTCAGATTCTTCGAGTATTCAACCAGGTAGGTTGACTAAGATATGAAGTTATACAAGATTTGTTTTGTATTGGCATAGAAAGAGAACCACAAGTTTTCATATTGATAGCATATTTTTTCTTCTAATGTCATTTTGTTGATTTCTTAAGCTTAAATGTATAAAACGAGTTATTACAAAAATCTTGAAACAGAGTCTTACATTTTTATACTGATAGGATTTATTAATTCAATATAAATGGAAGTAGGTTGAGGTTATCATTACTTAACTTACAGAGTAGTGAGACAGTTCAAAACGTTCGGAACAGCATTGTATCTTTTTATTATTTCCTTGACTGGGTTTCTGTTTGAAGATGCAGAAGTTATTATGGGTATAATATTTCGAATGGTTATTCCATAATGCAGTTGCATGCCTATCTGGTAGTTCTTCTTTGAACAGTAATGCACACTTCTTACATTCTATTACAGACTCCAAGGACTAAGTTAGGAGGACCAGTGGAAAAGCTTGATTACTGTGTCTCCTCTCATTTCATCACACTTCATTGAAGATATTGCATCATTGACAATATTGCATTTAAAGATTGGAACTTTTGTCCGTGAAAATTTATTTTTAGCAGGACACTATGATGCAATTTAACAAGCGCTCAAGCATAGCAAACATCCACAAAAATCTCGAGATGGGCAGGTTACCTCAAGTTCACTCCATGAAGAGGTTATAAATTCCTCTCACTGTTTTCCACCCTTCTTCTCTTTGTTTCTCTTATTCACATTTCACCATCCTTCACTTGGTCTTTTATTTCACCTCTTGTATTAATGCTTTTGCATCTTCCCTTAGAGTTGACCATGACCCCTTCTGATAGTATATGCTTACCTTAGGTACCTCCCTTTCCCTTCTCTATTAAGTGCTTAATAGTCTTGTTTCTCTTCCTTCTACCCACCTTATCTCCATATCCTCTATTTACTCATGCTTCTCTGCTTCAATTCAAGGAATCTATTCCCACCCCTTCCCAGATCTTCCCCTTGTCTCAGTTTGTTGATTTACCTTCCTGGCTGAACACTGCTGTAGCTGGACACCCCAACCCCAGCCAGGCACAGTGGTGGGGTTTCTTGCCTTGGGACAAGGTGTCCTTATGTGGCAAGAGTGGGGTTATGCACAAGGCTGGGGTAACGGCACTTAGCTTAATGGAACAGAAAACCAATGGCTACCCAATATTCCAACTTGGGCAACCATTGTGGGACCTAGATACTTGCCCAAGTCACCAACTTGTCACAACTATCACGAGACCAGGACGTCACTGATTCCTCAAGATAGATCCAACTTGTAAGATATACCCACGATCAGTGATCAAATACAGATCACCATCGAGAAGATGAGATCATGCATATGTCAATTTCGATTGTCTAAGGATCTCAGCTTACCCTAAGGTACACCCTCGTGCACCCACCAAGACCATGAGGTGTGCACATTGGTGCAAATAGTATGGAGAACAATGCAGTGCAAGGAAAACAACATAATGCAAAGCTATCTTTGTCGTGTTCTGCTCCTCGCTCTGTAACAATTCCTTCCTTCCTCCGAGAAGGAGTCTCTGCTACAACCTCTAGGTCTCGTGATTAAGGAAGAGATTAGCTCGAGATGAAATATCAACATCAATGGGCTATACATCAACCGATTTTGAATACTATCATGAGCATACGACAAGGGAGGAAACTCACTCACCCAATCCGACCATAAAGGAGAGGTATATGCTGGGTGAAACCATGCCAAGCGTAGGCATGACAATGGAGTATATACTCAAGGGCAACAACTCTTGGGCAAAAAAGCCAAAGGGGCTACATGCAAGAGAACGACTATTACGACCACCATATGCTAGAGAGATGACTCTCCTCCCAACCATACGCCTCTATATATAGCTCTCTCCAAGGGATTGCCTTCTTGGGAAGGTGGATACTAACCATCCATGTGTCGGCCATGCAACTACATGTGTGCCAAGTGTCTCAGTTAACTGGAATTAACTCAAGTGGATGCTTTTAGAAGGCTCTAGATTTCTTTGGGCAAAATACTCTTCACATTTAGCCCATGAGGATTGAATCAAAGACCTCCTCCTTCACACCCTTGAGATTTAACCACTAAGCTAAGTGGATCACTTGTTTACAAGAGCAAATGACCTCCTAGTAAGTCTAAACTCGAGATCTTTGATCATACACACGAGTGACCAAATGGTGTCTGATTTTAGATCCGTATGAACCGATCGGATCCTTAGATCATAGACTTACTTTATTACATTCTTTCCCTCTTGGAATATGAATATTGTAGGCAACCCGCGAGCCTCATGTTCTTAAACCGAAAGAACATGGTCATGTTCTAAAACTAAAAGAACATGTCTCATCTCTGTGGTAGGAACCCTGCAGAAATGATTCGAAACACCATCTGGCTTTGCACTTTGATAAACTGGTCAAAGTACAAAGTAGTGAATGAATAATAAGGGTGGATCTAAAAACATCCCTATCCACTTCACTGTTTCTCGATGCACGATCTAGGCACAAACATGTGAAATGGGTGGATTCCAATTACTAGTTCATTTTTGGTTTGGGATTTCTTGGGAACTACTTGCTAGCTTACTTACTTAAAGATATATGTTCTCACATCTAGGGAGAGTTTATTCTTTTAAGAACTTGAGATTCCTTCCAAGGAATCAAGTGATACTAAGATGATCATTCCAAAGAAATTCTTGACTTTTGGACGATACTCAAAGCGTTAAAAAATAGCTTGTCCAAAAGATATTTCTTTTTTAACCAATGAAATAGTTAACCATACTATTTCGTACATTGGCTTATGTTTAGGAAGTATCCCAATTCCTAATGATCACTTTGACTAAGGTTTCTTATTAAGCTACAACAAGGCTAAATGAAACCAAGAATAACTCTCTTATCCTCTAAAAGAAAGAGTTCTTTTTAAAGTTTTCCCCTTTTCATAAGACTCTGCATCATTACAAGAGATGCCGGCATGGAACCTAGCATCCATCTATTGAATGTTAACGTTCAATTGATGCTAAGGTTTACTTATTTCTTTGATTTTCATCACTCCTTAGGATGAATTCAAAGTAAAACTTTCAAAACACTCTATGGTTTTTTCACAAATTTGGAACATTAACTATCTTTTGAACTTTGATGTCATATTAATAAAATCAAATACTAGATCATCAAAGCACCTTGGTCTCGTGGTTTAGAAGAGATTCCCTCAATGTTTAGGTCATCTCCATGTCTGCATTGCTGTATACAACTCTTCATTCTTTTAGTTCACTCTCCTTAGCTTCTACATCAGCACATCTTCTACAGCAGCACACCACGTCCGCGAGCTATTGAGTTGGTCTTTGCAATTGCACCCGCAATCAGCCCGCCTAAGCAACCTCCAAAGAGAAATAAAGAAGATCAAGAGGCTCTGATACCAATGCAAGAGAATGACTATTACAACCACCACATGCTATAGAGATGACTCTCCTCCCAACCATATGCCTCTATATATAGCTCTCCAAGGGACCACCTTCTTGGGCAGGTGGATACAAACCATCCATGTGTCGGTCATGTGACTGCATGCATAGTACAATAATTCGCGAATTTTTCGCTGAATATAAAATTCGTTAAATTAGTTCAGCGAATAATTCGTTGTACACGAATTTTATTCATTTTTTGACACACACACACACACATAAAGTATGAATGGCGATTTTGTGCCCTTGTGGCAGTTTCTTTGAATATCGAGCCTTCAGCCGACTGAGTCCTAACGAGTCCCTTTCGCACGGTCCACGGAGAGAGAGAGAGAGAGAGAGAGAGAGAGAGAGAGAGAGAGAGAGAGAGAGAGAGAGAGAGAGAGAGAGAGAGAGAGAGAGAGAGAGAGAGAGAGAGAGAGAGAGAGAGAGAGAGAGAGAGAGAGAGAGAGAGAGAGAGAGAGAGAGAGAGAGAGAGAGAGAGAGAGAGAGAGAGAGAGAGAGAGAGAGAGAGAGAGATCCTTCAACTTCCGAGTCCCAACTCTTGAGTTCATTGCTGGAAGCCGAAGCTTGAATATCTATCATCCATTAAGATTCGTGAGGAGTCTAGACTCTAGAGAGCCTTTAGGCTATAGCCTACATAGCCTATAGGTCCAAGGAGAGCTTAGAAAGCCGTAGAAGTTAGATTCAAGCATTACCCATTATCCATAATCCACATCTTTTATCATCGAAAGAGCTCAATCTGATCTTCGTTCTCACGTGTAGATGACGGGCACGGGACCCAACACATGGTAGTGCAAGTATTGCAAAGTGATTTATGTTGGTAGTGCCTCACGTATCAAGGCACATCTATTAGGACTACGAGGTGGGGGCATTGGAAAATGCCACTCTGTGCCTCAAAATGTCTTTGAAGACTTGACTGCAAAGATGAAGATGAGTCAAGGTGTGGGGAATATAGGTTCCCAATCCCATTCAAGTGGTCATGAAGAATCAGAGATTCATGTTGATAAAAGCTATGGAGGGTCATAAAAAAGACCTCATATTGATAGTGGGAGCTCTAGTGCATCTCCCATGGCAACACCTAGGATACCAGAGAGCAATGTGTTTGCAAGAGGTAGTGTGAGAGCCTCCATGCAAAAACAAGCAATGGAAGAAGCTACCAAAGAAATAGCAAAATTATTCATATTGTGTGGCTTACCATTCAACATTGCAAACACAACTGCGTGGAAGAGAGCTATGAGAGCAGTGAGCCTCATAGGTGCTCCTTGGGAAGGACCTTCGGGGGCTATGCTACGCATTACAGAGTTGAGTAGACAAAAGAGTGCGGTGGAAACAGAAATGTTATCCTTGCGTGCCACATGGGAGAAATATGGATGCTCCATATTGTGTGATGGATGGTCTGACATACGCAAGAGGAATGTGTATAACATTCTTGTCTCCTCTTGCAAAGGGACAATGTTGTGCCATACCAGCACATGCACCTAATTCATATATTCCCATGTTAAAAAGGCCATAGAAGATGTTGGGAGCAAGAATGTCGTGCAAGTGATCACAGATAATGCATCTAATTGTGTGGCCATGGGGCGCATGCTAGAGGATGAGTTTCCTAGAATTGCATGGACTCCTTGTGCCTGCCATAGTCTATACCTTCTAATGGAAGATATAGGTGCCATGGAATGGGTGAAATCCATACTTGAGAAAGTTAGATTCATTGTAAGATTTGTGGCCTCTTGCCCTAAAGTCCAAAATATCTTCCGTGCACATTCGGATCTTGAACTTCAAAAGCCCTCTATGACTCGATTTTGCTACATGTTCATAGTACTATATAGAGTGGTTCGTGTGAGGAAAGGGCTTTATTTGGACTGTTGCTTCAGAGGAATGGTATGAGTTACCCACTACAGATCCATTGTATATACGCTTTTCAGCATTGGTTATGGGAGATGATGCCTTTTGGTCAAAGGCAGAGATACTTATTGGAGCGCTGAAGCCCCTTTATGCGGTGCTTCGTATTGTGGATATGGAGGGGAGTACGCTTGGACTTGTATACTAATACATTGGTCGTATACAAGGATGCATCAGAAACGTTGATGCATCAGAAACGTTGCTGGACTTTTAGAGATAGAGTGAGTATTTATAATTTTAAGATTTAGAATATATATGAACAGAAAAGTTTGAATATTTTCACATTCACTTTATACTTTTGAGCTAATATTATGTCTTTTTTTTTTTAAATTCAATAAAATTGTAGGAAACGTGAGCTATGTGATGCAGTGCAGATGAGATGGGATTGGTTTCACAAGCCAATCCATGCCGTTGCTCCACATACTCCATCCATTGTGGAGATCCGAGGAGCAAAATGTCGACGAGGCCTTAGAAGATAGTTGGATAGAGTATATGAAGCGTTGGACACAGAGTGATGTAGGTCTCTAGTCACAGTTGGAGAGTGAGCATTGCAGTTCCGTTGCATGGAACGATACTTTGGGCAGCCGACTGCACGATTACGAGACTACCAGGTTACTCCAGTAACTTGGTGGGAGAAATATGGAGTGGGTACTCCTCTATTGGTGAGTAGACTACTTACAAGTCACTAGTACTTTCAATTTTCATGATTATTGAATGAGTCATGACGAATTACAATTGTATTTTGCAATTATGTAGAGGAAGTTGGCCTTCCAGATATTATCACAGGATTGTAGCACTGGGCCCACTGAACGGTGTTGGAGACATGGGCTCTTTTTCATACAAAAAAGAGAAATAGAGTAAGCCCTACACAACTTGAGAAGTTGGTGTACACACATTGCAATCTCAAGTTATTGGAGAGCAAAGGAAGTCATATTGCACTTCTACACGTATTGTAAGTTGAAATATATTGATTCATTTCAAATTTTTAGTTACAATGTGAGTTGTGACATCTCTAATCAATGATCATTGATTGGATTGTTTCTGTAGGCTAATGTTGACTCCATTGATATCAGAGAGATTAAAGATATCCCTCAAATCCCACAAGAGGAGAAGGATATCTTTACCATGTTATTTAAGGAGTCTCAACAATTTGTGAGACAAACACGTAGGAGTTCAAGATCTAGTGGAAGATTAGGTAACTCAAAATTACTTATAACTTAATGATTATTATACATTAAAACTTGTTTGATTATTACATAGTTAAACTTATAAGTTATAACTTATAACTTATTAATCCATTGTACGTTTGTATATTTCAACTGACCGAGATCAGCCATCTACGAGTCGAAGAACTTCAAAGATTGCTTCTCGACGAGGTAGACGATGACATATATATATATATATATATATATATATATATATATATATATATATATATATATATATATATATATATATATATATATATATATATATATATATATATATATATATATATATATATATATATATATATATATATATATATACATACACGCACACACAGACACACACACACATATACATACATACGTACATGCATACACACACACATACACACACACACACATATATATATATATATATATATATATATATATATATATATATATATATATATATATATGTATGTATGTATGTATGTATGTATGTATGTATGTATGTATGTATGTATGTATGTATGTATGTATGTATGTATGTATGTATGTATGTATGTATGTATGTATGTATGTATGTATGTATGTATGTATCATAGTGGAAAGCAACGTTTTCGCAACGGCAACGGCAACGGGTTAGCAACGAGGGCAACGTCTGGACTTAGGAGTTGCGATAAAGTTATTTATTTTTCAAAATGTATATATGTATTTTTCACATATTTTGGGTCCTATGATATGTAATAAGGTGGGATATGACTATATATACCATAAAATACTTATTACAATATAAGATATATCATAAATAATAGAGATTATCAATCTAACTTGAAAGTTGGTCGTGACTCGTGATTATATCATAATCCTCCACACAGCCTTAAGATTATATCAAATGCAATTATCTCAAATACATCATCATTATATCAAAATTCAAATACAATCATAACATCATCATCTAGATTCTAGATTCTAACAACATAATGATCATAACACTTAACTTTGAAGTTTCTAGTTTCTAAGTTCTAACTTCTAACTTTTAACAAATTACAATAAACATCATGATTCATAACATAAATGATAACACCTGGCATTATACATTTCACATGATCATATCATCGTTCATACATCAAAATAAAAACATAGAGATCACTATGACAAATGATAAATCATAAATCATATGAGTCATGACGCATGGCATAAATCATTAGTGGCAAATGATAAATATAAAGTCACAAGTGAGTCATGATAAGTGTTCACTGTCATCACAATAGTAAATACATATCATGAAATAGTAAATACCAAATGTCAAACATGAAATGTCAAAGCCTCAAATGTCAATAATCAAACTCTGTCACTCTGACATGGTGTCAGATGACAAATCATCACTCTCATCATCATCATCATCATCCCTAGTAGTAGTGGTATGTGGTCGGCTACTAGTGGATGCATCACCACTACCGCTAGGTCCTCTGCGTCTCCGAGATGATCTGGTATCATGCTGAGGTAAGGTCAACTCATGGTACAGCATAGTATATAAGTCCAGATCCTCTGGAAGAATATCTGGAATATCTCTCACTTTCTCTATATCTACTGTATCCACATTGACCTCCCTCACATCTCCTGTATGTCTGCCGCTCTCCAAGAGATGCAAGTTGCAGTGGCAATAAACTAGCCGCTCCAACTGCGCTGTAGATAATCTGTTCATCTTCTTTGTATGGAAGAGGGCCCATGTGCTCCAATTCCTTTCACAAGGACTTACACTGCAGTCCTGTGAAAGGATACGAATAGCTAACTCTCTCTGCATTACAACATAATTCAAAAAATAATTAGTACATAAATCATAATACATATTTAGCACATGTCACACAGTACATTAAAGACTTTTGACTTAGTACTTACCAACTGAGGAGCACTAGCACCATACATCTCCCACCATGATACTGGCCGCAACTGAGCAGATCTCAAACAAGCCGTATCCTTTCCAAAATGGCTACCACCATTTTCGAATACCAAGAGCTGTCTCTCCAACTGAAGTCTCAACTCTACATCAGTTGGATAAAGCCTATATACATATGTGTTCCATGCACTCAAGAGCTCCTCATCCACGATGACCTGCTGAGATCTCCATAAGGGATGCAATAAGTGTGCCATCCCATGGATCGGGAGATGAAACCAATCCCATCATGGGCTCTAACTGCTTCTCCACTATATCCTTTGTTTTGCGTAGCTCACTAGTCCTAAACTCCTCGTGTGAAGGACCGCTCCATCGATATCCCAATGTGCTCACTAACTCCATGGCTTCCTTCCATGCGGGTGTGCGTGCAACATTAAAAGAGAGGCCACACTGTATGAAAAGCTTCATTATACCTTGTTTGGCCTCAAGCTCCCGCTGCCTCTGAAAACCCGCACGTACGGATGCCGAAGAAAGTGATCCTCTAGCTGCCTTCACCGGTGGCTGAGAGTCACCCTCAAGATTGACGATATCATGTCCATGCTCATCATTCCCTCCACTAGAGGATCCCCTATGAGTATGATGTGCTGGAGCATCATGTGGAGGAGGATCACAGGAGCTAATAGAGGTGGAGGTGGGCCGAGAGCTCTGTGGATACTTTCTGGCTTCCCTTTGAGCTACCCACTCAAGGAGCTCATCCTTGATGTCAGCTCGCATAGGCTGCTTGCATGCTGCAATGCCCAAGCCATTAAACTTGGCAAGGTGGGCTTTGATATGATCTGCCCTACCACCCCCTTTGTAACCACATAGGTTACATGTCCATCTCTCACTCCCACCCGATCCAAACTTCCCTTGGCTAGACACGTACTTCCAACAATTTTGCTTTGGTTTAGGCATGGTGAGTCTCTCTCTCTGTCACTCTCTCACTCTCTCTCTCTCTCTCTCTCTCTCTCTCGACTGACTCGAGACGGCTCTCGGGTGTGTGCTGAGTGCTCTGCGCTCGCTGCAGGCTAAAAGGTAAAATGCCCTCTCCCGCGAGCCCGTTTCGGGCTCAAAGGAGAGGGCAAAAAAATTTGTTTGCAACGCAACGCGTTGCGTACGTCGCAACGCAACCCCGTTGCGTTGCGAACGTTGCAGACACTACGCAACGCGTTGCGTTGCAACTATGGTATGTATGTATGTATGTATGTATATATATATATGTGTGTGTGTGTGTATGTATATATATATATATATATATATATATATATATATATATATATATATATATATATATATATATATATATATATATATATATATATATATATATATATATATATATAGATACATACGTACGTACGTACGTACGTACGTACATACGTGCATACATACATACATACGTATGTACTTACGTAGGTACATACATACACATATATATATATATATATATATATATATATATATATATATATATATATATATATATATATATATATATATATATATATATATATATATATATATATATATATATATATATACACACACACACACACACACACACACACACACACACAGAGACACACACCAAAGTCACCAGGGGACGGGGACGGGTCCCGGGGACGGTGGTGTCCTTGGGACGGGGACGGAGCCTAGGGTGTCCCGGGGACGGGTCCCCGGGACGGCACCAAAAAAACGCTGATTTTTTCAAAATAATGAGATGAAACTTATGTACAAATAATTCCTCAACATGTGAAATGACCAATAATAAGAAAAACATAGAAAAAAAGTGTTTTTTAAGTATAAACGATGAGCACGTTGAGTCGTTGGCAGTTGAAAAAAGTTAGTAGTTAAATGGTACTCCAAGAGTTGAAACTTACAAAGTTACAAGTGATAAGTGACAAGTCTCATGTATTTCATCATGTCAAAAAATAGATTCTACATCATCATCATATCAAAAAGATGTTACATCATGAGATAAAAAGATCTTATATCATACGATCGATGGACAAATGCCAAAAAGACTACATATGATGGGAACATAAATAAGAAATGTAAAAGGCAGAAGGCTACAACATAAATGTGATGACTATGGAGAATGCAAGTGGGGAGTCATAGTGACAGACTCATTTTCTGCAACACAATCAGTGGTTGCTGCATCTTCATGTTCTTCATTTACCACTTGGTCCGATCCCTGCTCTACCTCCCATTCTCTGAAAAGATCTCCCTCCATGCATTGCGTCCGTCGAAG
>CM035436.1:16054544-16057044 GCA_020310875.1 Ceratopteris richardii
ATCATACTCATGATGTAATACCAATTAAGAGTTTGGTACCCCAATAGGATTAGATATATCCCTATCTCCTGGAAACTCAAAAGAGAAGTATCATCAATCTACTCCCAGTCTAACTAATGTCAATAACTAGATCATCTCATCTAGTCAAAGACCATCACTGGAGTAACATAATGGCTCCTCTCTAGAGTCTCCATGTGAGACTCAATCTAACCATCATGATTAACTGATCTCCCTCTTGCCTTTGATAGAAGAGTGCCACTCCTATCTAGACAACCTAAAAGTGAGAAAGTGAAACTCTCTCCATGTCTCTCTCTTTATTCAATCTCTTCTAAGGAAAAGAGCTCTAGCAGTGGAACCTATTCCACTTTCCCTTTCCCTTTGAAAGAGATTCTGTTGAATCGGTTAGCTCTACTCATCCATGACTGAGAACATGCACATAAGTTCTCCATGTTTTTCCTTCCAAAATAGTGGAGAATCATACTCCCACATGAAGGAACTTATATTGACAAGTAGAGTAAACAAATTCCTTCTGAAATAAAGACTAAGAGATGTTTTCCAAACACCTCTTCTCTGTAAAGGAAAACATACTGTATTCTTCTCCTATGAAGAAATCGTGTTTTCCTTTCCTTCTTTGTCTTTCAAAGAACAGGAGCTAAAGTGAGACCTCTGAGCTAAAGTAAGATCTCTTGTAGATCTTTGAGCTGATTCCCACTTTCTCCTTTTCTGAAACTCATGAATTTATTTAGTCCTCTCTTCCATAAGTAATGCATAATCCCTCACTACTCATATTCCTATGAAGATGGAGAACAAATCTCCCCTGACTAATGAAGGTGAAGAGTGGAGAAAATAAATTCCTAACAAGGGTCAAAGCCCTCTATTAAAATGGTTAGCAATAATATGAGATGATACCATAAACACATGAGTATCCATAATAAAAAGTTATCTCTGCCAACCGTCCTCTGTGGATGGATCTATATGATCCCATGAAACTTATGGAACTATCCTTCCTAAAAACTCATAATGAGTATGTGATACCAATGGTGATAAAATCAATTATCACATTCTCTATTGGAAGAATAAATCTTCCCTTTACTGTGAAGGATAATTCCCAATCCTAGTAGGAGATGTCTACTAAGAGCTCTCCTCTGATCTAGTGAGACATGACGCCATGAATGATGAGTCCTTTTCTCCCTGGCCATAGAAGAAGAGTGCTCAATGGGAAGTCGTTTCCATTGTCCCATACCAGTGGAACCTTCTTCCAATCCATGGTTTCATACCTACACTAAACCAAATATATATTCCATATATATATAATGGAATATATAGGTGGACTCTAATGAATCCCATGTCCTCAACTCATATCGGTGGACTCAAATGAGTCCCATGTCCTCAAACTAGTTAGTTTGGTTCTAGTCAATGTGTGACAATGGATATCCCTTTCTGTTCCAAACCAACTTGTTCCTAGGTACAAAGACTGAGTCTAAGTACCTCTCTGTAGATCCCGATATACATATATATGTATTGGGTACCCCAACTGTTCCTGACTAAGGGATCTATGCTCTATACCATAGAGCTCGTCCCATGCCTATGGCCTTCCTAACCATCACTCGAATCACATACACACCCGTCGATGCTACTCATGAAACCCATCTCTGTGATCCCATCTTATTGGTTTCCTTAGTAGTGTAGAAGAAATGCTTCACTACTCGCTCAAGTGATGTGCAAGAGTGAAACTAGTCACTCTTTGGGTATTTTTAATAATACCACAAAGTCTCCTATACATCATGTGAGACTCTTGTGAAGATAAATAAATCTTCACTAACTTGGAGATTATAAAAAATGCATCTCCCGTGCCTGAATGCAACTTCCTGAACCTATAGGATTGCTTGTGCACATTACTAATGGTGAAGGTGTAGCTCCTTCCGTTAGCAATACTATGGTCTAAATCCATAAGGATTATGTGTAGGGATCCTGTTACTACTGAAGTTGCCTTATGTATACTACTATGATGGTCCTAAGTCCATCAAATACATGCGTAGAAGCATGCGTATACCTTATTGACGTTTGCAGAACAGGCATGTTACCATGCCATATCATTCTTACCTAAAGGCAAGTGCGTATATAACGCCATGAGGTGGGAAATTTTTGGACAGCATTTCCCCAGGAAATGGAATCCCAAAAAATTTAAACCATAGCTCAGTGGCACATAGGCCACCCAATAACATAGGGCTTGACAGGCCCATGGCATGCACGCCATAAACTTATATGTGGATTCCATGACCTGCAAAAACATAAAAATAAATGTTGGCAACCATTCTCTGTGTTGCCTAACCATATAGTTTCTGCAATCCTGTTTCAAACAATCAAAAGTGTATACTTCCTGCATGTTGATCCATACTTTAAGAGCTTAAACAATGATCAACACTTGATGTATGCAATCCCATTCATGCATGTAGATACAGAACATGCCATAACATAGATAAAATGCCAGAAAGCATAA
>CM035436.1:16062044-16089544 GCA_020310875.1 Ceratopteris richardii
AAAATTTTCTTGGATAGAATGGCCCCAAGAATAAAATGCCCAATATATATTCACCACATAAACACTTTCTATAT
Source organism: Ceratopteris richardii (assembly GCA_020310875.1). Lineage (NCBI taxonomy): Eukaryota > Viridiplantae > Streptophyta > Polypodiopsida > Polypodiales > Pteridaceae > Ceratopteris > Ceratopteris richardii. The sequence goes on from CM035436.1 coordinate 16,062,119, forward strand.
GGTACATGAGCTCAAAAATCCATAAATAATGCATTGCCCACCATTTGAGTGATCTTTTAACCCTCTATCTTGTATTGCATTGCTTGAATATGCTCCCTTAATCATAGTTAAAAAAAAACGCGTTTTTTATGAAAAATAAAAAACGTTTAGTATCGTAGAACGTTCTAAACGTACAATTTTTTGACAGGTTAAAACGTTTTTTTATCATATGAGGGTTATTTTTGAGTGTTTTTTTTCCTGCTTTCAATATGTGAGCAATGTTTTAGTCTCTGCACCCCCTTTAGCACCCTTGCTTGCTTCCCTTCTGCATTTCTTTGAGCATCTTTGGTTCACCATTGACCTTTTAGTATTCACTTTTAAGTCTTCAAAGTTCAGCCCTTACAAAAGTTAGGATTTTGCTTCACACACATAAAAAGAGAGATAAAAAGTGTATAACTCAAAATAGGGCCCTACAATTTTTTTCTTTTTCATAGAAGGCCAAAATTGGTCTGGAGGACCAATCCCACAAATTAGTACTTTTAAGAGTTCTTCTGAAGAAAGTGGTCTTCGTAAGAATCCATCTGAAGCAAAAGAGGTCCAATTTTCCAAAAAAGACTAAATTCTCCGGTTTGCCCCTGGAAGGCAAATTTAAGAAAGGACCCACTAGAAGCGGTTGAGCAAGCAAAAAAGAGAGTCGAGATAAAGAGACAAAGAAAAGGAGTGGAGGCAAGAGTTTCGGACGTGGCAGAGCCGTGACAAAACCCACAGAGTACCAGACTTGCAGAGTACCGGACTTGGCAGAGAAAAGTGAGAGTGAAGGAGTGGTGGAGTAACCGCTCCACAGAGCGCCGCTTATATAAAGGAAAGAGACTCGAAGGCGAGGGACACATCACAAGGGAGATACAAGGACTCTGAGAGAGATAAGATCTGTGAGAGGGAGGATACTGGAAGAAGGTGCAGCTATTCTTGATCTAGGGAGCTGAGTCACGGAGTTAGACAAGAGGCTCTTGTCTTGTCAATGTGGACAAGCAGAGTAAGTAAGTCTACAAGACTGAGTGCTCGGTAGAGACTGGTGCACTTCACCCGTACCTCGAGTGAGTTGAGTTGGGTTCTGAAGGGAGATTGTGAGTTTGTCAGACTAGGAGCTGCCCCTTGCTCCATCTATCGTGAAATTTCAGCCTATCTTGTATCTTGTATTTCATGCTTATGATAACGAAGTGATGCTTCTGTGATTCTGTGCTTTACCTTCTTCTGTCAAGTTTATGGTTTTGTGGAATTTGAGGTTTTTGTAGTCTTTTTTTTTGATTGTGCAAAGCAGCTCATAGTGCATACTGCACTCAGAAAAAGAACCCATCTCGAGCACAGGAGAACAAGAATTTCCTCTACAGGTACTCAATTTGGCACGCCTGGTGGGACCTTCTTTGCATTTTTCTGTAAGATGGTATTTTTTCTCTCTTGTTTAGAACTGTTTTTCAAAAAAAAAAAAAAAAAAGTAAAAAAAAATTAGTCTTTTTCAGTCTTGTTTCCTAAATATTAGTCTTAATAGCATTAGTCTTTCAAATTTGTCTTTTAGGAAATTAGTCCTTAGAGTTCGTCCTTAGAATTCATCCCCCCAAATTTCGTCCTTAGATTTCATCCTTCAAAATTTCATCCTTAGATTTTATCCCTCAAAATTTTGTCCTTAGCACTCATCCTCCATCCTCCATATTCGTCCCTCAAAAATCAGCCCTCCAAATTCAGCCTTCAAAATTCAGCCCTCCAAATTCAGCCTTCAAAATTCAGCCCTCCAAATTCAGCCTTCCAAATTCAGCCCTCCAAATTCAGCCTTCAAAATTCAGCCCTCCAAATTCAGCCTTAAATTCTGCCCTCAAAATTCGTCCCTCAAAATTTGTCCCTCAAAATTCAGTCCTCAAAATTTGTCTCTCAAAATTTAGCCCTCAAAATTTGTCCCTCGAAATTCAGCCCTCGAAATTTGTCCCTCGAAATTCAGCCCTCAAAATTTGTCCCTCAAAATTCAGCCCTCAAAATTTGTCCCTCGAAATTCAGCCCTCAAAATTTGTTCCTCAAAATTCAGCCCTCAAAATTAAGCCCTCAAAAATTTGTCTTCTTGTGTAGTCTTTGCATTTCGCTACACTCTTTCGCCCTTGTTATTTTTTTGAGCTTAGTCTTGCTTCTCGCTTCACTTTTTCATCCTTGTTATTTTTTGGCCTTTATCCTTGATCAAGACCAGGTTGAGGATTTAATTCAAGTTTATTTCTAATCCTACCTTGAGTCCACCTGAACCAAGTCATCTTAGGCGAACTTCTCATCTATGAGTTCATATCGAGTGGTGGTCTATGACTCATACCCGATCTCATAAGGGGGGATCTCTGAGTCCGGTTAAAACGCCCGTCAAGAGCTACCACATAAGAACTGTTCATTATACCCCTCCTAGGGTACCTCCCAACCCTCTTCCACTTCCGGTTGGATCTTCATCTTCATCTTAATCCTCATCATCAGAGGAACTACTTGCCCTCAACAATAGCACAAGGAGAATGGAAGACGATTTAGCCGCACTTCTATCTCGAATCAACATAAAACTTCCAACCTTCAAGCTTCTCACGAGGACCCAGATGACCATGTGCGAAGGTTTTTATCCTTGTGCAAGAGTAGGGGGCTCCAGAACCGACATGACGCTTTTCTAGCCCTCTTTCCAGCTACCTTGGAGAGCGTTGCTGATAGATGGTTCAGCCAATATGCTGAAGGACACTTTGCAACATGGGAAGCCTTAAGGGCAGCCTTCACCAACACCTTCAGAACAGGTAACTCGAATCAACATAAAACTTCCAACCTTCAAGCTTCTCACGAGGACCCAGATGACCATGTGCGAAGGTTTTTATCCTTGTGCAAGAGTAGGGGGCTCCAGAACCGACATGACGCTTTTCTAGCCCTCTTTCCAGCTACCTTGGAGAGCGTTGCTGATAGATGGTTCAGCCAATATGCTGAAGGACACTTTGCAACATGGGAAGCCTTAAGGGCAGCCTTCACCAACACCTTCAGAACAGGTAACTCCACTGAAGGTAACTCCACTGAACGGACCCTTGATAATTTAGAAAATCTTAAGCTTCAGCCTGGGGAATCGTTCCCTGAGCTAATGACTAGAGTAAAATCTCTAGTAGCAAAACTCCCTTCCCAACCTGGAGACTTCTTGGTTAAGAAGTGGGTGGAAAAAGCCCTCCCAAAATCCTCTCAGCAGAAACTGAGGGAACTATTACGACCAGACGCAACACTACAGGAATTTGAAGGTGCTGAAGCTAGAATCGAGGAGGCGCGCCATCATTTTGAAGGAAAGGAGGCAAGTCAAGAAGAATCTCACTGGGACTCGGTGGAGGGCATGAGGAGGGAGTTAGAAGCCCTTAAACTACAGAAGAGTTTACAAGAAGAAAAGAATGCAAGAGAAGACACCATTGCACATCTCCGGCAAGAGGTGGAGGAGCTTAAGGCTAAGGAGGAGGTAAAATCTTTCATTTGGTGTACAATATGTAACAAACCAGGTCATAGCAATCAGGAATGTCCAGAAAAGACCACATGCCAATTCTGTGGAAAAAGTGGCCATGAGGCAAGAGATTGCTACTTCCTCAAGGGCATTCAAACCAATTGGGTCCAGGTTCCTGGAGCACAGTTCAACCAACATAGCCACCCACAAGAAGTAATGTACACTACTCCTCAATTCAACAACAATGCCCCTCAGTACAATAATAATGGTCAAAGAAAACCGATCAACAAGAGGAAGCCCATAATGTGCTATCGATGCGGCGAGTACGGGCATTTCCAAAGTAGATGTTCTCTTCCCGAAGGTTCACCTCCATGCAAACTCTGCCCAGACATCACCGACCACTATTCAAAAGATTGTCCAAAGTTGCGGCCAAGCACCAGCCAAGGAGGACTATGTGGGCAGCAACCTGGGAGTTCCTCATACCACGTAAACGTAATTTCTGTAAATGGTGAAAGCAGTCCAAGGTGGGGAAACAACCTAACCAACCCGGTTTTAGAGAGAGGGTTACCTTCAGAAATAACATCAACTCCTATGGCTGGACCAATTTGAGGTATGCAAAATCCTTTCGACATAACAGTTTCAAGAATCAGTCCCATTTCGAAAATTCGTCCAGTCTCACAAAGTAGACTAATTCCAAGTTCAGAGCTTCTGCCAATTCAAGAAAACACACCGATTCTTGAAGTTGGGTCAACTACCAAAGGGAGACAAATGCCAGACAGATTGGTGAAGCCAATTTCAGAAATAAGTCCAATCTCAGAAATTGGACCATTTCCAGGAAAGGGGCCAATTTCAAAATTTGGGTCCACTTTGACGGGACTTATTCTTGAAAGCAGACCCAAACTAATCTATGCTGAAAATCCACTGAAACAAAATAATCTTGAATATCTTGCAGCAAATGTAGTATCACTAAGTGAAATCAAGGCTGGAGAAGCGGAGGCTGGAGTACTTACAAGGGCCCAAAAGAAGAAATTACAGGAACAAATCAAGCGCAAGACCAATTACATGGAAGAGGCAGAACCTAGCTCGAAAGTGCCTTATCTTGATGGAAGAAGCGAGGAGGTAGATGAAGCCTACAAGGATGCCGTGAAGGAACTGAATGGTTCATCAGAAAAGTTGGAATCTACTATTGTCGACACCGAGAATCTCCTGAAAAACACCTATAAACAGGTATCTCTCTATGATCTTTTAAGGATGGATGAAGGGCTTAGGAGTGACGTTCTCGGAATAATTGAAACATTAATGCCCTCCAACCCCTGAGATCAAAATTAGTGGCGGGCATGTACCAGCCAATTTGATAATGGCAGGTAAGACGCCCACTATTGACTCTAGAAGTCCAACAGTCACCTTGATCATCAAAGGCAAAACTTTTACAGGAGTTATTATTGATGGAGGGTCGGGCATTAATCTAATGCCTCACTACAGTATGCTCTCACTAGGTCTGGACATGACAAAGAAAGCCTCTTTCACTGTGACTCTTGCAAATCAAAGTAGGGTCCAACCACTGGGAATAGTGGAACAGGTGAAGGTGATTATTCAAGAAATCCAATTTTTTTTGAATTTTGTTGTCGTCGATGTTCCCTTCGTGGAAGGAGGATATCCGTTGCTGATTGGCCGACCTTGGCTGAGACATCATCATGCAGTTCATGACTGGAGCAATGACACTTTGTTGGTCAACACAGTTGACTCCCGGCAATATCTAAGATTGGACAACAATGATCAAAGACAATACGAAGGTAACACACATTCCCTTTTCATACATGAGGAAAAAGCATTAGAGGTGGAAGATGATAAAGACATGCTCCAATGGATAGAAGCAGTAGACTCATTTCCGTGCTATGGGATTAATATCAGTGAAAATGACCAGGAAGTTGAAACTATTGGGCTAGGGGAACCTATCCTCGACTATAGATGGGGAAAAGATAAAATGTGCAGGTACTACACTGAAGGTGCTCTCGATGGATACAAATTATCACCAGACTGTGAAAACTTGCAAAAGGAGGTAAAGGAGGATTCTGTACCAAGGGAGGAGCTAGCAAAAGGATGGGTTCAAAAGAAGGAGACTAATATCCTCTTGGATGAGTCTCCTTGCTTTTCAACTGATCTTTTCAACAAAGAAGCTACAAAATCCATTTTAACCTCCAGCTTAGTGAAGGAGGTCAACTTGGGAACATAAGCGAAACCTCAATCAGTTCTTCTGGCATCTTGGCTGTGGGAGTATCCTACTCTACTCGCTGAGGTAATTACTTTCATGAGTAAATTCAAAAGCATCTTTGCATGGACATATGAAGACCTTGAAGAGGTAGCTCCACACTTAGGAGAGCACACAATACCTCTCCTGGAGAATGCAAAACCAATCAGAGGGAGGATATACAGACTCAATCCAAAATATGCTGAAATGGTGAAAAAAGAGATTGAGAAAATGGAAGAGGCAAAAATAATTGTACCAGTGGAACATTCACAGTGGCTGTCATCCATGGTCATAGCTCCTAAAAAGCAATCGAATAAAATCAGAATTTGTGTCGATTTCAGGGCTCTCAATAAGGTAACAATCCCTGATGGCTTTCCTACTCCTTTTTCTGGACAAGTGGTAGAAGATGTAGCAGGACATTCTCTCTACAGTTTCATGGATGGTTTCAGTGGGTACAATCAAGTACCAATTCATCGTGGAGACCAACCCAAAACAGCCTTTGTCACACCATGGGGTACATATGTGTACACTAAGATGGCTTTTGGTCTAAGAAATGCTCCTGCATCCTTCAACAGGGTGGTCTCCACCATTTTTAGACCATTGCTTTTGAAATTCTTAAGAATTTTTATGGATGATTTTTCCACTTTCTCAGGTGCAGGATGTTCCTCTCCTATAGAATATTTTAGAGAACACATTGCACAATTGCGAGAAGTGTTCGAGCTATGCAACCAAGCATAACTCAAGCTGAACCCAAACAAATGTCACTTTTTAGTCACTGAAGGAACACTTCTTGGGCATGTGGTTTCATCAAAAGGTATGGCTCCCGATCCTGATAAGGTACTTGCCATTATGCAAATGCGACGTCCTATTAGTTCGAAACAAGTACAAAGTTTCCTTGGTCACACTGGATATCATAGAAAGTTCATCAAAATGTATGCTGATATAGAAAGGCCGCTATCTAGACTAACAGGAAAACTAGTCCCATTTACTTGGTCTCAGGAAGAGGAATTAGCATTTGAAACTCTCAAAGGTAAATTGGCGAGCGCTTCCATTCTCATAGTTCCAGATTGGGATGTACCTTTTCATGTGCATGTGGATGCGAGTTCCACTACTATAGGCGCAATTCTTGCACAACCAAGCAAGGAACATAAACTAGATAGACCCATTCATTATGCGAGTAGAATTCTCTCCAAAGCTGAAAGAAACTAGAGCACGACAAAAAGGGAAGCCTTGGCCATTGTGTTTGCTCTCAAGAAATTTAGACACTACCTCTTGGGTGTTCATTTTGTGGTAATTACAGATCATCAACCAATCAAATACTTGAACAATAAGCTTAACATTGTAGGTCGCATTTGGAGGTGGTTACTACTTTTCCAAGAGTTTGATTTTGAAATAATGCAGAGACCAGGAAAACATGTCATGGCAGATCATCTATCTAGAATAGGAGTACTTGATGAAGGCAAGGGAGTAAATGATGATCTCCCAGACCATCACCTATTCCAGGTAAATACTTATCCATCATGGTACAGTGAAATAGTCCACTTATTATCTACTAGCACTTGCTCTTCACAAATGTCAGCATTGGAGAAAAGGAGACTCTTACTCAAAAGTAGAAGCTTCACTCTCATTGGCGGGCAGCTCTTCAAAATCGGAGCTGATGGCATGATTAGAAGATGTGCATATCCTCAACAAGTTCAGGCCATCCTAGAATCTGCCCACAATGGACCATCATCATGTCATTATCTAGGACACATCACTACCCATAGAGTGCTCCAGAGTGGAATTTTGTGGCCCTACCTCTTTAGGGATGCATGTAGCCCGGTCAAGTCCTGTGACATCTGTCAAAGATGTGGTCCTAAACCATCTAAGCTAAACAATAGACCTCTAACCATTTCTACAGCATGGAAACCCTTTGAAAGATGGGGGTTAGACTTTGTAGGCCCCATCTATCTCGTTGCTTATCCCTCAAAGGCAAAATACTTATTGGTGGCAACAGATTATGCTACTAAATGGGCAAAAGTCATTGCTTCTGTGGATTGCACCTCTAACACAGGAGCTGCATTTCTGTACGAGCACATTTTCTGCAGGTATGGATGTCCAATTGAAATCACTACGGACCAAGGTACACACTTTGTAAAGAGAACTCTAACAACCATCTTCATGAAGTATAAAATCTTCCACAAGGTATCGTGGACATACTATCCGAGAGCTAATGGCCAGGCGGAAAGCACAAATAAGGTCCTCATTACCTTACTTAAGAAGATGTGTCATCAGAAGCCCACCACTTGGGGCATAGCATACTTGGGTGTGCTTTGGGCTTACAGAACCGCCTACAAGGCTACCATTGGGCACACACCATTCCAATTGTTGTATGGGATGGAAGCTATAGCTCCCTTAGAATTCATTCAAGGATCGATACGAGTAGGGACTCATAAAATAAATGGCTCATCTAAGCAAAGCTCAAGGTGCCAGGATCCACTTAGTTGAAGAACTCAAGCTCATGGCAAGGGAAAACATAACAACCTCTTTTAAGAAGAAAGCAACAGCATGACCGCTACCTATGGAAAAAAACCATACAGGAAGGCTCACTTGTACTTTTGTATCAACCCAGTTTGGCCAATAGAAAAGTAAACAAACTCATCACATGATGGAAAGGACCCTATAAAGTGGTTCAATTACTTCCTCAGGGAGCAATAAAACTTGCCACATTGGAAGGTGAACTTTTGCCATTGGTCAATGCTTCCAGGGTAAAACCCTACCAACCTCTCAAGTAACCTCTTCAATCTCCATGTACATAATGTATATAGTCATATTTTCAACTTAAACAATTTGCTAGCAATAGGTGCATTTTAGGCAGAGCTGGTCAAGGGTCGGTCACTATCCAGCGGCAAGAAAGCATCAATCAGTCCTAACTGTTCACTCAGGATGTCTGACTCATGCATGACTAGGAGGACATTCAATACGTCCAAACTCCCAATCAGGATCATCAACCATATGCATTCTGCAAAGTAATTTTGTTTGAGCATCCTTCCCATGCAGCTCCATCAAATTACTAGTACTTTACGTTGTCAGTAGATGAGGCATAGAAGCTTCATATAGTATGAAGCATCTTCCTTAGTCATCTTCATACATGCCTCAGCCGAGTATGGTAAAGATAAGACATCATAAGCAGCCTGTCTTACAGACCTGCACATATTTGTGCTAGCTCAGCAAGAACAAAGCCAAGCACGATGATATCTGTGGTAGCCTAATCGAATCCTTTCGACACTTTGTATTAAGAACATTAGGCTTGTACTGCCCCCTGAAAGTATCAGGCTCCCCCCCCCCCCCCCTCCCCAAAAAAAAAAAAAAAAAGAAAAAAAGATCAAAATTTTGACTACTGGATTTCGTCCTCGTGTGAATTATGCCATCGGCCTTATAATTTCAACCCTGAAAATTCGTCCTTGTTGCATCTCTCTAGCAAGCACACTTGGATTTTCTTCCACGGTTTATCCCTACCACCAGCATACTCAATATTCGAGCTATTTAAGCAATCTGACTGCATGGGGCCCCTCCTTGTTTCCTTGATTATTGCCCCTCCAGACACACTAGCTCACGTACCTAACTCAATACAAAATTGTCCCTATTTTTAGCCCCGTCAAATTCAGCCTGAACGCACTCCTCCAAATTTGACGCTAAATCCATCCCTCTGTTTATTATCTGACATAGCCATTGTAGGGCCCGCAAAGCTGAATATGACTTCTACTGGATGGGGATGACTGTTGTTATGAAGACTTTGATCTGATAGACGCTGCCCCTTGTGCTTGTCGACGAACGAGAATACTCAAAGCCAAGCTAGATGTATTCAGGCTCGCATGGACGGGAACGCCAGCATACTCTCGGTCGCACATGCATATGAGCGTGATAACTACGAAGCTCTCTGACACCCAGCTAGTTCTACTTCATATTGATGAAGAACTGAGCTAAAATCTGCTGCAAATTTGTCCCATGACTCCCCAATTTCCTCCCAGCTCTACAAACGTTTAAAATAAATTTTGCCCACTTAATAGCTCAACATCGATCTGTCCCTCTCATCGATTTCGCTGCAGGAAGTAAACGAAGCTTACTCCAGAATGGCATCATCGAACATCCTGGTGACCTCATCACAAGCGATAGTCCAACATGACCACTCTTCAACAGTTGTCAAACAAGCAACAGTTATCAAACCTCACTCTGATTTGACATAGCACCAAAGGATTCAAGCTCCAGCAGCACAAGTTCCAGCAGCTTAGCCCACCGATGTGCAGCATCATGCTCCCCCAGAAATAAACAAAGGAAAACAAAACCAATTGGTGGTTTCTCTCTCCTCAGGAGACCATGAAAACACAGATGAAGAGGAAGAACATTCCAAACAATCCAACCAGTCTACTGGGTAGTTTGTACCGTCCGAAAGTCTTTCTTCCATGGATCCTTCACAAGGAACATTTTCTTTTTCTCAAAACTCATCATGTACGGGAAGTAAAGGGATTTTCATACATGCTCATTCTAACTTGCCGGCGGAACGAGAAACTCTTTCATATCTATTCCCCACTGACCTATTGGTAGCCCTGAGAATAAAGGAATTTTCCTTAGTTCCTCTCGCAGATGATCCCGATCATATGAAAATAATTGATTTTTTTCAATCATTTCCCAAATTTGCTGGGGGCACATTGTCCTTGGATATGGTTGCTTTAGCCATGGGTGGAGCCACTACTATGCCTTCTTCCTCAAACACCACTTACTCGGGTATACCAGAAGATCAATTAATTATTAAATGCAAGGCAGCCTTTGCTGAAAACCCAGTTGCTCTAGCCACATCACCCATTTTGCACGCCTTCAAGTTTTATTTTTTACTTAGGAATATGCAAGCCAAAATTTCTTTTACTAATACTTTCTTGTGCGATGGATTGCTATGTATGCTTTACTCCAAGCCATATCCATTTCATCAACTACTGTGGAAATCAGTACTCATGAAGAGAAAGCGCTTCGTTTACCAAGCTAATAAAGGAGCTTCGACCTTCCATGTATATTCACCGAGTATACTCGTTTGGTTACGATCACTTCCTGCTTTCTACCCCAATATTCAGTCTTCGCCATTCACACGGAGTAATAGGCAGACATCTACAACCAATAGGGGATCACATGTGCTTCGATCCAAACTACAGACCTACAGCAAACAAAAAAGGACCAAAGTAGTGGGTGATTCTAGAGCAGAGTTGGATTCGCTTCCTGTTCATGAGCAAGGCTATGCATGAGCAAGAGCTGGTAAAAAATTATCTTTCTCTACTTCCCCACCCTCTACATCACATGTTTTGACATCTCCATCTTGCACTACCCCATCCACCATCACTCTCAGAGCACCTATTGTTACACCTATTCCCACTAAATATACTACATATTCTATGACCCCACCACACACTACCACTGCACCTGCTGAACACTCTATATGTGATCCTCCTTCTCACTTCCTTCAACCGACGACAACTCACACCACTCAGCCACAGGCATCTGCACCATCATCTAATTATTCACCATCACCTCCATCACCCGCACATAGTAGTTCACCACCGTAAACATATGTGCCACCTTCTTTAAATCCTACCTCCACATCCTTAACAACTCCTACAACCATTGTTGCCCCTACACAAACTTCCATCTCACTAGAAACCACTGCACCTACTCTCCCCTCTCTCCATAACACATGCACCTAACTCTCTGATCCTGCTCCTTCACTTCCATGTCCTTCCGAAACTCCATCCATCCTCCTTCACAACTCTCCGTTCAATGCAGTAGAAGATACTCTTACTTACTCTTACTCACATGCTGGAGCTGTACGATCAGCAAGATATCTCGCTGGAATCTCAGCTGGTTGCTTTTGATGAGCAGCATACATATCTCACCACGATGAGGACCTTGGTAGCATCTCTCATAAGATGCAACAGAGAGCTTCGATCTCGTATGGATTACATGGATGTAGAGTTTAAGAGGCTACAGAATGAACTACTTTTACTAGCTCATCAAGGATAGCAAAACACCGATATAAAGAAGGAAAAACAAGAATTACATAAACAGGTGGAATTCTACAAAGAGAAGTATGAAAAAGCAAGGGAGAAGTATGAACAAGCCAGAGCACTACACACCATGGCTACTGACTTATTCTCTGCAGACAACCAGTAGCGTTTGCCTCTTCTAGCAGTCTAGTTATTTTGCATTTGATGCATTTTTAGTTGATCTATTAGTCCATCACCAGAATCAGTATTTGCATTTAGACTTAGCAATCAGCCTTTTTAATTTTGATGTATCCAGAACAGTACTAGATATGCCATTGGGCATAACTTTGTATATATTCATCTTGCACCTTTTATGTCGAGTTGATTGTAACTTTTACAGTTGATCTATTATGCAATAGCAGTTTCTAATTTATTATATTAATTAAAAAAAAAAAAAAAAAAAAAAAAAAAAAAAAAAACACACACACACACACACACACACAAACACACACAGAGAGCAAGCACTTCACTTCAGTGATGGGCACTCCCCGAGACGGAGAGTGCCATAGTGGCGGGCAACTTGTATAATTCAAAATAGGGCCCTACAAATTTTTTTTTTCATAGAAGGTCAAAATTGGTCTTGAGGACCAATCCCACAAATTAGTACTTTTAAGAGTTCTTCTGAAGAAAGTGGTCTTCGTAAGAATCCATATGAAGCAAAAGAGGTCCAACGACTCATTTTTCCAAAAAAGACTAAATTCTCCGGTTCGCCCTTGGAAGGCAAATTTAAGAAAGGACCCACTAGAAGCAGTTGAGCAAGTAGAAAAGAGAGTCGAGATAAAGAGACAAAGAAAAGGAGTGGAGGCAAGAGTGCCGGACGTGGCAGAGCCGTGACAGAACCCACAGAGTACCAGACTTGCAAAGTACCGGACTTGGCAGAGAAAAGTGAGAGTGAAGGAGTGGTGGAGTAACCGCTCCACAGAGAGCCGCTTATATAAAGGAAAGAGACTCGAAGGCGAGGGACACATCACAAGGGAGATACAAGGACTCTGAGAGAGATAAGATCTGTGAGAGGGAGGATACTGGAAGAAGGTGGAGCTATTCTCAATCTAGGCAGCTCAGTCACAGAGTTAGACAAGAGGCTTTGGTCTTGTCAATGTGGACAAGCAGAGTAAGTCTACAAGACTGAGTGCTCGGTAGAGATTGGTGCACTTCACCCGTACCTCGAGCGAGTTGAGTTTGGTTCTGAAGGGAGATTGTGAGTTTGTCAGAGTAGGAGCTGCCCTTGGCTCCATCTATCGTGAAATTTCAGCCTATCTTGTATCTTGTATATTTTCATGCTTATGATAACGAAGTGATGCTTCTGTGATTCTGTGCTTTACCTTCTTCTATTAAGTTTGTGGTTTTGTGGAATTTGAGGTTTTTGTAGTCTTTTTTTTTTTTGATTCTTCATAGCAGCTCATAGTGCACACTGCACTCAGAAAAAGAACCCATCTCGAGCACTGGAGAACAAGAATTTCCTCTACAAAAAGCCATCAGCTTCTTTTCACTATCCATTAGCTTTCATCATGGGAAGAGTTCATGATGTCATCATAACTATGTGAAAATAACCCTACCTCTTGGCAATGCAATTATTGCATGGGTGTTTATGGTGGTTAAGCATCCTGAATGCATCATGAAAGCTCATCTCCTTGGTTTTGGATATAAAGGCATTGGGAAATGCCCTTGTATACCTTAAAGAACCGTGAAAGAGTTGATTGCTCATATTGAATAAAGTCAAAAAGCTAATATGCATATGTCTCCATCATTTGAGAGCACTGTAACCATGATCCAAGCTTACAAACCTACATGTCGACGCTCGTGGATCATGGCAAATACTATCTTCAATAAGGTAGTAGATCAAGTTTCTTTATGTGTTTTTAGCACTAGATATGTAAAAGAATGCTAGGTATACATTATTCATGGGATATTTTAAAAATAAAAATAAAGATGTTGTGAAGAAATATAATACTCATTTTTTATTTCCAATTTTTTTAGTACTCTACGTACTAAACGTTTTAAAACCCGTTTTTAAAACTCGTTTTTAAAACTCTCTTTGTACTATGCCCTTAATACAAATACAAGAGGCATTAGTGAATCCTCCATGAGTGAGAGAATTTTATGAATGTTGCCATGTTTCCCATGACAAACACCAACATATCATCAACAAACCCCACAAATAATCTTATTGAGACCATGAATGGAGATTCCTTGAATATTGCCATATAGTATCTTGTCGTCCAACAAATAGAATGAAGGAGAACTAGCAAGCGCAAATAGAAACAGGCTGAGTGGGCAACCTTGCCTAACCGATTGGATGACATGAAAGGAAGGAGATAACCTACTATTTATATCAATATGAGGCATGCAATCTTCAATGAGCAAGTGAATGAGATGGGATATCTTATGGCTAAAGCCCATTTTCGTCATAATAGTTGAAATGTAATCCCATCTCACATGATCAAAAGCCTTTTCAAAGTCCAATTCCAATAGGACCATAATTTGGTTTTGAGAAAAGAACATGCTCCATAGCAAGTTGTACCATGAAAATATTGTCAAATATAGATCTCCTTGGAACAAAATCCAATTTGTGATGGATATAGCATTGAGGCAAAAATATGCTTAAGGTGGAGTGCAAATATCTCTTATATAAAACTCCTATCATGATAATTGGTCTCCAATTATGTCAAGTTTTCGGCATATCTTTCTTATGTGCTCAATAAGTATGACAATGATAGAAGTGTACCAAAAATATCATAACACCGTTCCCAAATCTCACAATGTGCTGAACTTCTGCAGATAAAATGTCTCTCACATTCAATCCCTATAAGGGACAATGTTCAAATCCTTGTTTTGTGGTAATCCCTTGGGCTCCACCTCTCTAGATCTCCAATGATGAGAAGAGACCCTAAAGCTCTCACACACACACACACACACACACACACACACACACACACACACACACACACACACACACACACACACACATAGAGGGAGGGAGGGAGGGGGAGGGAGGGAGGGAGTATTGACATTTGGTACAGGCCAGAATGACCTATGAGAGTAAGAAGTTATAAATGGTGAATTTGGTACGATATTTGTATGTCAATGGGTACTAAAAGTAGAAGAGGAAGAAGAAGGAGGAGGAGGAGAGATAAGAAAGCAAACAAAGTGGATACTGTGGTGTATGTGCAGTAGGACTGATGGATGAAGTAGAGAGTCTCTAGTCAGACACAGAAAGGAGGCCATTAGTCTGATGACATATCGGACAATGAGAGGTACAACAACAACATCTAAAAAACACGAGTCGCAGGGTGGCTGAGTACTCAAGGCTCAAGCTCAAAGTAAATCACGCATTGATCAATGATGGACCTCTCAAATGTGTTCTATGGTCAGGAATCTGCTTGGGTATCATGATCGGAATCCTCCTTTGTATTTGCCATTTATGCTAGGAAACCTCATTTGTACTTGTGGGGCTTCGGATCTCCCTAGGTGTTCTGGGCCCTTGGATCTCCTTAGGTCCATTTGTGCGATTAGTCAATGTACCTGTAAAGATAATGGAAGCCTAGATTTGTTGGCTAATGTTAGTGTTTGGCCTGAAATAGTCTTTGACCTCCCACTGAGTCTGTCTCTCTGATGGCCTGAGAAAGCTGTCTCTATGTCTCCTGAGTTCAAGCAAGAAAAAACCCAAATATCGCTGATCTGGGTATCCCTTAACTCTCGGCCCAAAGCCCCCTCTGAATAAGCAATGAAGATGCCTCTGGGTCTCATAATGTGCTGGGCAATGACACATGTAGTGCAGCTGTCTCTGGCTCTCTATGGCATACCTGGCATATCTTGTCCTGAATCGAAACTCTTAGCTTTCAGTCTCAAGCTGATGTGAAGATGTACATAACTGATCAGTGGCACATTCCCATATATATGCCAACAAAACATCCACTGTGAGCTGGAAAAGGCGCTCTTTGTAAAAAGCCATCTTTGAGGCCAGCTCTTGAGTGGGTTCTATCCAAGTCCTTCTAGTATCCAGCTGAAGAAAGTCCTGGTAGATAAGTCAAGTAACCTAGTCAATATCAGTATGAGTGAGGATGTCTCTAAAGAGTAGTGGAAGAGAAGCAATCTGTCTCTACCAAAATGCTGCATCTGAAACTAAGATGCCATCTGTCCATATCAGTAATCTCTGTCATCCTTCAGGGTCCAAGAGAAATCAAGGGTAGGTGGAGCATATCTGTTTCTATGAAGGTCTCATAACCATGTATGAAGTGCCTCAATCACCACCAGGAAAGCCGCTATCTCGGCTGAATTAATCTCATGAGGGACTGAGGCCCTGGCTCTAATAATCTGAGAGATTTTAAACCTCAAAGGCTTCGATTCTCCTCCATCCATCTATGTTGCCAGCTCTGCTCTGCCCAACAACAAAGGGCCCACAAATTGCACCTCATAGAACCAAGCTGATGTCACCAAAGCATTAAAAAAAGCCAAAGATTTGTTTGGGGTCCTTGAAACTAGACCTGCAAGCACATCTCTCAAGTCTGCCCAAGGCTGCCCAAGCTTTTGGCAATCTACTCTCCGTTGCTCACCTAATCCGAAAAATTAGCCAACTGAAAATTACTCTCAGATATGTATGTGCACCACCGTACTCCAGAATGTCCTGTGACCTGTCCATAAGTAAAAGTGGTAGTTAGTCTTCTTACACACTATGTGCAGTGTTAAACACCATGACCTTGGTTTAACCAAGGTCGTCTAGTCTCTTATTGTAGCTAGAATCCTCGCCTGCATACATGTCATTATGTAGGAGATAACAGACTCAAATTTTGTTTAAAAATACATGGACATAGCTAAATAGGGAACAAGGAGTGTTTTCATCTTAGATGATGTGGAAAAAATCGTCATTCTACATGACATAAGGAAGTTTAGTTTTCCATGTGACCTGTTGTAGTTGAGATACTGTTTTAAATTGTAGCAATTTGTTACATGCATTCAAATAGAGTATTACGTAGAAAGGAATTTGAGGCATCCAAAGTTTCGTCAAAACTGAGGGGTACACAATCTTTTTACAATTAGATCATGACGTGGTCTTGTAGATGATGATCGGTAGGTCACCGTAGACCTTTACGGGAAGTGAGGTCTATTCAAAAAACAACTAAACACTACAATGCTCCTGTTGATGGTGATAAATGAGGCAGTAGACAATGACACAATACAATGGAACAATCAAAGAGCCATTGAAAACTTCATACCCCCCAGATTACAAGAGCTCTCTTCAAAATTACTAACAGAGACTTCTACTTGGAGTACACTTCGTCACGTAGGTACAAGGCATAGCACTTGGACAAGGAAGCCACTAAGAAGTACACTCATAGGACAAAGAATTTGTATCGTGAATGAGAGAATCAACAACAAAATTCTCCCAACTACAAGAGCTAACCAGAGTATAGTAGTCACAATCCAGAATGGGGAAGGCACTAAGGGATTCCCTTGGGAAGCAAATGTGGACACGACCCACAGGGAGCACCAACTCCTAACCACTCTTTTGCTTCAAGCGGCTCCTTGTACCACTTCCTTACAAGTACAAGAGTTGTATCCTTATATAGTGGAGGAGAGAAGATGAGTTTGTTGAAGTCGTGATGAGCATACCTTGCCTTGCCATCATAATACATTAGAGAGAATCATCGATGAGATTCTAATTGCACGGAAAATTAGGAGAAGAGAGTGGGCAATGATCGTTGCATACAGAGAGAGAGAGAGAGAGAGAGAGAGAGAGAGAGAGAGAGAGAGAGAGAGAGAGAGAGAGAGAGAGAGAGAGAGAGAGAGAGAGAGAGAGAGAGAGAGAGAGAGAGAGAGAGAGAGAGAGAGAGAGAGAGAGAGAGACTTTTTAACGTCTATTAGAGGCCAAAAATCGGCTTATGAAAACATATACATCAGTATGATCCAGTGATCCCAAAATGAAACTAAAGTGTGAGCACAAAAACGGGTATAAAAGGAGTGGATAATAACTGGCATCAAGGGTGTGGGGTGCTATGGGTATGCACTCTATATGCTCAATGGGTGAGATACAAATATGATATGCATAGGGAGGGGAGGCTCGATGGTATCACAACCCTCTAAATGCCTGGAGTGGGTGTAGGATATAATGCATCGGTGGGTAAGGCATCGTGGCGATCCTCAAGAGGGGTGCGCTGATGACGTCTCCGTATCTCCATGTCATGGCGTGCGTGAATCGCCTGAATCTCTCTCTGGTGTGGACGGGCTCTCCGGAGTGGGGGTCTCGGTCGTCGACACTGTCGTCTAAGCTCCTCTGCTCTGTGTAATGTGACACCCCGCGTTGAGCTGGGTCCTCCAGTGGCTGTGGGTCTGAAAAAATCTGCAATATAAGTATGAGGGGGAGGGGGCCAGGTGTATCTCCATCTTCTGTTGGAGAAGTGATGCACGACCGTGCTGGAGCTCTACTAGGAAACGACCTAGAGGGCGCTGGTCCTCCATCCCCAATAGAGCCCTGATCTCTTTGGCCCCCTGAAGAGATGTGGGTAGTGGTCTCTGATGTCCTAATATGCCTGGCATCTACATGTGTAGTGCTTCTCGTCCTCCACCTCCTCTCGACATATCCTGCATAATCTCTCGTCCATGGGGGTATGTGTCGCTCGCCCAACCTCAATCTCGAGTTGGTGTGATGATACTCTGAGCTGCCCAATGGCCACTCTCTCAGCTGGTGCCATGTATGTATCCATGTATCGTGGTCTCTGAATGAATCCATCCGCTCTCACAGTCAGGAAGTGCTCTCTGTAGTGTTGCCTCTTTGTGGGAAGAGGCTCCCGTGGTGCTATCCATGTCTCCTTGACGTGTATCTGTAGTAGGTCCTGATGGATGATCCTATTCCTCTCCGAAGAAGAGAGAGTAATGTGGGGGGAAGAGAGGTCATACTAAAAAGGGGGAGATCGGTAATGCTCATGCCATGGTCTGCTAACCATCGGTAGGTCTATGCATACCATACTCCCTCATGCCCTGTCTTTGCCAAATGTCTAGAGCTCTCAAATGCAAGCCTGGTGAGTCGGCTGGTGGGGAGCTCTCTGACTCTCAGAATAAAGGTCACCAACTGGAAGAGGGCCTCCACTAGCATCAGTGGTGTGCCAAGCTCAGCTTGTATAATGTCATGTGGAAACGGAGGGCTTGCTGCGTAGCAAGTGTGAGATCATGGTGACCTGGGGCCTCTCAATCTGCATCCACATCGCCTCCGTGATCCCAGGTGCCCATACTGCTGCTGCATACATCAATGTGGGTGTCACTAGAGTGTTAAAGAGCCACTCCTTAGTCCGGGGCTCCTGAAAATGTGTCCGAAAGCAGCGTCTCTCCAATCCTGCAAGTGCCGCATAGCCTCACAGGAATCTCTCTCTCGTTGCCTGTGCCATGGAGAATACCCCTGTGTTGCCCGAGAAGGTGACACCTAGGTAGACATAGGAGTCCACTACCTCTATCTGTCCTCCGGCTGCAGTGAAAGAGGCGCGATGGCCTATTGTCCTGGAGGTATGGAAGATCATGACCTTGGTCTTGCCAAGGTTCACTGTGAGTCCTCTCTCCATGCAGAAGGTATCGAGCACGTGTAAATGTGACTGCAACCCCTCCTGTGACTCTGAAAGCAAGACGGTGTCATCAGCATATAATAGAATGTGTACTGGCGTACCTCCGAGGTCTCCTTCTAGCCCTCTTGCTCGCTATATATACTCCGTGATCTCGTCGATGTAGAGACCGAAGAGAATGGGTGAGAGAGGGCAACCTTGTTTCACACCAATGGTGCTAACAAGGCTGTCTGATAGGCGGCCGGGGCAGCACACCGTGCCTGTGACTCCTGCATCCAAAGCATGTATGGCCCATAGCATGTGTGATGGTAGCTGTAACTCCTAGAGCCTCCGTAGTAGTCTCTCTCGAGGGACCATGTCGAAGGCTTTGCAGAAATCCACAAAGCAACAGTATAGTCTCTGCTTCCTCGCCTTCGCGCTCTCAATCAAGCAACGAAGCACGAAGATGTGGTCGATGGTGGAGAAAGTGCGGCGGAAGCCTGCCTGGTTGGGTGCTCTGATCCCAGCTGCCTCACCGTGTGTACTGAGCTCTGTCTCTAGTACTGCCCCATAGATCTTGGCCAGGATATGGCCTATCATAATAGTCCTGTAGTTCCCTGGGTCCATCATATCGCCAGACTTATGGATAGGCGCAATGGTATGCATAGTCAACGAGTCAGGTAATCCCTCAACCAAGGCACGGTTAAAGAGATGGGCGATCAGGTGGGAAACTACATCTGCTGCGTATATGAAGTGCTCGCCCTGTAGCCCGGTGTGGTCTGTTGAACGGCCATGCTGTAGCCTATGGATGGCCTGTTGTAACATGCCTGTCGCTCCTCGAAAGCTCGCCTCTTTTGGCGTGTGAGGGCTCGCATCTGTCGTCGTGCCTCCCTCTCTGTGATGGATCCCAAGATACTCTGTGCTATGAGATGTTGGTATAGTCGCCTACACTCCTCATCGTACCATCTATTCTGGGGTGTATTTTGTGTGTGTAGAGCTCTTAGCTTACCTCTAGTGCTCCACTTGGTAGAAATTGGAGTCAGCTAGCTTGGCACTCTGAGTGAGTAGTGGGCAAGCAGTGATTGTTCAATCTCCTTGTGAGCAACTAGTTGGAAGATGAGAGTCTTGAGCATGTATGTTTAGAGAATCGAAGTGCAACACTTAGAATGAAGGTGTATGCTTATATCTCCTATCGATTGCCCAGAGTTTGTATAATCCTCTTTTGAGCTGTTTGTACTCATAATTACAGCTTCTTTCTCTTATTTCACTGTGTCCCTGTATATGCTATTTTCCTTCCCCATTGAGTCTTCAAATTGCAACCCACAGTGCATATTGCACTTAAGAGGACACACCACATCGAGCATATAGATCAAGAAATTGATCTACAGGTGCTCATTTTGGCACGCCCGATGGGACCTTGGTTGCAATTTGAACTTGTTAGAAGTTCAGCCCTTAGAGGAATCGAGTTGATGAAGAGCGTTAGAGCGGTAGTCTATGACTCATACTCGCTCCAGCCATAAGGAAGGATCCCTTAGTCCCGTAAAGACTCCCATAAAGAGTTATCAACGCAAAAGATTACACTACATCCCTCCTAGAGCTCCACCTCTTCCATTTCCATTTCCCGACCCATCATCATCATCGCGAGGCATCTTGGATCGGCACTCAACGCCTCATTCGACAGACAGACAACCAAAGGCCACAAGCGGCAATGATGGGGGATAATTTGACCAACTTGCTCTCTCGGATCAACATGAAGTTTCCTTCCTTCAAGGCGGCCCCTCATGAGGATGCAGATGATCACGTCAGGAGGTTTCTTCCCCTACGTAAGAGTAGGGGTTTACATGAGCGAGAGGATGCCTTCCTTGCCTTGTTTCCGGCCACTCTTGAAGGGCTCGCGGATCGATGGTACAATCAACATGATGAAACACACTTCACCACCTGGGATGCCCTCAAAACCGCCTTCACAACTACGTTTACCCCATGTAACTCCACAGAACGCATTCTTGATCAATTGGAAAATCTTAAACTACAAAACGGAGAGGCATTCTCTGAATTAATGACCAGAGTGAAGTCGTTAGTTTCTCGTCTTCCTCACAATCTTGGGGATTTTCTAGTCAAGAAATGGGTAGAGAAGGCTCTACCAAAAACTTCTCAGCAAAAGCTTAGAGAGTTGCTACAAGCTGATGCATCATTGGAGGAATTCGAAGCTGCAGCCTCAAGGATCGAAGCAGCAAGAGTCCAGTTCAAAGAACATGAAGGAACGGATGAATTCACAAATGATCCTCTTGCACAACTAAGAAGAGAGTTAGAAGCCTTGAAGTTACAAAAGACCTTGCAAGAGGAAAAAGCTCCTTGGCAAGGAAGGGATGAAGCGCTAGCTCTACTACGACAAGAATTGGAGGAGCTTAGAACGCAAAAAGAGGTAAAAACATCGATTTGGTGCACCTTATGTAAGAAATCAAGACATTCTTCTCAAGATTGTCCGGAGAGGTTGGTGTGTCAATTTTGTGGAAAACCAGGCCATGAAGCAAGAGATTGCTATTTTCTCAAGGGGATGCAAGCGAATTGGGAGTCACCAAGTGTATCCGTACATCAGCCCCTATTACCAGCTCCAAGATTTCAAGTCGAAAGCATGTATATCACTCCTCAGGTAAACTCCTCTAACGAAAGAAAACCGCCATTTAGAAGACGAGCTCGTCCTATCATGTGCTATAGATGTGGCGAATATGGGCATTTTCAAGGAAAATGCTCCCTCCCAGAAGGGTCCCCACCTTGCAGGTTTTGCCCCGATACAATGGATCATTATTCGAAGGACTGTCCGAAGTAGAAGGCTTCTACAAGTGGATCAGCTCCATCCTACCAAGTCAGTTATCTCTGTCAATAAGGGAAAGCAACCAACAATTCATTCAAGTAAGAGAGAAGAGAGAAGCACTCTCAATTTTCCAGGTATCCAATCTTCTCCTGTACACTCACAGTGGCACTTATGTGAGAAAGAGGACCCGAATGGGTGTGATGCCCTTGGGAAATATGGACGATTTGTTTCACCTAAAAAAGTTGACCCATTTTTTAAAAATGGTCAAGTTCAGCAAGTGGACTTAAAAGTTCAGCAAGTCGACTTAAAAGAGGAACAAGTGACTAAAAAATTTGACCAATTTTGTAAAGTTCAGCAAGTCGACTTAAAACAGGAGCAAGTGACTAAAAAATTTGACCAATTTTGTAAAAATGACCATGTTCACAAAGTAGACCAATTTTTGGAAAATGGTCAACTTGAAGTTGCCCAAACTTTTAAAAATAGTCTACTTACAAAAGGTCAAATTTTTGAAGTGGACTTATTTTCCTAGGATGACTCAATTCAGGAAAATAGACTATTTTTTGAAATCGACTCTTTTGCCCAGATTCATGCCACTCCACTAAGTGATCTTGGTCAACTTCATGGAGATGTTTCCCTGCACAATCATGGACCAGAAAAAGAAACTCCAAGCTATGCTCCAGAGTTAGAACCTGATTCACAACAGAGAGAAGAAGGAAATCAAGAACTCAATGCAAGTCCATCCTTCAGCTCAAGTCTAGAAGCTAGAGTGGTGGCGTTGCAAGAAATGGATCAAGAACAAGGAGTTCAGACAAGAGCCCAGAAAAAGAAAGAAGAAGCAAAGGTCCTCCAAGAAAAAGACTCAGGTACGAATAATTATGAAGTTTTGCAGGAAATAGACAAAGTTTTTGAAGAAACGATGAGGGAACTCCATTCATGTAACAAGCCTCCTCTACCTTCGCCAATACTATCCATCAGCAAGATGGAGCAAATATTAAAGAACACCTTCCAGCAGGTATCATTGTATGATCTATTAAGACTGGATGAAAGGTTTAGAAGTGAAGTCATAGGGATCATAGAGACATTGTCTCCTCCGACAATGCTTGCAATAAGTGGTGGGCACACTCCAACGAACCTGTTGAAAGCTTCAATTTTTGAGAACTTCACAAAGGTATCAACCAACTCTCTAACCGACTTCAGGAGCCCATGTCTATCAGTCACTATATATGGAATAACTATAAATGGAGTAATAATCGATGGAGGTTCAGGCATAAATCTCATGCCAAATTTTACCCTCAAATCACTTGGACTCCAACTTTTAGGTGAAGCAAAGTTCACAATAACCTTGGCTGACTAGAGTCGAGTTAAACCTCTTGGTATTGTAGAGAAGGTACCGGTAGAGATGGACGGGCTGACATTCTTTCTAGATTTTGTGGTGTTAAATTTACCGCAGGTCAATGGAGGCTTTCCTTTACTCATAGGGAGGCCATGGCTAAGGCACATCCAAGCCATGCATGATTGGGGAAATGATACTATTTTAGTTAACCTGCCAGGGAAAGTATAGAAACAAGTACACTTAGATCCGAAAGGATCTCATGGAGGTAATGCTCATTCTTTCACTATTCTCGAAGAACAACACATTCCTATCGCGGAAGCAGGTAATGAAATTGAAATAAACGATGACCAAGATCTTTTGGAATGGATGGAAGCCTTTCCATGCTATGGCATATCTATTTGTGAAGGAGACTCTGAACAGGTAGAAACTCTTTGGCTTGGAGAACCTGTCATGGACTTGAGGAGAGGTAAGAAAGGAGTCTCGAAGGATTTGACCCAAGGAAAGGACAAAAGAGCTGCAATAGACGACTTACCGATACCATCCCACATACCGTGGATGAAAGAACTTTCACCTTCATGGATGCAAGAGAAGGAATCAAAAATCAATATAGAGGAGTCGCCGGCCTATCCACAATGCATTTTTGAAGATCAAAACGAACAATCAGCCATGTCATCTCAACTTGTAAGGCAAGTCAATCTTGGAAATGAGGAACACTCACAACCGATCTTACTAGCAACATGGCTTTGGGATCACCCGTCCTTGCTCCATCAGGTAACCACTTTCATGCAAAACTTCAAGGATGTGTTTGCATGGAGTTACCATGACTTAGAAGGAATTCCGGTTCATCTTGGAGAGCATTCTATTCCACTCATTCATGATGCTAAGCTTGTAAGAGGAAGGATTTATCGACTTAATCCAAAGTATGCAGAAGCGGTCAAGAAAGAA
The DNA here is from genome assembly GCA_020310875.1 of Ceratopteris richardii. NCBI lineage: Eukaryota > Viridiplantae > Streptophyta > Polypodiopsida > Polypodiales > Pteridaceae > Ceratopteris > Ceratopteris richardii. The sequence continues at coordinate 16,086,505 of CM035436.1, forward strand.
AAGAAGTTATCCACTTGGAGAAGGTCATTCATTTTTTTTGGTCGGTTAATTAGTCGATTTCCTAAAATAAGTCGATTGAGTGATTTCAGTCAAGTTGATAGGTCAATTTTTTCCAAGTCATAAAAAAGGGTCGATTGTTTTTGATAGGTCGATTTTTTTAGTTATTAAAAAAAAAAAAGTCGATTTTTTTAAGGTCGATTTTCTAAAAAAGAAAGGTCGAATTTTTCCAAGTTCAAAAAAAAAAAAGGGGTCGATTTTTTTTTTTTTAGGTCGAATTTTTTTAAAGAAAAGGTCAATTTTTTTTCAACTTCAAAAAATGGACAAAAAAGTCGATTTCTCTTATGGTGAGTGATGTTATGAAAAAAAAGTCGATTTTTTTTTGGATAGGTCGATTTTTCCATGAAAAGTCGATTTTAGTGAAAAATTCGATTTTTTTTTAAAGAGAAGGTCGAATTTTTTTTTAGGTCGACTTCTGGTCATCAAAAAGACGATTTCTTAAGTCAATTTTTTTGTCATGCAATAAAAGGTAGATTTTGTTTTTTAGACGATTTCTTGATAAAAGTCGATTTTTTGTTCTCCAAGGTGTCAAAGTCGATTTTTTTAAAGGGTCATAGGGCGATTTTTGTGGTCATCGCATAAGTTGATTTTTCCCAGATAGTCTAGACTCTACTTGCAATAAGTCGATTTTTTCCAGAATTAAAGTCTTCTTGCAATCTGTCGATTTGTTTTCCCATTGTGATCGTGCTGCTGCTCATCCATCCATCTCCAGTCGGCTCACTTGATCATCCAGATCACTAGTCTGCTGATCCGGCTCACTCGATCTCTCAGTCTCCTGCTCCTGCTCACTGCCGCTAATCCCACGCTGCTGATCCCAACTCTTAAGAGTTCTTGCGATCCAGAACTGGTTCAGATGAAGCGCAGCAGCAGCCTATAAATGAGCAGCAGGTTGCATCAACAGTTCGATTTTTGCCACTTTTGAATGAGCAGCCGATTTTTGCCACTTTTGAATGAGTGGTTGACTGAAAAAATTAAGCTTCCATTTGTTAACAGCTGAAAATTGACCTTAGGCAGTGGCAGGAGTTTGTTTGTTGTTCAGCCTCATCTTATGCAAGAGTGAAAATCTAAGAACCTACAAGGTGGGCATCCAGGAACAAGACAAAAGAATCCAGCTATTAGCAAAGTAACATGTCTCATTACTTTGAGGATATGAAGGATACCGCAACTCACCAACAGGTCCCATGCCAACTTGAAAAAAAAAAAGAAAAAAAAAAAGAAAAAAAGTATTATTTTTCTCCGAGGACGGAGAATGTCTAAGTGGTGGGCAACCTGTAACGGGGTACTTTGATACACCCTTAAAATAATGTATTTTTTTTGTTTTGCTTTTCAAGACGCAGAAGCCAAGCACAAGGCAAGTTACCTCGATTTCGAACAAAAGGAGAAGGAGAAGAAGTGAAGAGCAAGAAAATGGTGGAAGGGGGATCCAGCTCATGAAGGCCAAATTTCCCATTTCACCTATTTTCCCAAGTTGTCTAAATTCCCATTTCACCTATTTTCCCAAGTCGTCTAATTCTCCTAGTTGTCTAATTTTCCTAAGTTGACCAATTAGTCGATTTTCCCAAGTTGACCTATTTTCCCAAGTCGTCTAAATCTCTAAGTTGTCTAATTTTCCTAAGTTGACCAATTAGTCGATTTTCCCAAGTTGACCTATTTTCCCAAGTCGTTTAAATCTCTAAGTTGTCTAATTTTCCTAAGTTGACCAATTAACCAATTTTTTTAGTCAATTTTACAAGTTAGTCTACTTACTCAAAAGTTCACCAATTTTATGAAGTTAGTCTACTTACTTCAAAAGTAGTTTAATTTTTAAGAAAAGGGTGTACTTTTGATTTAATCTACTTTTTCACTTGAAAAAGAGACTAAATTTCCAAGATCTCCATATTGTCTAAATTTTCAGCCACTTGCACGCGGAGAACTCATGGACGGTGGACGCGCCGAATACAAGAATTTGGAAGATAGTGACGGCGCAGGAAAAGTGGACCAAGAAGGAAGCTTCCAGAGTACCAAAATTGTCAAAAGTGTCAGATGCTCTCTGCCAAAGAAGAAACTAATTTTGTCCCCTTTTGCTATCGAAAAACTATATAAGTAGACCTTTTCATCAACAGAAGCTCAGAGAAGCTCACAGATACTTGAGGAAGGAATGCAAAGCTGAAGCTTTGCCTTCTTTTGTGTGTGTAGAGCTCTTAGCTTACCTCTAGTGCTCCACTTGGTAGAAATTGGAGTCAGCTAGCTTGGCACTCTGAGTGAGTAGTAGGCAAGCAGTGATTGTTCAATCTCCTTGTGAGCAGCTAGTTGGAAGACAAGAGTCTTGAGCATGTATGTTTAGAGAATCGAAGTGCAACACTTAGAATGAAGGTGTATGCTTATATCTCCTATCGATTGCCGAGAGTTTGTATAATCCTCTTTTGAGCTGTTTGTACTCATAATTACAGCTTCTTTCTCTTATTTCACTGTGTCCCTGTATATGCTATTTTCCTTCCCCATTGAGTCTTCAAATTGCAACCCACAGTGCATATTGCACTTAAGAGGACACACCACATCGAGCATATAGATCAAGAAATTGATCTACACTGGGCAGGGGGGTGGCGGGCAGAGGTGGCGCAGGGGATGGCGGGGGACACACACACACACACAGAGAGAGAGAGAGAGAGAGAGAGAGAGAGAGAGAGAGAGAGAGAGAGAGAGAGAGAGAGAGAGAGAGAGAGAGAGAGAGAGAGAGAGAGAGAGAGAGAGAGAGAGAGAGGGATTACACAAAGATCTTGCATGTGATCATTATTGGTCTAGTTATCATTACCCTTTGTGTAATCTCCATTGTAGCATGCTAAACATGATTACACTGGAGTACACCACATTACACCATAGTGAACATGATTACACTGGGTGCCTGAGTCAGCATCATCCTCAAGATCTTGGTTCTCGACAATTTGTTTGGTGTTAATTGGCTCTTGATTACCCAATGATCTGTACGTAGACTCCTTGTCATTCG
>CM035436.1:16099544-16124544 GCA_020310875.1 Ceratopteris richardii
CTACTCCTCCCCTCATACAAACTGGGCAACCACCTACCTCCACACATGGGCGACAATCACTCCACTATACCACTACCACTAGGCAACCCCACCTTCATTAATTCATTCAGAGCACCTCACTTCCTCTCAAGGCGACCACCCATCCTTCTAGCACCCTAGGCGACCACCCATCCTTCTAGCACAAGGGTGACCACCCAAATCCCTCATTCTATTTGATTGGGTGACCTCCACCATCCTCACACCACCTCTCCAACACCATCACTTCCATCCTTCTAGCACATGGGCATCCCAACTCAATATGGGCGACCATCAATTCATCTTTCCACCATCTTGGCACACGGGTGACCATCTATTCTTCAAGTCCCTTCTAACTCTTGAGTCCATCTAACCCCTCTAGTGTACCCCATTTCCTCTCTATGTACAAATCTTCTCTAGTACCATCACTATTCCTTAAACCTCATGGGCAATCAACCCTCCTCACCCCTTCACTCCATTCCACCATCACATGGGCAACCAACTCCACATGGGCAACCTCGTCCACATGGGCGACCACCTCCACATGGGTGACCACCTCTACATGGGCGACCACCTCTACATGGGCGACATCACATCCACTCCCCTCTACACCCAAGGCAATTGTGCGACCACCACTCTCACAATCCCCACTTTTTCCACTTCCCTTTATATGCAAGGGAGACCACCAATCCCACAATCAGTCACTTTTCCTCACTTCTTCCCAAGGTGAACTCAACCAAATTGGGCAACCATCTTAGATACATACCTTGGCTGTCAACTGACTCATCCATCCTTCTAGCTCGCTAGAGAAGGTGGGTGGTCGCCCAAGAAGGGGACGGTGGAGAGGAAGATGAGGAGAAGGTGGGTGGTCTCCCATGGAGGGAAGGGAGGAGTGGAGGATGAGGGAGTGGAGTGGTTGCGAGCGAGAGGGGAAGTATTGTTTGGGTGGTCGCCCAAGGAGGGAAGGGTGGAGAGGAAGATGAAGAGAAGGTGGGTGGCCTCCAAAGGAAAGGGAAGAGAGGAGTGGAAGATGAGGAGGAGATTGGTGGTCGCCAAGAAATGGGAAGGGAGGAGTGGAGGATGAGGGAGTGGAGTGATTGCCCATAGAGAAGGGGAAGTGTGGGTGGGGTGGTCGCCCAAGAAAGGAAGCACCTCTGGGATGAAGGTGCAAAAGAGTTGGTCGCCTAAGGTTCAGTGTTAGAAGGTGATCCTGTGCCATTCATTGCATAAAGAAGTTGCATAGGGAGAAGGAGGGAGGGAAAATGCCTATGTGATAATAGTTAGAAGAAGTGGGTAGTTGGAGGAAATCGCTAGCAGCGGGAGTGGGTGTGGAAAAGAGAAGAATATGGATGAATTACAGACCGAATCTATATCATTCCAATAGCTAATAGGGGAAGGACATCATCTCGTTATATACATTATGTACAAGGTCATGTTCCTGCTCTCTCATCATTTTCCACGCAGGGTTTTAGCTTCGATTCGTTGACTAAGGGCAATATCGTGCCAGTCCGTGTGGAGATTTGTACTGCACCTTTTATGACCCTGAAAGGCCCGTTCCATCTTGGCATCAATTTCTTCCTAGCTTTCTATTCAAAGAGCCTTGGGTGGTACAACAAAACTAAGCTCCCCTCCTTGATTTTAGATTTCCAGAGGTGTACATCATGATTCTGCTTCCCCTTTTCTTGCATTGTGACAAGATGCTCATTGCCTATTTTTCTCTTATTCTTCCAGAAGTTGTAGCCTCACAATGTTTGCTGAGAGTGCTGCATTAAACCCAGGAATTCGATTGGTTCCAACGCGGTTGGAACCATGCAAGAATCCAAATGGAACAATTGCTTGTATCCCATAGACTAGCTCGAATGGGGTATGTCCTGTTGTGACCTTGAATGAAGTTCTGTAGGCCCACAATGTTCCAAGATATGCCTCTCCCCATGTATTAGGAAATTGTAAGCATGTTTTTCTCAGTAGGAGCATGAGAACCGTATTTGTGCTTTCTGCCTGACCATTTGCCCTCGGGTAGTATGCGCAAGACTTCTTATGGAATATTTGATACTTTTCAAAAATTAAAGTCAGTACCTTGTTGATGAAATGGGATCCTTGGTGTTGTTACCTCTATTGGACATCCAAATCTGCAAAAAATGTGATCATACAAAAATGAGGCTACGATTTCAGCAGTACATTCCTAACTTGCTATTACTTCAGCCCACTTAGAGGCATAGTTCATCACCACTAGAAGATATTTTGCTCCTGAATCTCGTGCTACACGAAAAATTGGGCCCACACTCTATTCCCCAATGCTCAAAGGGTTGCCAAGCTATGGAGATATTAAGTGGCTGGTTCCTTTGTCGTGTGATTTTAGCTGCACATCGTTGACAAATATCACATGCCTTTGCAAACTTAGTGGCATCTCGGAAGAGGTATGGCCACCATAGGCCACTTTGGAGTATTTTGAGTGCAGTGATATGCGAGGAAAATGACCACTAGACTTACCCTCATGTGCTAATTGAAGAACAGTTTCTGTTTCATGTGGTTGAAGGCACTTTCTGTACATCCTATTAGGGGCAACCTTATAGAGGGTGTCTTGTGCCATTATGAAATTCTTACTTTTTAAGAGGAGTCTACGCTTTTCCAATGGAGTAGAGCCGATACGGAATTGACCCTATCCTAGGAGTAGAGTCAAATCATCATACCGTATGGGTGCTAGATTTACCTTGTATATTCATTTGTCTGGGAAATCATCTTCTACTCCCTTTGTTGCTTCAGATGGGTGTCTAATGCGAGAAAGGTGGTCTGCAATGACGTGTTGTCTACCACTTCTCTGTACAATTTCAAAATCGAATTCTTGAAAGAGAAGCAACCATCTCCATACTCTTCCTGTGACTTGTGGTTTATTCAACAAATATTTTAATGCTTGATGATCAGTTTTCACTATAAATGTAGTGACCAGTAGATAGTGCCTAAACTTTTTGAGGGCAAATACAATAGCTAATGCTTCCCTTTCCGTAGTGCTATAGTTCTTCTCGGCTTTTCAGAGGAGCCTACTCGCATAATGAATGGGTTGGTCTAGTTTGTGTGTTTCGCTTGGTTGAGTCAGTACGACTCTTACTGCACACAAGCTTGCGTCTACATGCACATGAAATGTCTTAGATCAATCTTGTGAGATTATAGGTGCAGATGCCAACCTCTGTTTCAAATAACTGAATGCAGAATCTTCTTCTTCAAACCATTGGAAGGAAAAACTTTTACAAGTAAGTCGTGAAAGTGGTCGTGCTGCCTCTACATATATGCGTATGAACTTTCGCTGATATCCAGTGTGTCCCAAGAAGCTTTGGACCTCCTTAGCATCATAGTACCCAGAAACGCCGTTTCTGGGCCCCCGAAACGGAACGGCCGTTTCTGGGAAACGGCCCGGCCCGGAAACGGCGTTTCTGGATTTTTTTTTTTTTTTTTTTTTTTTTTTTTTTTTTTTTTTTTTTTTTTTTTTTAAGAATGGTTCATTCAAAGCCTTATTCAAAGTGTTCTTAAAGGCTCCAGCTATAGATAGAGAGAGAGAGAGGAGTCCCACTATCTTCAAGCCCACGATGGTCTACCTTCAAGTTAGAAATTGGTATTAGATAACTACTAACTTGGAAGTTGTTGCCCATGATATACATTATGTGTGTAGTAAGCATCTAATATGTGTGTGTAATATGTATACACATTATGTGTGTGTATGTACTATATATGTAATATGTATGGTGTGTGACATGTGCAGTATGTACTATGTATTTATAGTATGTGTGTGCAATAGTGTATGTATTGTGTGTAGTATGTACTATGTATGTACATTATGTGTGTAGTATGTATGTAATATATGTGTGTACTATGTATGTAGTATGTACATTATGTGTGTGTATGTATGTATTGTGTAAAGTATGTGTGCATATTATGTGTAGTATCATGTATGTAATATGTGTGTGACGTGTGTATGAATGTTGAATGCATGTATGTACTATCCATGAGTGTGTACACTTAGCACAATGTGTGTGTGTGTCTCTCTCTCTCTCTCTCTATATATATATATATATATATATATATATATATATATATATATATATATATATATATATATACACGTTTCCCCGTTTCCCGTTTCTTGCCGTTTCCAAATTTTTGGAAACTCCGAAACTCCGTTTCCGACCGGTCCGAACCGACCGTTTCCAACCGTGCTGGGCACTATGCTTAGCATCTATTGGTCTTGGAAGCTTAGGAATTGATATTACCTTGTCTGGATCCGGAGTCATCCCTTTAGCAGAGACCACATGTCCTAACAAGGTGCCTTGGTTTACCAGAAAGTGACATTTGTTAGGGTTAAGTTTCAAATTTGTCTCTCTGCAATGTTGGAATACTTGTTCTAATTGCTGCAAATGTTCTGGTACATTTTCTACTGCAATGGTGCATGTAGCCCCATAGAATGCTGAAAAGTCATCCATAAAAATTCTTAAGAATTTTAGGAGCACCTTGTTGAAGATAAGATATACTGTCCTGTTGAAAGTGCTGGTGTATTCCTAAAGCCGAAAGCCATTTTGGTGTAAATATAGGTTCCCCAAGGGGTTACAAAGGCTGTTTTTGGTTGATCCTGAGGATGGATTTCCAGTTGGTTGTATTCACTAAAACCATCCATGAAACTGTACAACACATGTCCTGCCACATCTTCAATCACTTGTTCAGAAAAAGGTATGGGAAACCCATCAGGGATGGTTACCTTATTTAATGCTCCGAAATCCACACAAACCCTGATTTTATTAGGTTGCTTCTTAGGAGCGATAACCATGGAAGACAACCATTCTGAATGTTTTATAGGAATTATGATACTTGTTTCCTTCATTTTCTGGATTTCCTTCTTGACTCCATCTTCATATTTTGGATTTAGCCTATAGATTTCACCTCTTATTGGTCGCGCTTCTGCCACTAGAGGAATAGTGTATATTCCGAGCTCTTTTGGTATTCCTATCAAATCTTTATAACTCCATGCAAGTACGTCTTTCAAATTGTTCATGAATGTTATTATCTCTGTGAGGAGGAGAGGGTGGTCCCACAACCAACTTGCCAGTAGAAGATTTTGTGGGTTATCTTCTCCTCCTAAGTTGACTTCCTTGACTCGCTCTGGAGTTGCCCCTTCCTCGTCCTTAAACAACATTTCCTTGGTGAAGGCTGGACTATCATTGATGGTGTGTCTTTTCTTGCGTCCATCCCATTGGGACTTCTACCAATGGGAATATGCTTTTTACTAGTTCTTCTTCTGTTCAGCTTCCTTCAATTCCTTTCCAAACTTTACCTCTTTTGGAGTCTTTAGTAGGCTCTCCTAATACTACAGACACCACAGTAGGTTCTTCTTCTTTCTCCTTGATTGCTATTGTAAAGCAAGAAACATTATTAGTCTCCTCAATCCAATCCATGATGTCACCTAGATCTTCCGTGGATAATTCTTCTCCTATATTAACTTCTTCCTTAATGTCAAGTGATTTCCCTTTAGTTGACTCTGTATGAGGTTTCCTCGATGCCCATTGGGCCGTCCAACCAATTGTAGAGGTAGCCCAAGGTGGAGGATAAGCCGCCCATCGCGGTGCCGAGTATGGAAGCCTTTGAGCACAGAATGGAGCCCAAGCCTTTGGAGTGGCCAAGCTACTTGGAGGCGGAGGCGCCCAACTGGGACTAGGAGGTGGAGTCGTCGAGCTACTTGGAGGTGGAGGAGGCGCCGAACTGGGACTTGGAGGTGGAGGCAGTGCCCAACTGGGACTAGGAGGTGGAGTTGCCCTATCTCTGCGTGTGGGAGGTGAGTGCACCCAACTTGAGCTAGGAGGTGGAGAGGCCCAAGGAGGTGAAGGCATTCTCCAGAACCCATGGTGGAGGAGGTGTGGCCCAAATGCTTGCCCCTTCTTGTCCAGTTTGCCCTTCTTCTTCTCTATTGTTATCTTTCTTGCTTTCCTCTGTAGTTTGCTCAGGATGGAGAACAACTTGGGAAGTACCTAGGGCTTCGTCTGTTCCTCCTTCCATCTGAAGCTTCTTCATCACCTTATCTGGTCCATCCACCCATAAGGTGTCACTACCCCAATCATGTACCGCTTTACTCTGGCATAGCCATGGCCTTCCTATCAAGAGGGGAAATCCTCCCTTCACCTTTGGGAGTGTTATTACCACAAAATCGAACACAAATTTTAACTTATGAATGACGACTTTGACCTTTTCCACTATGCTTAGTGGGCTTACTTTGCTTTGGTCTCCCAATGATACTGTAAAATGAGCAGCCTTAGTTGGTTTTAAGTTTAGCAACATCATTGTGTATTCAGGCATGAGATTAATACCGGATCCCCCATCAACTATTAGTCCTACCAAGGGAGTCCCTTGATACTTACAATTAATATGGGGCTCTTGTAATCGGGAAGAGGTGCCATGCTAGATAGTTCCGAGCTATAAGTTGAGAAATTAGAGAAGTGAAGCCTTGCCCGCCATTTAATATGGTGCAAGGGTCTAACCCATTTATGGAAGCCATTACTTCTCCTCTAAATCCAAGACTCATAGCTAACAAGTTATATAGAGATACCTGTTGGTAAGTGTTTTGCAAGACTTGAACTCCAGTGAGAAAACCTTCTTGATTGTTCCTTGAAGTAGCTCCATTATGAAACTGACTTAGGTCCTCCTTAGATACTGCATACGCCTTGTCGATAACGTGTTCGAGAGTATCTTCATTTCTTCTTATTCTTCCCGGTGAGTTTATGTCCTTGTCTTGGTTGTGTTTGGCGTCCTACGAAGGTTCATGCTCTCTGGTCTTTTTCCCCTTGTCCTTCGTTGAACAAGCTAGATCTGTTGTTTCCTTGGCAGCATCCTTCAAGGCTGTCTTCTGCTTTTGTGCCCTAGTCATTACTCTGGGAAGTTCCTCAAGCTGGACTACTCGGGCACTTGGAGAGTCTACATTGCCCTCATCATTAGTTACTGTGATCATATGTAGGGGGAAAGAGTTACCTTGTATGCTTGTGGACTGCATTGACTTCGGGCAATCCTTCGTGTAATGATCCCTTGTGTCTGGACAGTTTTTGCATGGTGGGGCATCTTTGGGAAGGGAACACTTACTTTGGAAGTGTCCATACTCTCCATAGCTTTAACACATTATAGGCCTAGGTGGTCGATTCTGACGAGGCCTACCTTCTTGCCGTTGATGTTCTTGACTGGTGTAAAAAGTTGTTACAGAAGGTGGTATGGGTGGTTGTCCTAACAAGGAGGATTGAACCACACCTACCCATTGAGCTTCCGGTGGTTGTCCTGGCCCAAGACCCTTCAAAAAATAACAATCCTTGGCCTCATGGCCACCCTTTCAAACTGGCATGTTAGCTTCCTTGGACACTTTTGTGTTGTGTGTCCTTGAGTAGTACAGAGAGACAAGGTGGTCAGGTGCGTGTGGTTTGGTGCGTTCGGTGCATTTCAGGTGCGAGGATCGAACCTCACGGTCAGGGTAAGGTGCGTAAGGTTCGTTTAGGGTTCATTTGGTGTGGTTGAGGTGCAAGAACCTTACCTTCTCTTCAAGAAAAGGTGCATAAGGTGCTTTCCATAATCCATTATAAACATAATATTTACCAATATATAGTATATGTATAGGTAATAGCCTTAGCCTATAGGTTCCATAATCTATTCTTTTGAATTCATTATTGCATTCACACCGTTAGTAATAACCATTTTCACAATATTGAATACTTACTCAGTATGACTATGTGACATGTATCACGTGTCTGTGAAGGAGTAGATTCTAGACCGTGACGTGTGTGACTCTAATATTTATAATGAATTATGAATGATATTGCAAGATGCACAATGCACAGTGCATAATGGTGCATCAATCATGCTGCATGCAAGTTGCAACATTGAACGTATTATTGTTGCAATTCATAGAAGGTGCAGCTATTACCAATTATAATTTATTAGTGCACATTGTATAATAATGCAATAATGCATGCAACAAAATCAATGCAACAGCATGATGTAGCATGCTGCATGCATGTCAAACCATTATGCATCATGCATGTCACATCATACACAAATCAAGATGCATGATGCAGGGATGCTCCAATGTGCATGCATGATCATTGATCAATGATGATGCATGCAGCATGATTATGCAATGTGCATTACATATGATTCGTGAATCATGAATGATGCACCTTGCATATAATGCATGTAGTTGCCAACATAATGCACAATTGCTCAATGCATAAATTATGATGCATTAATCATGATTCATGATGCATAAATTCATAAATGACTTAGTGTAACTAAGCAATGAGGCATGACTGAATAATGAAGTCTAAGATGAATCATAACTGAGAGAGTGTGTGTGTGTGACAGTGTGTACATGTGTAATATGACAATGTGTGTAACGAGAGTGGACACCTTTGTGTCAAGAAGAGCTAGAAAAAGGCCCACTCTCCGGACAGGAGCTTAGACGACAGCGTCGACGACCGAGACCCCCTGTCCGGAGAGCTCATCCACATCAGAGAGAGATTCAGGCGATTCACGCACGCCATGACATGGAGATACAGAGACGTCAGCAGCGCACCCCTATCGATTTGGACGCCCAGAGCATTTTGAGGATCGCCATGATGCCTTACCCACCGATGCATTATATCCTACACCCACTCCAGGCATTTAGGGGGTTGTGACACCATCGAGCCTCCCCTCCCTATGCATATCATGTTTGTATCTCACCCATTGAGCATATAGAGTGCATACCCATAGCACCCCACACCCTTGATGCCAGCTACTATCCCTCCTTTTATACCCGTTTGTAGTACTCACACTTTATTTTCGTTTTGGATCACAGTGGATTGGATCATACTGATGTATATGTTTTGTCTCATAGGCCGATTTTGGCCTCTAATAGACGTTAAAAAGTCTTTCTTTCTTTCTTTCTTTCTCTCTCTCTCTCTCTCTCTCTCTCCCCCCCCCCCCCCCCCCCCTCCCCCCCCTCCCCCCCCCTCTCCCTCTGCCCTCCCCTCTCTCAACTTGTGGGTAGACTTCAGTTCAATAATCATTTGGATTTCATCTTGACCTAATGCTTCCCATAACAATATGATGGAAACAATGAACTGAATGTAAATAATGCACCGAATGGAACCTAAACGAACCAAATCGAATCGAATTTGGTTCGATTTTGATTAGTATCTGAAAAGCACCGATTGAACTTTTAAGGTTCGGTTCGAACCGAACCGAATGGTACCTTTTGGGGGTTTGGTTCGAGAACCGTGTCAACTATGCAGAGAGAACACCATAGTCCAGTTCTTACCTCCCTTAATGTTTTCAGTTCTTCAAGCTCTTGTCGTATCTGAGGGAGACCTTCTGAGGTACCTTTGTCTTCTTCTCGATTTCTTTGAAGCTTTAAGGCTTCTAGTTCCTTTCTGAAGGCTGTTACAACATCTTCATCCTGGGGAAAAGTCTTACCTGGCTATGTTCCAAAATGAACCCGTGCAGCCTCAATCCTTGTGGAAGCTGCATCGAATTCTCTTAAAGTGGCATCCGGTCGCAAAAGCTATTTCAGCTTCTGTTGTGTGGATTTCGGCAAGGCTTTCTCTTCCCATTTCTTGACAAGGAAATCCCTTGGTGGTTCCAGCAATCTTGCCACGAGTGATCTTGCCCATGTCATAAGTTCTGAAAATGATTCTCCCATATGACAAATTAGATTCTCAAGTTCATCTAATGCTCTTTCTGTAGAGTTACTTGGCTGGAATGCTTCCGTGAATTCGGTCCTAAATGCTTCCCATGTTTGGAAATGGTTCTCTGCGTACTGGCTGAACCATTTGTCGGCCAATCCTTAAGTGTTGATGGAAAGAGAGCAAGGAAGGCGTCCTGTCGTTGCTGTAAGCCCCTGCTCTTACAAATTGAAAGAAATCTTCATACATGATCTTCAGGATCTTCATGAGCACCACCATGAAATAAAGAAAATTTAATATTTATCTTTGACAGAAGAGCGGAAAGTTCCTCTGCCATAGCGGTGTTAAGAAAAGTGTCTTGAGGTAAAGTTCTTTTGGTTTTAGCCTTGTCCTCTAATCCTTCTATTCTAGAAGCTAGGCTTGAGGCGGATAGACTTCTTATGGGTGTTAGGTAAGGGTATGGCCTTCTTCTGTGATAGCTTTTGATTGGTGTCTTCTTAGGGCTTAACTGCTTCTCCTTGCTAGCTCTGGTGTGGGTCATGGACCATATTGGGAATTACTTCCAAGAGAGGAAATAATGAGAGAGTGACCAGATGGAAGGAGGCGGCTCACATTGATGAAGAAGCTCGATGGAGAAGCTTAATGGAAGAGGCAGTCGCCCAAATGAAAAGAGGTCACCCAAGTGGAGAAGCTTGAGGAAAGAGAAGGTCTCCCAGCTTGAGGGAAAAAGATAGAAGGTTGCTTAGGAGGAGAGGTGGACGAGGAATCGCCCAAGAAGCCAATGAAGTAGGTAGTCGCCTTGAGTTTTAGTGGTGGAGAGGAGAAGCTTGAGAAGGGAGAGGTCGCCCACACTTGGAAGAAGAGGTCGCCTAGAGGAGCAAAGGTAGCCCTGAGGAGGAGAGGCAGACGAGGAGTCGCCCAAGAAGAGGGGAAAACAATGAAGTAGCAGGAGAGGTGCACGAGGTGTTGCCCAAGAAGAGGGGAAGACAATGCAGTAGGAAGTCTGGAGGAGGGCACCCGAGTGTGGCACCTAAACTTCTAAAGTGATTTCTCAAGGAAATCTTAAGGAGCCCTGTCCCATCGGCGGTGCCAAATTTTCACCTATAGATGGTGAAGTGTGAAGTGTGTGGGTGCAAGGAATGCAAAATGCACTACTCCTTGAGCACATTTAAGCACACAGACACATTAAAGCACACGGGCACATTAAAGCACATTAGAGTAATATACACTTATCACCGAGAATCCTCCGCATCATCACTGCAAACTATACTTAAGAGTTAAGAGTCACAACAAAACTATACTTAGGAGTTAAGAGTCACAACAACGTGCAACAAAATAGAACATAAGACAACAACCAACTAGAACTGCGATATGGCATCACGAGAGAAGAGTGTATCACTAGTCAACAACCAAATGTAACACAATTCTTGCAAACCATCAACTAATCATACCACTTGTCATACAAACACAGAACAATGGAACAATAGAACTCAATCTTCAAGTATTCCCACATAGAAAACATAAGCAAGCAACATAAGCAGAATAGGTCTCTCGGGTCTCTCTGAGCTCTAAGCATGCACTCCCTCTCTCAAAGTCTCTATCAGCTATAGTCTCATGTAGTGTGTGCTATATCCTCTTCTCTTGAGGCTTCTCCTTTTTATAGGAGAGAGGTGAGGAACAGGTAACAATAGGAGAGTCTGTTACATAAGAGTAATGGAAAGTTAATGCACTAGGCAGTTTCAATTGTCAGCTCTGCCCAGTACGAGATTTTGTCTTGTAGCGATGAGTTGTCGGGGTCCACTTGAGCACCTTGTCAGTTCTGCCCGTCGTTTTGCCAGGGCTTGTCTCTTGATGAATCTAGGCGTGGCGACGCCCTTCTTTAGAACTTGGGAATCTGGGCGCTTAACACCAACATCTAGACGTCTCGGTGCCCAACTCCAGTATCTGGGCATCTCGGCGTCCAACTTCGGCACTTGGGGTGCTTGGCGCCCAACTTCGACACTTGGATGCTTTGGCGCCCAACTTCGACACTTGGGTGCCTTGGCGCCCAACTTCGGCACTTCAAGGTGCCCAACTTTGGTCCTTGGGCTCCTTGGCGACCAACTTCGGCACTTGGGCTCCTTGGCGCCCAATTGAGGTATCTACTACCTTTTGCACGGTTCTTTAGAAATTTGTTGTTCCACAGAGCTAAGTTCATATGAGGAGATTGAGGATGTACGAGCATGTGGTCATGCGGGTTTCTGACGGGCTTTCCCCACTATTGATCACATCTTCATCCCACGCTCCCTCATTGAGCGGGCAAAGGTGCGGACGAAGAGATTATATTGATGCTCTATGGATTTCTGCAAAGCTTTCAACAATCTGCTATGCGAGAGGCTCATTCGACGCTTTTAGAGCTTGGAGATAACATTAGAGATGATTTGGGCTATTTGCACACTCTCTGAGCATATGACTGGGAGGGTATGGTATCCAAGGGGGGTTATCCGAGGCCATTGCTAGCACCGTTTGTGTTAAACAAGGCTGGCTGCCCACTCTATTTGGGCTCTACATCAACGAGATTGAGGAGTACATCCTTGGTGGAGAGCGAGGAAACCTCGTAGGTACATCTATATACATTCTATTATATGTTGATGGTATTCTAGTCCCCTAAGGCATTACAACACCCCTTGGGTGCCTTGAATGAGTTATGTGCATAAAGGGGGTTGATAGTAAACCTTAGCAAGACCAAGGCGATGATCTTCGACATGTCTCCCATGATGAGGAATGTAGGAGGATTCATAGCCGTCGGAGGAGAGATGGAGGTGATCACTTCATAAGTCTACCTTGAAGTCACATTCATGAGAAATCCTAGACCTTTAATATGAGACATGCAGCCACAACCAAGCACACACAATGATATGCAGTTTTGGCCACGTTAGAGCGGAGATGTCACTAAGGCACACTTCAAGGAATGCCATACGAAGGGGTGGCTATTCGACACACTAGTCACACCCGCTATGATGTATGCGGAGACAGTTTGGGATCTAGGTCTCATAGCCACCAAATGGAGTGTGTCTGAGAGGCTGCAAGTTTGTATGATCTCATGCCTATTATGTGGGAAACAATCATTGCCACACGACATCATCGGGACAGAGATGGCTGCACCTCCCATGGTGATAGATGCACTACTGGAGACTATATGTTTCATTCAAAGGATGAGGGAGCTCCCAAGAGACAGACTCACATGTAGAGCATTTGAGGAAGCAATATAAGGATCAGAGTGAGGATATGAGAGACCTTGGTATTCTCAAGTTAGGGCATGCGTTGATGGCCATGGATTAGATATGGAGAGACTACTTCCCTTTTGCTATGACCTAGGTTCAACCCACATTTGTCTCTCAGGTAGTAATAGGGACACAATGCTTAGGCAGGATCTTTTTCATAGGGTAGTCACGTGGTGTCGAGTAAGATGCACCCAGTACGGTTCATGTACTGTACGAGATTGTACTAAGCTTTCTGCGTACGATGCGTACAATACATATTATATGTATACATATATGTATGTATGTGTGTGTGTATGTATATGTATATGTATATGTATATGTATGTATGTATGTATGTATGTATGTATGTATGTATGTATGTATGTATGTATGTATGTATGTATGTATTGTTGGTGCATTTTACCCAAGCCTACATGCTTGATGCAAGAGAATGAAGATTACGACCACCACATGCTTGAGAGATGACTCTCCTCCCAACCAAATGCCTCTATATATAGCTCTCTCCAGGGGACTGCCTTCTTGGGCAAGTGAATGCTAATCATCCAAGTGTCAGCCATGTAACTACATGTGCGCCAAGTGTCCAGTGGATGCTTCTAGAAGGTTCTAGAGCTCTTTGGGCAAAATACTCTTCCCATGTACCCCATGGGGATTGAACCCAAGACCTCGTCCTTCACACTCTTGAGTCTTAACCATTAGGCTAAGTGGATTACTTGGTTACAAGAGTAAATGACCTACCAGTAAGTCTAGACTCGAGATTTTTGGCCACACAAACGAATGACCAAACGGAATCCGATTTCAGATCTGTCTGAACTAATCGGATCCCTAGATCACCAACTTACTTTATTACATTCTTCCCCCCTTGGAAAATATTTTCGTCCTCGAAAATTAGAGCTATATATACTGTAGGCAACCCCCGAGCCTCATGTTCTAAAACTGGAAGAACATGGTCATGTTCTAGAACTGGAAGAACATGGTCATGTTCTAGAACTGGAAGAACATGTCTCATCTCTGTGGTGGCATCCTTGCCCAAATGATTCAAAACACTATCTGGTTTTGTACTTTGATGAACGGGACAAAGTACAAACTAGTGAAGAATAATGAGGGTGGATCTAATGACATCCCTGGCTAATTCACAGTTTCTGGATGTGCGATCTAGGCACAAACATGTGAACTAGGTGGATTCAAATTACTAGTCCATTTCTAGGCATAACTGGTGCATGGGCTTAGTAATGAAGGTGGGATTCTTATCCCTCGCAAGACTTTGAGAATTCTTGATTCACTTGAATTTGTTTTGAAGAACTTGAAGTTTGGTTGTCCCATACATCTAACTTTAGATGTCTGTACAATGGTTTACTTTTATCTAACAGTTACTTGATTTTTTCACCCGACTAGAGGACTACTTTGTCCCAATGAGTTGAAAAAATCCTATGTAAAATGTAGGAGAAAGTTTACCATTTCTTTGAGTCAACCATACTATAACTTGACCAATACAACTTCAAAATGAAAATTGTCCAACTTAAGACACTTTTCTCAAAGATTTTAACTGAAAGTTCTTGGGAATTGTCAATCTGATGAGCAATTCCTAACTTCCCTATTCTAGAGTATACTGGACTCCAAGAAATCATTTATGCTATAACTTGAAGCAAACTCAAATGAATAAGTCCACTTAGACTTATCATCTTTTGAAGATTGAAAAGGTTCTTGTACATAACATCTATCTAGGATGTTCAAGTTAGTTATTTTATTCTAACCGGCTAACCCTGGTCTTTTGCAAAAGGAATCAGATACCATATCTGAGCCAATTCCAAAAGATTTGGAAAGCGGAAAGAAATAACTAAGACTCTGTACAACCAATTCAAACTTCAAATATACATAAACTTGTTATGAGTCAAAGACTAGATGACTCAGGACTTCAACTTTTCAAAGATCTATTTCAACAGGGATTTGGAGCATTTTCTTTATCTTTAAGAGAAATAAGCTGGATTCTCAAAAAGATTCAAAGAAAATAAAAAACATCATCCAACCACAAGATACTAGTGTGGTAACCAACATCAGTGTGTCGACCCACTGAGGTTCTATCGACGAGTTTAGTTTTCAAATAATGCTTCACTTGAGACTAAGTTCATGTCACATTCAGTCTTTTCGACTCCTAATCGTGAATGCAATTCTTGTGCATTTCTTTGAGTCTAAAAGAGTGAATTTATCAAGTTACACTAGGAACTTGATACTTGACTTAGTCAATTGAATCTTTAGTTGAAAAGATCAACTCAAAGTCAAAGTCCAACTTCTTTCAGAAATTTATCAAATATTTCTGATCAATAACACTTAAGCTTGAAGTGTTCTAAGAAGATCTTGGAAGTTCCTTACTTCATATCTTCAATTTCCTTGATCTTGAAGTCATCTTGAAGTATCGTAAGATACTACTTTCATCCTTTACGAATTAAACTTTTCTTGAAGTCTTAATTCCCTTGAGGATGAAACTTAACTTCAAAATCCAAACTAGGACTAAAAGATAATTATCATCCCACGGTCCGATGTCCCATACCATCTTTCCTATATCAATCTGGGTATAAAATCTGGTGTCCCATACCACCCTATTTTATATTCACATTAATGTGTGGGTGATTCTTATCCTAAAGTCTAAACATCTCTTGATAGAGTACCTTATCTCTTCAATTCTTTTACGAGAATTTAGAAGTTCCAGGTATTACCTCTAACTAGATTTTCTAGGTTTTGATTCCTTCACATGATCGTCTCACAATCATGTGCTTTACCTTGGGAACTTGAAAACCTTTAATAGAATATCTCCTATCTTTTTTGCTAGGGTTTTCAAATGAAAACCAATCAGAATTCCAAGTACTTGAATTTTCTCGAATTCAAGTTCAATTGGTTTATCCTTGACCAATTTCGTAGTGACAAGAGCTTTTAGCTTCTTGTCTTTAGATTCCTTTCTACTAATGCTTTTAGGTACCTATCCTGGCCAGGAATTTTATAGGAATCTCTCTACTGCATAAGTCTGAGCATCCGCTCATGCTTTCTGGATTTGTACCAAAAATCCCTTTAAGGATAGGCAAACACTTATGTTTTACCTTCCACAGACTTAAGTACCGTCTTCACGATTTGCAGACTACATACTTGGAATTACTCTGTTCAGACTTGGAACAGCTTACTTTTTCACAATTTTCCATTCGATAAATGGAACTTGAGTGAATCATTCCTAAAGAAAAAATTTTATTGCCAATACTTGAGCAATCTACAGGGTAGTTCCAATCGCATGTTCTTGGACAATCATGGCCAAGCTTGATCAAGTCTGGTTGATACTTGCGACAAAAATAAAGACTTAGTCTTTATCTTTTAAGATCTCTTTAAACTATCTTTAAGCTTCTTTGCTTACCTGCAGGATTTTTAGAGATCTTTCTCAAGTCCAAGCATACACTTATGCCTCTCAGATTCCAAAGCTAAGAATCTTTGATATACCTTTAGGTTATATCACAAATAGGACTTGAAATACCACTTCTAGTGGTTTGGGACGTCCAGGGAACTACTTAGAGTATGAAGAATTTCATTCTCAAAACTTGAAAGAATGCCATTTCTTCAAAGACTTGAGATTCCTTCTAGGGAATCAAATAACTTGAGCAAATGATTCATCTTGGAATCTTTTGCAAAAAGAACATTTGAAAGAAATTCTTTCAAATAATATCCAAAAAATTTACTGATTCAATTGAATTCGTTTCCTGAGTATCAAACTAGAGACAAAATATCACATTTTGGATATGGTTTCCCATGCCACTATGAAAGTTTAAGTTGAACTTTCATTTATGTGATATCGACTTCTATTCTTGAGTTTGATACAAAACTCATTATTATTGGTCAACCTTCAGATGTTACTAGAGTCCTTTAAACATATTTCACCAATCAAAATTATGTTTAAAGTCCAAGCATCTATTGATGATTGATCCAATAGTAATGTTACTGTGAACACAACTTTGAACTTTATAACTTGTTTAGGAGAAGTTCATGGATTGAAAATCCATTTCTTGGAACTTTCTATTCCTAAATGAAAAGTTCACACTTGCTTCAAGTCCTTAGGGACTTATATTATTTTCCTAAAGATTGCTTAGCTAGTTGCATCATTTACTAGAGATGCAACTATAGAACCTAACATCCTTTTATTGACGTCAAGGATCAATTGATGTTGAGGTTTAACCTTTGATTTCCATCACCCCTTGATGAAATCAAATGAAAATTTATAAAAGATTGGTACCTTTATATCTTGGCAAAACATTTATATCCTAAAGAGGTTTTGCCTTCATCATTCCTTGGATCTATCATATAATATGAATTTATGTGTATTTTGGGAAGAGTTCATGAATCAATTAAGATCCTCTACTTGGAACATCTACCTTCCCAAAAATAAATTCATCTTAAACATGGTAGGAGAATGATCTCACATGAAATAGAAGGCTTGACTATTTCATATCTCAATTCCAAAAAGTTACTTACCGAGGTTTCATCATGAGATACAAATCTTGAAACCACAAAGAGTTTGCAAGTAATTAAATTTTCTTGGTTATCAAGAAAATTTATTACTTAACTTTCTCCTAGTGCTTACTTATACCTAGCAAGACATCTATCATACTTAATTATCATTAAGTATTTGTCTTTGATAGCGGAGTATCGAATTGGGAAGAAATCGACTAATTACTTGAGTTGCAAACTAGAACTAGTATGTCTTTGCAACTAAATAATCCTTGGTCTTCCCTAATGTCTAACTGCGAGCTTTATAAAGTAAGCTAAATACTAAGAGAGTACATTCTCATATCTACTTGAAAACAGCATTCCATTCTATCATGCAAATGCATGTATCTACATGCAAAAGCATATGCTCACATGCGTATGCATGCATGTTCTTTGCATGCCCTAAAAATAATACAACAATCATGCATGAGCTTTCTTGTACTAAAAATGTATATCATGCAATCCTGATGCATGTATATCCTTTCCTTTGTCCTAATGCACTATGATATAAAAACATACCCTTGAGGTGCAATAGAAAACTTACTCAATGGAAAGGAAATATGTATTTAAACTACCAAAATACATTCTTTGATGCACAAGGATCTTTTTGAAATCAAGTCTTTCCTTAATGCAAACTAATGCTTGGAATGAGAAATGGATTAATTCATTATTCTAATCTAGACTTAATCAATTGAAATCTTGGCTATTTCAATGTGCATCTAGGATTAAGTGTAGAATAATGAAAACAAAATAAATCAAGCATTAAGGCCAAGCAAAAACTGGAAAATACTTAGCTCCACATAGAGCTACATCCTTCCCTTGATCCTTTGGAAGAGTGATTCTCTCAAGACTTTGGTCCGAATTCAAAGTTGGTTTGACTTTGATCACCAAAGGCCTCCTGATCTTCACTCCACAGCTCCACTTCCTTCATACTTTGCTCAAAACTTTAACTTTCAATATATTTCGGTTTCCGGGCTGCAACAGTTGCTTGAATCTTCAACCGTGGAGTACAGTCTCTGATAGTTCACTGTAGAATATTAAGCATACAAAGGCTTCGAACTCCTTGGCTACTTCGAAGAGCTCTCAAATCTGCCGCTGAGGTTCAAACCCCGGACGGAACTGGTCAATAATCGCCCTTATTTTAACTCTGTAACTCAGACCGTATGCAGCGCCAAATTGAGACCAAAATGTTCTGCAGCAGAGTTAGATCACGAACGGCGCTCAATCATCCTGGGTAGATGAGTGCGTTCTTGAACTATCGACCAGAGTTCGAATCCGTCGTCTTCACAGCAGATATAAGTTTCTTTTTCTTTTCCAGCTCTTGGTTGAAGCCTTCTTCAGCGCTGTTTCTCTGAGAGTAGGAACCTCTGCGCATAGAAATCGTCAACGCCCGTGGGCTGTTTGGATAGACCAGCGCGCTCCATTGAGGGGACGGGGGTTCGAATCCCCTGGGCTTACAGCCAGAGATAGTTACCCTCTTTTAGCTCTAGTTGAGAGCTTCTGTAGCGCGAAACTTGAACTAAGTAAAGCTGCGCGCTTCATAGTTGCGAACAGCCGTCAGTGTTCTTGGATAGTAGAGTGTCGTCGTGAATCAGGGACCAGGGTTCGAATCCCTCTTCGCTCATAGTAGAGATGCTCTTTTGATTCTCTTAGCTCCTAAGCTAAACCATGAAAATGATTGTGGCACGCATCTCTAGACACAGCCGGGAGCAAACTTCGTAGAAGAGCTTATGCACGTAAGAACTCATGAGCAAGAAGCTAATGGAGAGACATATGATAAAGCCCACTCCAAGGTCACCATGAGAGCTTGGCTCTGATACCAATGCAAGAGAATGAAGATTACGACCACCACATGCTTGAGAGATGACTCTCCTCCCAACCAAATGCCTCTATATATAGCTCTCTCCAGGGGACTGCCTTCTTGGGCAAGTGAATGCTAATCATCCAAGTGTCAGCCATGTAACTACATGTGCGCCAAGTGTCCAGTGGATGCTTCTAGAAGGTTCTAAAGCTCTTTGGGCAAAATACTCTTCCCATGTACCCCATGGGGATTGAACCCAAGACCTCGTCCTTCACACCCTTGAGTCTTAACCATTAGGCTAAGTGGATTACTTGGTTACAAGAGTAAATGACCTACCAGTAAGTCTAGACTCGAGATCTTTGGCCACACAAACGAATGACCAAACGGAATCTGATTTCAGATCTGTCTGAACTAATCGGATCCCTAGATCACCAACTTACTTTATTACACTTGATATGCTTGATATTATCCTCATTTGTAAGTCACATGTGTAGTCATGTGAACACCTCTTGTAAAAGAGTTCATTTTTATCTCTTGTAATTGAAAAAGGAAAAAGGAAAAAGATGGCTTACCTCATCCATGATGTAAAAGCAAATTCATGGCTCTAACTACCTAAAACCACGAAATTTTGAGCTGAGGGAATATCTCCTAACTTTGGGGATCACTTTTAGGTGGAGCCATTCGAATTCGAATTCAAAACTCCCTCCAAGAATAGCTATAAAAAAAGCAAGAAGGAAGAGGGGATTAGCAAGCCTTGTACGTGACCACTTCATGTCATTTTGTAGAGATTGAAGAGCTTACTTCATAGCTTTATCATTCTACTCCCATTGTGCAAAGATTCATTGCCAATGTGGTTGTAATCATATGTGAATCTATACATTTATCATCATCTACTTCTCTCTTTTGTTCTCTGTTATACTCACTCAGAGCACTAACTTCAGAAGGTCATATCTCAAGTTCTGCGCAACCTTTTTCAGTGTTTTAACATGCGTTGGATAGCTCTTACTGTCTTCTTTCTGCATATAAATTTTCAAGGTCATTGGATTTACAGTTTTGGAGGTATCTGCATTTTACTGCTCACTGGTCTATCTCTGCAGAGCCCCGAGAATGGTGGGCATGTTCCAGAAATTGATGAATCTTGTTCTCAGTGCTCAGTCCATCATTTGAAGTGTTTTAACTTGGATTGGGAAGCTTGCTAAGTCTATTTGCTATGCCCAAAAGGAATTTATCTAATTCCTACCAGGTTGAGAGCACTGTTCATTTTTTCCAGTAGGTGTATGTCCAAAAATAGCAAGTTTTTGGGAGCTAGTCATCTTGCAACTTGTCTGTTTTGACTTAAACTTTTGGGATACATGTTCCAAAGTACTTGGCTGATATTTTGGTGGATTTAGGAAGCTCAAAGGGTCTACTAATCAACTCTGAAGTCTCAGTTGGATGGTGTGAAGCTGGTTGTAGCAGCACCTACTCATCTTTGGATTGCATCCACCATCTCTCTTCACAGTGGTATCAGAGCATAGTCAAGCAACATGGAAGATGGATTTCCATCAACAATTGACAAATTGGATCGAAACAACTACCCGGCATGGTCTCTAAGGATGGAGGCTTACCTTCAAGGGAGGAATCTATATGGATTCATATCCGGAGATGAAGCAATGCCAACCATGAGGAACAAAGGGAAACCATCACATGAAGAAGTGGAAGGACTTTCAAATTGGTGTTCGAAGGATGCACTTGCAAGGTCCTATATTCTAAACTCAATCTCTGATTTTCTTTTACCTCATGTCAAGGGATGCAATACATCAAGAGAGACCTGGAATGCACTTGCTTCTTTCTTCTCTTCCAACACTCTAGCAAGGAAGAACCAATTGTGGATGGAGTTCACAACAATGAAGAAAAGCCCGAAGCAAAATGTGACTGATTATGTCACAAAGATGAAGGAGATTTCCGACCAACTTGGAAGCATTGAAGAGGTAATTGAAGAGGAGCAAATCATTAGACAAATCATAAATGGAATCAAAGCAGACGACAAGTGGGAGTCATTCACAACAGCCATGGATTTATACATGGATATGCATGTACCCGACCTCAACACACTCATGGGCCAACTCTTCACTCATGAAGCAAAGATTAGCAAAGGTGGTGAGTCCT
The DNA here is from genome assembly GCA_020310875.1 of Ceratopteris richardii. Classification (NCBI taxonomy): domain Eukaryota; kingdom Viridiplantae; phylum Streptophyta; class Polypodiopsida; order Polypodiales; family Pteridaceae; genus Ceratopteris; species Ceratopteris richardii. The sequence goes on from CM035436.1 coordinate 16,120,967, forward strand.
CAAGAGGTAATCAAACTTCTGCCTTATATTCTGATAAAGCTAAGGTCAAGGACAAGTCAAAGAATAGGAAGAATGAAGATGAAGGTAGCTCTTTCCAAGCAAACTTTGCAGGTCGAGGAAGAGCTAGAGGAAGAGGCAGAGGTGAAAAGCAAGGCAGGGGGAGATTCCAATCATCTCAATCTTGCAATATATGTGGATTATCTAATCATACTACTGAAGAATGTTTCAGGAACCAAGGAACTCAAGAGGAAGAGGATTCAATAAAGGTGGCTATGGATCAAATAGAGGAAGATACAATGGAGGCTACAACAACAACAACTACTACAACAACAATTACAACAACAACTATCAAAGTGGTCATAGAGGAAGAAGAGACTACAATAACTATGCAGAGGACCAAAGTCAAGAAGATTCATTATTGATTATGAATCTATCAGTGAAGAAGGGTAAGGATGATGATCATATATTTTACATTGACTCGGGATTCTCAAACCATGTAGCAGGAAATGTGGCGTTACTTTCTGATTTGGAAGATCCTCATAACAAGCATGAAGTGAAGACAGGAGATGACACAAAGCACTCAATGGAGAAGATAGGTAATGTGAAGACATCAGATGGGAATATGAACCTCTTAAGCAAAGTTTTGTATGTCCCTACAATTACCAAAAATTTAATAAGTGTTGGACAGATTGTTGAAAAAGGATTGCAGGTTAGATTCAACCGATTTGGAGCATATGTTGAAGACCCAAGGCAAGGCTTTAGAAGGATTGCCAAAGGAGAAAAGACAGGAAGGCTTTTCACTTTTGAAGTGGAAGATACAAAGAACATAGCTTTGTTTAGCTATGGATCTCAAACTCTTACAGAGTTGGAGATATGACACAAAAGGCTTGCTCACATTGGTGAGAGGACACTCAAACAAATTTGCAAGGACCAAAGTGTACTTGGTTTGCCTAATATCACAAGGCAACACATGATTTATAAGTGTGAAGCTTGTCAGCTCGGCAAGGCTCATAGACAACCTTTCAATAAGAAAGGATATATGTATCAAAATCCTTTGGATCTAGTGCACACGGATGTGTGGGGTCCAAGTAAGGAGCCATCTATATCAGGCTCAAGATATTATGTGTCTTTCATAGATGATTGTAGCAGGTGGACCATTCTGTTTTTCATGAAGCACAAGGATGAAGTGTTTAATTGCTTTAAGAAGTATATTGCTCTTGTTGAAAACCAAACAGGTAGGACTTTGAAAAGACTCAGATAAGATGGTGGAGGAGAATACTTCTCTTCTGAATTTGATGCCTTCTTGCATGAAAGAGGCATTAAAAGGGAAGTCACTACAAGGTATACACCCGAACTCAATGGTGTGGCAGAGAGGAGGAACAGAGCTATTGTTGAAGCTGCAAGGTCCATGCTCAACGAAAAGGGACTTCCAAACTACCTATGGGCAGAGGCTGTGTCTACAGCCACATATCTCATAAATAGACTTCCATCTAAGTCACTAGATGGAACAACTCCATATGAAGTGTGGAATGGAAGAAGACCTAGTCTAGAGCATTGTAAAATCTTTGGATGCTTAGCCTATGCTCACATTCCTTCTCAAGTAAGAGGGAAATTGGATCCCAAGGCAGAGAAGTGTGTATTCATTGGTTATGATCAAAACCAAAAAGGATATAGATTGTACAATCCAACCAATAAAGGATTTTCTATGAGTAGAGATGTAATTTTTGCTGAAAGCAAATCATGGTTTGATGATGACAGGAAAGTGAAGCTGCCGTATGACTTGGATGAAGATTTTCCATCACTTCAACCAAAGGAGCCAAAGCAGATTGAAGAAAGTGATTCGGAGATTGACCTAGAAGACTTGGAAAGACTAAAGCTATGGAAGAACAAAGGTAAAGCAAAGATGCAGGATGCTACATATGGACCCGAGAGCTCACATCAACCACTTAGAAGGTCTTCAAGGGAGAAGAAGAAACCAGAGAGGTTTGGTTATGATACTTCTTTGGTCACCAAGCACTCAATCTACATTGCAAAGGATTCAACCAATGAAGAACCTACCACATTCCAAGAAGCACAAAGCAAGAAAGCTTGGAGAGATGCAATGGATGAAGAAATGGAAGCCTTGAAGGAGAATGACACTTGGGAGATTGTACCTAACAAGCCATCTATGAAGGTAATTGGATCTCGATGGATATACAAAATCAAGAGGAATCCAGATGGAAGTATAAATAGACACAAAGCAAGGTTAGTTCCTAAAGGGTTTGCTCAAACCCATGGTATTGATTATGAGGAGACTTTCTCTCCTGTTGCAAAAATGCCTACAATTAGGGTTCTCATTAGTCTTGCTGCATCTAGAAATTGGAATCTCTATCAACTTGATGTAAAGAATGCTTTCTTGAATGGATGGATTTCTGAGGAAGTCTATATGGCACAACCTCTGGATATGAGGATGCACATCATCCTAACTACGTATGCAAACTAAAGAAAGCTTTGTATGGATTGAAGCAAGCTCCAAGGGCTTGGAATTTCAGATTGGTGACTTATTTGCAGGACCAAGGATTCAAAGCTAGCAAGGCGGATACGTCTTTGTTCATAAAGAGGAATGGATATGAAGTGATCTATTTATGTGTGTATGTTGATGATATTATTATCACAGGCAATGATCTTGAAGGAATCAAACAGGTAAAGACTCAAATGAAGGAGTTCAAAATAAGTGACCTCGGACCACTCACTTATTTTCTTGGATTGGAGTTGATCTACACAGATTCAGGTATATACATCACACAAAGGAAGTATGTCCATGACATGCTCGTCAAGTTCAAGATGGAAAATACCAAGTGTGCAGGTACACCTATGGAGCAAAATCATAAGCTTAGTGCTTATGAAGGAGAGCCAATTGAAGACATCACAAGCTATCAAAGCTTGGTTGGAAGTTTGAACTATGCAACACTCACAAGGGTGGATATATGCTATAGTGTTAGCATATTGAGTCAGTTTATGCATAAGCCGAGAAGACCACATATGGAAGCGGCCAAGAGAGTCCTCAAGTACCTAAAGGGGACCATGAATGAAGGTTTGTTCTATTCATTTACTTCAGATATTGAGCTAAAGGTCTACTCAGATGCAGATTGGGCCGGATCTAGAGATGATAGAAGAAGCACATCCGGGTGTATATCATTTGCAGGTTCAAAAATCATTTCTTGGTCATCGAAGAAGCAACCAACCGTGGCATTATCTTCTACTGAAGCCGAATATAGAGGTTTGGCTAATGCAACTCAAAAAATCACGTGGTTAAAGTCTTTGTACACAGATCTTGGACTTCATTCTTCAACACCTCACATTTTTTGTGACAACACAAGCTCACTACATCTAGCTGCTAATCCGGTATACCATGCTAGAACCAAGCATATTGAAGTCCACTACCATTATGTAAGGGAGAAGCTAATGAGCAAGGATATTCAACTATCCTATGTCTCTACAGATATGCAATGTGCAGACATGTTGACTAATGGTACAAAGTTAAGTAGATTCAAGTTGATGATTGGCTTGCAGGAAATCAAGGACAATTGAAGACTTAT
>CM035436.1:16129544-16137044 GCA_020310875.1 Ceratopteris richardii
ATTAGGGTTATAGGCATATATACAAATCAATGGAAATAAACCTCCTAAAGAGGCAAACAAGTACCTAGATGGTCCTAAGTGTGTTCATGCATGCGATAATGCCAAAGCAACTGGAAATACAATGGATAATGAGGTAATGCCATCCTTGCCACTTGAAGAAGATAATGAGTTCAGTTGGATAATAGGCAGCCTAGAGAGTGTTGCGTAGTGGAAATTCACAAAATAAATGAAGAAATGGACCAAGTTTGACCTTTCCACTTGTTGCACATGGGAGTGAGTTTCGAGGTGAAGGTGCCTAATTGCCCCCAACTCTGGTAAGAAAGTGTAATTTATAGATGTTTGATATGGGATCTTTGGTTTTGGTACATTTGATCCTATATACCCACTAAACTAGCATCCAAGTGGGTTGGACCTTACAAAGTAGTGAAGTTACTCCCTCAAGGCACCATACAACTTGAAGACTTGAAGGATGAATAGATGCCCTTGGTTAACAATTCCAATGTGAAGTACTTCAGTTGAAGCATGTGACATGAATAAATTACTCCACTATATATACGAGCAGTTTATTTATTTGTGTCAAAATACAAGAATGATCTCTTTAAAGCAAATAAATGGAGCACCTCGCAACGGGACAGTGCAAAAGCTTCATGTGGGGTCTGTAACATTGCTAAAAACATGCAGGTCTCTCTCTTCTCTCACACGTCCCCAAGATGCCTAACGTATCCTAAATGGTCGCCCCAAGATGCCTGACTTATCCTAGATGGTCCCCCCAAGATGCCTTACCCATCCTAGATGGTCACCCCAAGCTCCATCTATTGACATCTTGTGAGAAGACACCATCAAATTTTGGACGACCAGCTTACATCTCCACTCACCCTATGTGGTTGGCCTTGCTGCACCTTGGGTTGGCCTCTTCTTGGGAGCCCTCTCCAATGGGGCGAGGGCACTCTCCATGGAGTGGCACCCCGAGGTTGCACAAGGCAGCCAAATAACCGTAAAGGAAGAAGTCATTGTATCAACAAATTGAGTCTCCCTCTCTTTAAAGCCACCACTTAGCCACTTGCCGAGTTTGACTAGGTGACTCCCAAGAGCTCCACTCGTGGTACTACATTGGGCAACTGCATGAACTCATCCAAGGTTATACAAGAGAAGAAAAGGGAGACAAGAAACAACATAAGAAGCCATTCGTGAAGTCATGCAAATGTCAGAGGTGGACCGGTAGGGAGTAAGTCCAAATGTGGTTTGCTACGGGTGGTGGCCCACTTTGGCAACTTCCCTCTGCAAGTAACCCCCTCTTGTGAGGCATCTTGTTAGGCGTTCTATGGTGTTCAGCCCATGTCAAGGGGAACTTCTTGCTCTTCTCCAAGGACTATCTGAGATCGTACGGAGCCACTCATATGGCCTTCTGATATCTATTTAAGGAGTCTATATATCCAAGGTCTATTTCAAGGTGGAAACGTATGTAAGGTAGGCTACAAATACGGTATGTATGGAACGTACATTTGTATTGAAGGCTTCTTAAGGTACATAACGAGTATGCACCTTTTGTTATATGCATATAATTATTGATATATTTCTGTGTGTACATGTCATATGAAACATGTTTATTCTACAAATTATCAAACTTGGTGCATGAATGCACATCCCATACTCATGATCGCATGCACAATGTGTGTGTCCATTACATCTCTCTCTCTCTCTACACACACACACACACAGTATGAGTGTGTGCTGAGATACATGTATATAGAGTCACTGAATGTATGTTGAGTGCCTATTATATAGAGCATAGTGAGATCAGACAACACAAATGACATCAAAGTTCATAGGCATATAATATATATATATATATATATATATATATATATATATATATATATATATATATATATATATATATATATATATATATATATATATATATATATATATATATATATATATATATATATATATATATATATATATATATATATATATAGACACACACACACACACACACACACACACATACATACATACATACATACATACATACATACATACACACACACGTATGGTAGTATGTGATTGCATACATACTGTCTTACATATTATACAATATAAATTACACAGAGTCACGTGCATTGAAGTATAACTGGATATAGTATGTATCTGTTATCACCAGCCATGCCTCAGTGTGTGTGACTATATATAATTATGTGCACTCACACATACTATAGAGTATGTGTAGCTCTATGTATGCAATTTACACATACTAAATATATAATATAGTGTCTGGACTCGGATGTTGCATATGTCATAACATAGTTGCCTCCGGACGTGTTAGTAACCTCTATAGCTAACGTTTTGCTAACGTTCATGGTTGAATGAGTTAGCAACACGTTGGTAACGTGACTTTTTTTTTTGCCAGCAGCCCTCTGATTTTATCAAATTTGATGGCCAAACCTTGTGTTTTTTGTTATTTTGCTTGTGTATTGCTGAAGCCAAGCTTCTTTGAACATACTCCTTGGTTGAATGAACCTTTCAAGCTTTGGCCAAACCTTGTGTTTTTTCTTGTTTTGTTTGTGTATTGCTGCAACCTGCTTCTTTTAGCATACTCCTTGGTTGAATGAACCTGTCAATTTGAAGGTATGGTGTATTTAATTCTTTTTTATGGCATATGCATTCCTTATAGCATGTGGGATCTCTGTTTGAGAGGAAAATGGGCTGCATGCAGCTCCCTATGGCAGTCCACACTCCCCTCTTGTGAAGGCAAGTTGCTCCCTTTATGGAAAGACAAATATACCTAACACAAGGATTGTGTGCAGATTGCACATGATAGCCATGGACCTTGCATATGCACAATTTAGAAATAAATTATGAGTGTATTTAGCAACATAACATGTGCCAATTGCAATGTCCATTGTTAAGACTCAACATTGTCAATAGACACGTTTACATTGTATAATATGACAATTGACTTATGAGTGTTGCATATCACATGACAGATACTATGAGTGTTGTCTATGACTCTATGAATTTTTTGACTAGTCACAAATGAAAACTACTAGGTTTTTTATCACTTTATACATGAATCATTAAATTTATGAATCACTTTATCACTTTATACCTTTATCTTTAAATTTATGTACAAAGAAAATGTCACGTCCGTAAACGTCAGAAACGTTTTGGAAGACTCATCAGAAGTCAGAATCCCGTCAGTAACAACTATGTGTCATAATATATTGTATACAATTGCATATGTCATAAATGATGACATGCCCAAATGTCAATGTCCCTTTAATTTCATATAGCTAGCACAACTTTTGTTAGCCTAAAATTCAATCAATTAGGATAAGAAATGACACATACGTACTGATTGAACAGTACGGTACAAATACATTCCGTACTTAAAGTCCGTACGGAAAGGGTCAGTACGTACGTACTAATCCTACCTTAGTCTATTTAGATAAGGAGTTGCTCAGCACTCATTGAAACCACTTAAGACTACTTGTCAAGACGTATGTGTATTTCCGGACTTGAAGTAGATGTTTGGACTCGGATGTTGCATATGTGATAATATATTGTATACAGTTAGTTGCGTATGTCATAAATGATGACATGCCCCAAATGTCAGTGTGCCTTTGATTTCATATAGCTATCACAACTTTTGTTAGCCTGAAATTCAATCAATCAAGATAAGAAATGACACCTACGAATTGATTGAATAGTACGGTACAAATACGTACCGTACTTAAAGTTCCCACTGAAAGGATCAGTACATACGTATTGATCCTACCTTGGTCTATTTATATAAGAAGTTGCTAAGCACTCATTGAAACTACTTAAGACTACTTGTCAAGACATCTGTGTATTTTCGTACTTGAAGTAGATGGATTAACTCTTCGTGATGGGAATTCCATAGCTTTTCTTTTTCACAACACTTTCTAAAACTATTTGTTGCCACATACAAGACAGATGATGCTTGGTTTGCTTCTCTCGAGGAATCCCTTGCTTACACTCCACAAGTTCTTGATTCACATATGGCTGCAGCTTGTGAAAAAGTATAACTGAAGAAGAAGTTCACATGGCTCTTAAGTCCCTTAAGAGTAAACATTAGGAATGGATGATATCATGAAGGAATTTGTGTTGGTTTTTTGGCCTTCCCTTAAAATTTTGATTCTTGATGTTTGTAAAGAAATGTGGAGGGATCAAAAGATTCTCTATTCATTCAAGTTAAGTAAGATTTAACTTATCCCCAAGTTAGATGTTCCTAAACGGATGGGGGAATGGAGACCTATTACTATGATGAACATTATTTATAAAATATTTGCCAAAGTCTTTGCTTTAAGACTCAACCCAATTATTCGCAATGTAGTTCATCCCTCATAGATTGGGTTCATACATCGGAGATCGATTTTTGATAACATTTTTCTCACCGAGATCTTCATAGAGTATGCTGTAATATGCAAATTGATTTTCAGAAAGCTTTTGACCTTATATGATGGGATTTTATTGCCAAAATCCTTAAAAAACTGGGTTTTGGGACTAAATTTTGTCACTTGATTTATATCTTAGCCCAAGAAGTGCCTCTAATGTGGAGATAAATAGAAGGCTTTCTGCTCCTTTTCCCACTGAACGTTCTGCATGCCAAGGATGCCCACTAAGTCCTCTCTTTTATGCATTGGCTTCTCAATATATGGGAATTCAAATTGTATCCATGGTGTCTCAATATATGGGAATCGGCAAATCGCAATTGGATTCACAGATGATACTTTCAATTTTGCGAAAGGAGATAAGGAAAATGTTCAAGATATTGTTGATTCTTTGACTCTTGTCTTCGAGGCAGGTGCTTTACATATAAATATGAGAAAAATAACACTTGTTATTATCTTCGTGAGGCACTTCTCATCCTTTATCTAGGAAGGAACTAAAATTGAGAAAGGTATTGTATTCCGGCATATGGGGATACCCTTTGGGCATAGATGCTTCTGCCAAAGACAAAACTGAATGGGTATTGCACAAAATCAAATGTAAAATGGATATGTGGCATGCTATGCAATGGCCATTATGTGCCAAGATAAGAAGTGTACAAGCTTTTTTGCAACCTTATGTTACGTACTACTTAGTGCTACTGGATTGGAATAAGTGTCACCTTCATATCTTTGAATGCTTACTAAATGTTTTTTTGTGAATATAAAAGCATAATCGGGCACTAGTACTTTCAGCATGGAATTATGTTTGCTAGCCCAAGATGAGGGGTGGTCTTGGAATCTTGCATTTACATTCTCGCTCAATGGTTAGACGGCCAGCCTTTGTAATGCATATTACTTCCTCCCATAGATCCCTATGGACTCCTTATTTTTGGAGGTTTATAGAAAATGCATAGTTGTGTTGTAAGGGGAGTTGGAAATTGGATGCTTGGAATAGGTTCTTTTCTCATGTCCCATTGCAAACTCCTTGGTTCATTGGTCAACGTCTTACTTCAAAGTTTCAAACTGGTTGCTTCTCCCTTGAAATGGAATGGAAGTTAACATTACGTACAGAACTCCTTTGCTTCATTGTCTCCATACTGTTCTTTCTCGTCAAATCCACCCCTTTGCTTATTCTTTACGCGCCGCAACAAGATATTTTAATACTAAGAGAATTGATTCCATTGCAAAATGTTGTGATTTGGAATGGGAACTCTTATCTTTTCCAATCATTATAAGAACTTATGCAGTTGGACTTGCATGTCGTTCTAAACGGGTTCAAATAGTACTCTTCCTATAGCAATATCAAGTGCCCCTTTTGCATTGATGCATCTGATCTTTGAGGGATTGGCTTCTTGCAAAACATACTAGATGGTGGATTGGTACAACAAAAATTTACTACTACTCTCATACCATTGCTGAGGGTATTGCTTATCAATGTAATCTCATATGGAAGCTCCGAAAAACAGCATCGTGGTGGCATGCAAGATTTCGTACAATTTGGGATTGTTACTACACTTTTAGGATAAAGATTTTCATGTGGAGGATTTTTGCAAGGGGCACGATACCCTTTTTGGACATGCTTGCAAATTCAAAGATGGTGGAATAACCTATTTCTATTCCCGATTTGGAATGTGAGGCTTACTTTAGCACAGATGCCCAATGGAGGGAGAGAAGAGAGTGTCTTTTGGCAGAAACACAGAGAGAGAGAGAGAGAGAGAGAGAGAGAGAGAGAGAGAGAGAGAGAGAGAGAGAGAGAGAGAGAGAGAGAGAGAGAGAGAGAGAGAGAGAGAGAGAGAGAGAGAGAGAGAGAGAGAGAGAGAGAGAGAGAGAGAGAGAGAGAGAGAGAGAGAGAGAGAGAGAGAGAGAGAGAGAGAGAGAGGTGTGCGAGAAAGAGTACGAGTAAAGTTGTGTATGCAAGTGTGAGAGGGTGAATGTGTAGGTGAGGGAGAGTATGAGAGAGTGCAGGTGTGTGCATGGAGGTGTACTGAGAGTGAGTGTGAGTAGTGTGTATGTGAGTTAGGAAGAGGTTGAGGTAGGGAGAGTGAGGGAGAGAGTGTAGGTGTGGGAGTGAGGAACAGGTGGCATGTGAGAAGGTGTGTGACAGTGTGAGAATGAGTGTGTGAGTGAAGGTATGCTGGGGAGTGTGAATGAAGGTTAGGTGTGTATATGAATGGGAGAGGGTGAGTGAGGTTGTTGGAGAGTGTGTATGATAAAGGAGTGAGTTGCGTGTGATGGAAAGGATGTAAAGAAGAGTGTGTTGCTATCAGAGTGGGGAGAATCAGGATGGTTAGTGTTTGTGTGAACGTTAGGAGAGTTGGGTGTATAATGGAGATTATAAGGTTGTGTATGTATAAGCTAGAGGATGCTATGGATGTGGGATGCAAAGCACGAAGCAAAAGGGATATCCTAAATCTATCACAAGGAAATCTACAACAGCTACTAAATGGGGGAGAGAGAAATATTTTGGAAGCTCACGAAGTTCTAAGGTTTTATTGGGGTAAATCAGTGTCCACAGGTCCAGTTTCAGGAACCTTAAGGATTGAACAAAACTCTGGAATTTTTAAACCTTGGTGATGTCGGTGTTGTATGGAGTACAAATTTGAGGACCCTCAGTGATGGTCAATTGAGAGCGGGTCGCACAGATGGATGGAAGAGGATAAAGGGGCCTTTAGTTTCTATAATCACTTGGATGATTAGCGCCAAATCTTCAGTACCACATGAGGTCATTAGGCGGTCCTCTCAGATTCGGACACAGGTTTTCTGGGAATTGATGCACAATGCCATAGTATACTATAAAGGTTCATGATCATTGGAGAACCCAAAGGGTGTCTGATTTTTCTTCAATATAACATAAGATGGAATCTTAAAAAGCAAGAATGATGGTGGAAAGTTAGATTTTGTCAGCTATGGATTACACAGCTGTCTTTCCCTAAGTTTATTTGGTGAATATCTGTTGGTCGTTTCATATTAGGTAAATTTCTGTCTAGGCATGGATCGGCTGGTACCAAGTGTCCACACTGTACCTTGCATGCAGGAAATATGC
>CM035436.1:16149544-16152044 GCA_020310875.1 Ceratopteris richardii
CATGGGACGCATGGTTGAAGAGTTGTATCCTAAGATCACTTGGACACCATGTGCATCACATAGTCTTGATCTCATGATGGAAGATATAGGTCACATGCCATGGGTGAGCCCAATTTTGGACAAAGCAAAATTCATTGTCAAATTTGTCACGAGTCGGCCTAAAGTACTCAACATCTTTCGTGTCCATAGCCATTTGGATTTTCAAAAGCCCTCTGTCACTCGGTTTTGTTACATGTTCATAGTTGTTGATAGCCAATTATATCAAGAGAGTAAGTGGAGTGAATACATCATGAAGTGCCAAATATAATTCTACAAGAGTTCTTCCAGTACAAAATAGAGTCCCATGAAGTCCTATAAAACTGGTACAAAAGAAAATACTATGAACGCAACGCGTTGCGATAAAAAACAAAAATTTTTGCCTCAAATGAGCCTGTTTCGTCGAAACGGCCTCATTGAGGCATTTGCGACTGTCGACCCGAGAGCGTAGCTTGGCAAAGGAGAAGACAAAACAGCAAGATTCATGATTCAAGAAGGTTCAAGGTGAAGGTACATTATTACACACACACCCTCACACACCCGTGACAAGCTTGCTTCCTATCTTGAGTCCTCTCCAAGCTTCTAACCTCTTCCATCAACATGTCTAAAGCAAAACAAGCATGTTAAGGATATGTGACAAGCCAAGGAAAGATGGGCTCCGGGGGTAGTGAGAGATGGACTTGCAAGCTTTGTGGCTATAGTGGAGCCGGTGGAGCCGATAGGATCAAGGCACATAAGACTAAGTGGCATAGGAGTTGCACCTTGCAAAGAGCCAATGCTGAAAGCTATAAAGGGAGAGCTAATGGCATGGGTAGCTCAAAAAGCCCAAGGTAGAAGGAATAGTGGAGCCCAATCCCAAGCTAGATCATTTGCAAGCGGTTCACATGGTTCTTGTGATCCCCAAACTCAAGCATCTCAAGCTCATGAGGCTTCCATAGACATTGACATAGAGCATGAGCCACCAAGAAAGAGTACAAGAGTAGAGCATGATGCACAAGAGCACCCACTTGGCTCTCTTGGAGGAGCATCTATACGTGCTAACTTGCAACAACAACATAAACAAGAAGCCACACAAGCCATCATGAAAGCTTTTATACAATGTGGTTTGTCTTTTAATGTTGCAAAGACACCGGCATGGAGAAATGCCATTGAGAAGGTTTCACTATTAGGGTTTTGTTGGCAAGGGCCTACCTATGAAGAGTTGAGGACAATGGAGCTCAAAAAAACAAAGGAAGACTTAGAGAGAGAGTCTGAGCCCATGAAAGAGACATGGGCAAAGTATGGATGGACAATCATGTGTGACGGATGGACGGACATACGAAAGAGAAATGTGTACAACATTTTGGTGCATTGTTGCAAAGGGACCATGTTCCTTCGAGCCATAGATGCATGAGCTGCTGGTACTACAGTCACATGTGAGTGAACTGATTTTTGAATTTTCAGTTTATATTTGATTGTGCAATGATCAATCATGCATGTGGCATCTCACATGTGCATTTGCCTTGTGCATCTGCATGTGCATTGTGCATGTGCATGTGCATTGTGCATGTGCATTGTGCATGTCCATGTGCATTGTGCATGTGCATGCGCATGTGCATGTGCATGACACATGTCCATATGCATGACACATGTGCATGTGCATGTGCATGTGCATGTGCATGTGCATCTGCATCTGCATGTGGCATGTGGCATGTGGCATGTGGCATGTGGCATGTGGCATGTGGCATGTGCATGTGCATGTGCATGTGCATGTGCATGTGCATGTGCATGTGCATGTGCATGTGCATGTGCATGTGCATGTGCATGTGCATGTGCATGTGCATGTGCATGTGCATTGTGCATTGGCATGTATGTATGTATGTACATGCACAATGCACATGCACATGCACAATGCACATGCACATGCACATGCACAATGCACATGCACAATGCACAATGCACATGCACATGCACAATGCACATGCACAATGCACATGCACATGTGTCATGCACATGCACATTGTCTGTGCATTGTGGCATTGTGGCTATGGGCATGTGCACAATGCACAATGCACAATGCACACAGCACATTGCACACACAATGCACACACATGCAGTGTGCACTCATACATAGTACACACATAATGCACTCAAGTGTCATAGTACATGCACACATGTATGATGTCACACATGCACTCATGCACACACATGCTGCCACTCATGCACACACACATGCTGCCACTCAGTGACTCATGCACACACACATGCTGCCACTCATGCACACACACATGCATGTTCAATGTTGCAACTTGCATGCATCATTCATGAATCATCAAGAGTCTACTATAGTCTATCACTAAAGTCTTATTTTCTTTATGTATGCAGATTCTATACCAGCTACTTGAATATTAGACATGGCTCCAGATCACTACTGGAGATATGTCAAGAAGATTGGAGATTATTCTGGTGGAGGTGGATCAAGAAA
>CM035436.1:16159544-16164544 GCA_020310875.1 Ceratopteris richardii
TGTCATTTAACGACGAACTTGGAATGATAATCAAAGCATCATAATACATATGAGTGACAAATCATAAAACGAGAAATACACCATAATACATATTGGACCCCCATGACGAGGACATTTTCTTCATCGTCGAACTCTGGTACTAGCATAATAGATGGATCAACGGATACTACTGCAAATAGCTCATCCGGATCCTGTATATCATCCTCTGGTGGAACTGGATCTCCTCTCCGTCGAGGGCGCATCTTGCGCCTATGTCCTCTCGATGTGGATGGAGCTGTACTAGTAGAGGGAACATTAGCTACTACCTCCGTCTCTATCCCTCGTTCTAGAGAACGTGAACGTGATCTCGTAACACGGCAATCGAACGTCTCTAACTCTGAATGCAGCAATCTATAGATTTCATCTTGTTCATCATGAACAGATGAATCTATCATCGCTCCCATCGGTAAGGCAGTCTCAAAAAGAACTGGTGAGACCTGAAATTCCATACATATTATTTAGTTATCGATGATCTAACTTGTTGCTTTAAGATTAAAATTCAAATTTCACACTGAATTTATAGTTCTTAGTATATACTATATACCTGCCTTGGATCCTTAAGATCCTTCACACTTTGAAGTAATCGTAAATTGGCCTTACAAAAGACCACGCACTCTAACTGTGCAACACTCAAGCGATTCCGAAGCTTGGCGTGCACAAGTGAAAAACTGCTCCAATTTCGTTCACATGGACTGGAAGACGAATCCTAAATAATAAACAATATAATGCTCAGGAGTCAATGCTCACTTAGAAATTATTGATCGAATTCAAATGTCTAATGTACAAGAAAATAGAAATCACCTGTGATAATACTCGAAGCGCATGACGTGTCATAGCCTGATGCCCATAACCGTAATGGTTCCACCACTCTAGTGCCTTCGATGTCACGTCGGCACGTAAAGAAGTGGTCCTCGCGTATGCGATGCCAATATTTCCCATGTAAGAGAGAAATCAACATCAAATGCTACCTGCTCATCATGCGTCATTTTCCTCTCCATATATAGGTCCTTCATGTGTCGAAGACTAGCTTCCGACCACAATTCAAGACTCTTGAAGTACGGATGTAATAGTGCTTCGAATCCATGGATAGGACGTGATAGAAAATCCCATCATGAATCCACAACACGTAGAACATCATTTATCCTGTTTATATAAAAAAAAAACATATCATAAAAAACATTAAAAAACATTACGGATAAGAGTTTGTACCTCCGTCCAAAAATCCATGTCAAGAATCTTTTGCTGCACATACTTTGCAGCATCTGTCAGGCCCCTTGGCATGCTACTCCATCTCCTATCTATAGCTGTCATGCGCAATGCATCCATGCAATCGTAGAGACGAGTCAATACATAAAAGATATAGCCAAACCGTGTCTCTGATATGCGAACCAATTCTTTTTCGTTGTAACTACGAAAAAGACTGAGTGCGTGGTGATTCTTACGTATGAACGAGATAATACGTTTGGCGTCAGCAAGAATAGGAGCAACCCATGTGAGCTTACTTATATCTTCAAATAAAAGATCTATAGAGTGGGTCATACATGGGGTCCATACTATGGAGGGATACTCACTCTCAACTAACTCTCCCATCCTCTTACAATTTGAAGTATTGTCTGTGATCACTTGTACCACATTCTCTGCCCCAACCTCTTCTATGGCACATTTTATGTGCTCATAGATGTACTCCCCAGTGATTCTAGTACCTACTACACTACAATCTATGGCCTTGAGAAAATAGGTACCAACGCACGATGAAATCATAACGACGTCTTATATCACTCCAACCATCGGATAGTATGGAACATCCATACATCTTCCACCCTATTCGGATGGGCTCCAAAAGAACATCTATTCTTGCTCTCTCCTCCAATAGCATAGATCCACGTAACTTATGGTACTCCACGCCGTACCAATCGTCCAGTGTTGCATCACAACGCGTTGCCATGCGTTCGCAACGTTCGAACGCAACGTCGCAACGTTGCGACGTTCGCAATGCGTTGCGATAAAAAACAAAAATTTTTGCCTCAAACGATGAAACGGCCTCATTGAGGCATTTGCGACTGTCGACCCGAGAGCGTAGCTTGGCAAAGGACAAGACAAAACAGCAAGATTCATCATTCAAGAAGGTTCAAGGTGAAGGTACTTTATTACACACACACCCTCACACACCCGTGACAAGCTTGCTTCCTATCTTGAGTCCTCTCCAAGCTTCTAACCTCTTCCATCAACATGCCTAAAGCAAAATAAGCATGTTGGGAATATGTGACAAGCCAAGGAAAGATGGGCTTCGAGGGTAGTGAGAGATGGACTTGCAAGCTTTGTGGCTATAGTGGAGCCGGTGGAGCCGATAGGATCAAGGCACATCTTGGAAGAGTAAGTGGCATAGGAGTTGCACCTTGCAAAGAGCCAATGCCGGAAGCTATAAAGGGAGAGCTAATGGCATGGGTAGCTCAAAAAGCCCAAGGTAGAAGGAATAGTGGAGCCCAATCCCAAGCTAGATCATTTGCAAGCGGTTCACATGGTTCTTGTGATCCCCAAACTCAAGCATCTCAAGCTCGTGAGGCTTCCATAGACATTGACATAGAGCATGAGCCACCAAGAAAGAGTACAAGAGTAGAGCATGATGCACAAGAGCACCCACTTGGCTCTCTTGGAGGAGCATCTATACGTGCTAACTTGCAACAACAACGTAAACAAGAAGCCACACAAGCCATCATGAACGCTTTTATACAATGTGGTTTGTCTTTTAATGTTGCACGGACACCGGCACGGAGAAATGCCATTGAGAAGGTTTCACTATTAGGGTTTCGTTGGCAAGGGCCTACCTATGAAGAGTTGAGGACAACGGAGCTCAAAAAAACAAAGGTAGCATTAGAGAGAGAGCTTGAGCCCATGAAAGAGACATGGGCAAAGTACAGATGCACAATCATGTGTGACGGATGGACGGACATACGAAAGAGAAATGTGTACAACATTTTGGTGCATTGTTGCAAAGGGACCATGTTCCTTCGAGCCATAGATGCATGAGCTGCTGGTACTACAGTCACAGGTGAGTGAACTGATTTTTGAATTTTCAGTTTATATTTGATTGTGCAATGATCAATCATGCATGTGGCATCTCACATGTGCATTTGCCTTGTGCATGTGCATGTGCATGTGCATGTGCATGTGCATGTGCATTTGCATTGTGCATGTGCATGTGCATGTGCATTTGCATTGTGCATGTGCATGTGCATGTGCATTGTGCATGTGCATTGTGCATTGTGCATGTGCATTGTGCATTGTGCATGTGCATGTGCATGACACATGTGCATGTGGATGACACATGTGCATGTGCATGACACATGTGCATGTGCATGTGCATGACACATGTGCATGTGCATGTGCATGACACATGTGCATGTGCATGTGCATGTGCATGTGGCATGTGGCATGTGCATGTGCATGTGGCATGTGCATGTGCATGTGCATGTGCATGTGCATGTGCATGTGCATTGTGCATTGGCATGTATGTATGTATGTACATGCACATGCACATGCACATTGCACGTGCATTGTGCATGTGCATGTGCATGTGCATTGTGCATTGTGCATGTGCATTGTGCATTGTGCATGTGCATGACACATGTTAAGATAAATTATAATTTATCAATTGATTAATGATTCATTGTGTTATATGTAAACAGTTCAATTCATTTATGATCATATCCGTCAAGCTATCATGGACATTGGTGTAGAAAAGGTAGTTACAGATAATGGAAGTAATTGTGTGGCTATGGGCAAGCTTCTAGAAGAAGAATTCCCCTCTATTGTGTGGACACCGTGTGTTGCCCATTGCATTGATTTGCTGATAGAGGATGTGGGGAAGATACCATGGATTTACACCATTTTTATCACTTGCATAAAAGTGGTCTCTTTGTTCACAAAGAGACCAAAATTGCTTGCTATATTTCGGTATTACAGTGATATTGATTTGGTGAAGCCCACGAAGACCAGATTTGCATACATGTGCATAGTCATGGAAAGATTATTAAGAGTGAGGCAAGCACTGATGCAGAGAGTTGTATCACCTGATTGGTTAGCTTGGGATGGACATACCAGTCCACGGGCAGAGCTTGTACGACGCACATGTTTGGATGACAATTTTTGGAGGGATGTGGAGGGATTAGTGAGGGCCTTACATCCCTTATATTCACTCATACGCATAGCAGATAGAGAGGGTTGCACACTTGGACTTGTTTATGAGTTCATGGATCATGTCAGAGAGTCTATACAGAGATGTCCTTATTTGACATTGGAGAGGTAAGTTGAAACTTGGGTATTTTATTTTTTGCATGAGCATTCATGTTCAAGTCTTGACTCTTCAAAGTTCAACATTCTTAAATCTTATTGTTTTCTAACTTGATTTGTTTTTTATCCATAGGATAGAGGAAATAAAAGGAATATGGAGGAAGAGGTGGGATTGGTTCCATCGCCCTATACATGGGATGACCAATCTACTACATCCTTTATAGAGATGAGCATCACAGTCATTGGATATGGAGCTTGTGAATGCTTGGAATGACTATGTAGATCGATTGTATGGACCTTCTGATGTGGAGCTACATGGGAAGTTGGAGCTTCAGCTCACCCAGTTTCAGAATAATGAAGGACTTTTTGGTAGAGACACGGCATGCTTGAGAAGCATGCAGTTGATGCCTGTGACATGGTGGGAGAGATACGGTGTTGGTACACCTGAGCTAGTAAGTCATTCCAATTTCCTCTGGAGTCTTTAACTAATAAGTTATAACTTAATCTCATGAGTCATTCCTCTTGAGTCTTTAATTTTTAATGAACTCTTTCTTTTTTATCTTGCAAATAAAGTTAGCCATTCACATACTTTCACAAGACTGTAGTGCTAGTCCATGTGAGAGGAATTGGAGTACATGGGCCCTCTTCCATACAAAGAAGAGGAATAGACT
>CM035436.1:16169544-16174544 GCA_020310875.1 Ceratopteris richardii
ATTTACCAATCCACCGTTCAGTATGTTTTGCAAGCAACCAGTCCGACCACGGATCAATCGCATCAATCGAAAGAGGTATTTGATATTGTTGCAACAAAGAGACTATTTGAAGCCATTTAGATCTGTATGCTGCCCCTACCGCATAAGTTCTCCGTACCACCGAAAAGGGCAAAATCTCCCATTTGGAGTTATAGCATTTTGCAATAGAATCAATCCCTTTGTTATTAAAGTATCTTGCTGCAGCTCCTAAAGAGTAGGCAATAAGGCACTGAGGCAAGAGAGTTCCCAACATAGCGTTGCCTTCCATTCCACTTCAAGGTAGAAAGTGTGTTTTTGAATTGGCAGAGCAGAACATTGATCGTATGCGAAGAAGTTTGAGTGGAGCATGAGAAACGAACGTATTCCATGCATCAAGTTGGAGTTCACCACTGCATTTTCTATAAATTTCCACAAAATGGAAGTCCATAATGGTTTATGAGAGGAAGTGATGCGCATAATAAAGGCTGTTCTTCTAGCCATTAAGTGAAAATGCAAATTCAAAAAACCCCATTCCACCTTTATCTCTGGGCTGGCATACATACTGCCATGATGAAAGAACCAATGCCCGACTATGCTTTTTGTTCCAAAGAAAATTCTTTAACATCCCATCAAAGATCTGAAAATGATTTTACTTCCAATCCAGCAGCAGTAAGTAATACATAATATAAGATTGCATGAAACTTTGTACAATCTTATCCTGGCATGCAATGGCCATTGCGGGGCAATCCATTTATCCATCTTGCACTTAACTCTGCACAGGACCCATGCAAGTTTATCTCTAATAGGGACATCAATACCTAAGGGATATCCCAAATGTCTGAAGATAATACCTTTCTCAATTTTAGGACCTTCCCATTTAAGGGATTGGAATTGGCGCGCAGAGATATTAACAATTGCAAATTTTTCCATATTAATCTTCAATGCAAATGCTTCAATTTCAGAAAAAGGTGCCAAAGTATTCAAAATGCATCTAATATTTTGATTGTCAGCTCTCACAAAAATAAACGTGTCATCTACGAAACCCACTGCAATTTGTTGAACCCCATAAAGTGAAATACCATGAATACATTACAAACTCATCTTTGCTTCCAAGAGATAAAACATTGGCTAGGACATCAATGCATAAAATAGCGGACTTAGAGGACAACCTTGACGCACAGAACGTTCAATGGGAAACGGCAACGAGAGTCTTCCATTTATCTCCACTTGGGAAGCAGTGTCTTGAGCCAGAATGTAAATGAGCCTAGAGAATCTCACTCCAAAACCAAGTTTTTTGGTACTATAGCAATGAAATCCCATCGAATTAGGTCAAAAGCCTTTTTAAAATAAATTTGTATTCCAATCGCTTCCTGGTTCGACAACGGTGTATGCTCCATCAACATTTGAGTGAGGAAGATGTTATCATAGATCGATCTTTGATGTATGAACCCAACCTGAGATAGATGCACCACCTTATGAATAATATATTTGAGCCTTAATGCAAATACTTTAGCAAATAATTTATAGATAATGCTCATCATTATAATAGGTCTCCAATCCCCAATGCATCTAGGAACATCCAATTCGGGAATAAGCTTAATCTTTCTTAACTTGAAAGTATATGACATCTTTTGAGCTTTCCATATTTCATTACAAACATCAAGAACAAGATTTTTTAGAAGAGGCCAAAAAGCGATTACAAACTCTTTTGTGATACCATCCAAGTCTGATGCTTTTCCATTTTTAAGAGATTTAAGAGCCATGTAAACCTCTTCCTCAGAGATACTTCTCTCACACGCATCTGCCATCTGAGAATCAAGGGGTTGCGGGGTATATTGCAAAGATTCATGAAGAGCTTGAAACCACGCATCATCAGATTTATAAGAAGCTGCAAACAATTTCCGAAAGTGCTCCAAGTAAATTGCAGCAATGGAACTTCCATCATTCATAGTGCGAAGGAGAGAATTAATTCGGGAATTTTTCGTTTAATTTGTTTAGTTCGTTCGGCCAAAAAATAAAATTCGGGAATTTTATCCATCCGGAGAGAATTTTATTTTTTTGCATATAAAGAATATATATATGTATATATATATATATATATATATATATATATATATATATATATGTATATATATATATATATATATATATATATATATATATATATATATATATATATATATATATATATATATATATATGATATATCAATCTCATGCAACTTAGATCATCTCCTACACTCACATAACAAGTTACAAGTTACAACTTAAAAAACATCATGATTCAGTCATTCATCATAAGATATAACTTTCAACACACAACAATTTACAAATTACAAGATACATCATAGATGAATCATAACTCATGGCATATAGAAGAAATGATACTGAGTCCTAACAACATGATACTGACAAACCGAGTCTGTATACATCATAACTCAATAGTCTGTAGAGTCTAGAGTTTAGGCTGTAGTCTGTCACTAAGCCAATACATCATATATGAAAATCTGTCCACTGTCATGGCCCATGGGGCCATGGGCCATGACTCATGAGTCAAAACTCAAGAGTCAATATCATCATCTATGAGATCCTCATCAAAAGAACTAGCCCATGATGAAGTGTCAGTGCTATGGTCCTCTCTGGACTGCCAAGGTCTAGCTCTCATACATCGTCATCATCGGTGCTAGATGATGCTGACCTCTCCTCCCAATCATCAAGTGGACTTGCCTCCATCTCTCGATCCTCCCTGCTACTAGAAGTACGTCCGTATGATCCACGTCCTCGTCTACCTCGTTGAGAGGCAATCTTTGAAGGCCTTCGACTCGTAGATGGCTGATCTGGATCTGTTGCAATATACAAATGTACAATGGATTAATAAGTTATAACTTATAAGTTCAACTATGTAGTAATCAAAGAAGTTTTAATGTATAATAATCATTAAGTTACAAGTAGTCTTGAGTTACCTAATCTTCCACTAGATCTTGAACTCTTACGTGTTTGTCTCACAAATTGTTGAGACTCCTTAAATAACATGGTAAAGATATCCTTCTCTTCTTGTGGGATTTGAGGGATATCTTTAATTTCTCCAATATCAATGGAGTCAACATTAACCTACACAAGCAATCCAATGTCCATCAATTATCACATGGTAGCTAATATTTTGAAATGAATCAATATATTTCAACTTACATACTACTACCTGTAGAGGTGCAATATGACTTCCTTTGCTCTCCAATAACTTGAGATTGCAGTGTGTGTACACCAACTTCTCAAGTTGTGCAGGACTTAATCTATTTCTCTTTTTTGTATGAAAAAGAGCCCATGTGTTCCAATTCCGTTCAGCAGGCCCAGTGCTACAATCATGTGATAATATCTAGAGGGCCAACTTCCTCTACATAATTGCAAAATACAATTGTAATTTGCAATTCGTCATTCAATAATCATGAAAATTGAAAGTACCACTAAGTAGTCTACTCACCAATAGAGGAGTACCCACTTCATATTTCTCCCACCAAGTTACAGGAGCAACCTGGTTATCTCGTAATCGTGTAGTCGGCTGCCCAAAGTATCGTTCCATGCAACGAAACTTGGTTATCTCGTAATCGTGTAGTCGGCTGCCCAAAGTATCGTTCCATGCAACGGAACAGCAACCGCTCACTCTCCAACTGTGATGGAAGACCTACGTCACTCTGCGTCCAACGCTTCACATACTCTATCCAACTATCTTTTAAGGCCTCGTCGACATTTTGCTCCTCTGATCTCCACAATGGATGGAGTATGTGAGCAACGGCATGGATTGGCTTGTGAAACCAATCCCATCTCATCTGCACTGCATCACATAGCTCACGTTTCCTACAATTTAATTAAATTAAAAAAAAAAAAAGAAATAATATTAGCTCAAAAGTAAAAAGTGAATGTGAAAATATTCAAACTTTTAAGTTCATATATATTCTAAATCTTAAAATTATAAATACTTATTACTTTATCTCTGAAAGTCCGACAACATTTCTGATGCATCCTTGTATACGACCAATGTATTTGTATACAAGTCCAAGCGTACTCCCCTCCATATCCACAATACAAAGCACTGCATAAAGGAGCTTTAGGGCTCCAATAAGTATCTCTGCCTTTGACCAAAAGGCATCGTCTCCCATAACCAATGCTGAAAACCGTATATACAATGGATCTGTAGTGGGTAACTGGTACCATTCCTCTGAGACAACAGTCCAAAGAAGCCCTTTCCTCACACGAAGCACTCTATCTAGTACTATGAACATGTAACAAAATCGAGTCATAGAGGGCTTTTGGAGTTCAGATCAGAATGTGCACGGAAAATATTTTGAACTTTAGGCTTAGAGGTCACAAATCTTACAATGAATCTAGCTTTCTCAAGTATGGATTTCACCCATTCCATGGCACCTATATCTTCCATTAGAAGGTCTAGACTATGGCTGGCACAAGGAGTCCATGCAATTCTAGGAAACTCATCCTCTAGCATGCGTCCCATGGATACACAATTAGATGCATTATTGTGATCACTTGCACAACATTCTTGCTCCCAACATCTTCTATGGCCTTTTTAACATGGGAGTATATGAATTCACATGTGACAATCGTCCGAGGTGCATGTGCTGGTATGGCACGCAAGAACATTGTCCCTTTGCAAGAGGAGACAAGAATGTTATACACATTCCTCTTGCGTATGCAGACCACCCATCACACAATATCGAGCATCCATATTTCTCCCATGTGGCACACAACGATAACATTTTTGTTTCCACCGCACTCTTTTGTCTACTCAACTCTGTAGTGCGTAGCATAGCCCCCGAGGGTCCTTCCCAAGGAGCACCTATGCGGCTCACTGCTCTCATAGCTCTCTTCCATGCAGTTGTGTTTGCAACGTTGAATGGTAAGCCACACAATATGAATAATTTTGCTATTTCTTTGGTAGCTTCTTCCATTGCTTGTTTTTGCATGGAGGCT
>CM035436.1:16184544-16244544 GCA_020310875.1 Ceratopteris richardii
AATGATTATGGTTCATTTGCTTCACCTGTTGTTCATGATCCTAGAAGAATGCAAGAAGGTGTAAAGTGGTGGGAGATGTTTGGGGGCTGCACACCTAAATTGAAATCCCTTAGAGTTTTATCTCAAGGATCATGTGCCTCTCCATGTGAGAGGAATTGGAGTACTTATTCACTCATACACACAAAGAGGAGGAATAGATTGCTGCCATCTAATGCTAATAAACTTGTCTACATACATACTAATCTGAGGCTATTGTCAAAGGTGAAAGAAAGGGGATTTGAAAGAATGGAGATTACATTGGACATGCTCAACAAGGAAAAAGATGAAGATCGTCTTCTTGCATTGCAAAATATGAGAGAAGCTGAAATTGTTCCTTTGGATGATGCATCTAATGATGCTACCAATTTTGATGCACACTCATTGATGGAAGGCACACCTAGTAGCAATATTGGGACATCATCCTCGGTTCATAATTATGATCCCTTTCTTGAGGATGATAATGTTATTGATGATGATGATGACGAGGAGGAGGAGGAAGATGAGTATGCAGATTCTCTTGAAAGCTAAAATCTGAATGTTCAGGAGCCAGCTGCATATTTATAAATCATGATTATCTAGAGACTAGAATCTGAATTCTGAAGTGTGTGTGATAATTGAAAGCTGAAATCTGAAATTTGAATGTTCAGCTGCATATTTATATATTTTATGGCTGTTTTGTGTTATATTATATTTAAAATATATATATATACTATTATTAAATATATATATTATATTTTCAGATTTTTTTAATACTTTTTCCCTCACACGTATGATATCACGTATGGTATTTTTTTTGAAATTCCATACTTTTTTCATACTTTCATACCCGTATGCGTTGGAAGTATGGTTCACGTATGGAAAAACTATGTATATATATATATATATATATATATATATATATATATATATATATATATATATATATACTCGGAAAATCCTGTCTCGAATGTCTTCTCTTCACATCTCCCTTTCCTTCCCTTTCTCAACAGCCGTGTCATCCCTGGTCAAAGGATGGTCGAGCACTTGCAGTTTCACTTATTTCCTTCTTTTCTGAAGATGTAGTTGTTGTTTAGGGATTGAGAAATTGTTTCGAGTTCATATCAAGAAATTGTCATTGACTTGACTTCTACATTTTTTCCAATGAAAAGTGCAATTTCCTGGATATCATCCAGCTGCTCCTATGTTACCTATGTTGGACTTTCCTTCTTTTTCACAACCAACCGTGAGGTCTGACCATTCATACAGGGATATGCTGTGGGAGTAACTCATTACCTTCTAGGTGGAATTGCACACAACTCGGTTTACTTTGAATATGTTGATGGATGCTATATTAAATTAAATTTTATTTTCTTTGTATCTGACCATCTCAATTGCTTCTTATGACATACACAAAGCCTTTGTGATCATACACTGCTTGCATTTCAGTAACATCTTTCAATAGCTGGTTTTACATCACGAAACCCGAAGGTACTGGGAATCATTGTCTACAGCATGCATATGATCTTTCAGCATCAGTGAGTTGGAAAATGTCCAGGTTTACTTGTCGGGAAAAACATTTTTACCTGTATGTGGCCTATTCAAGAAGGTTCATAAGAGATGGTTTCTGTGTGATTCTTGCAGATAAGATTATTTAGCAAATTTGTTGGAATGGAAAACGAAAGCTTTGGTGAACAAGATCTATACATCTATCTAAAACTCCTTCAAAGAGGATTGGGGAAGGCGTGTGCAATTCTTCCCTCTGATCAAGATGATGGATTGGTGTTTTTGAACCACATTTATGTCGACTACGTTTTGGATGAGCCAAATCTCATAGAATTCATAGGTTCAGAAGGAGCTGCAAGAGAAGTTGCAATGAAATTCGCATCCAAATACCTTATCACTGAGAAAGCATCACCAGAGGTACAATATAACAGAAATATGTTTCTTCTTTTACCTTACACTTTTATCGAACTGTGCTCTGTAATTGCTCTGTAGTTTACTTAATTTTTCCATTTTTTATGGAGAGTTTGACCTTTCTGGTGCATGTTGATGGAACTATTTCGATTCTTGATACCAACATAAAAGATTGTGATTTGGGAAGTGCCTTCATCATGATAAAGACTGCCTATGAGTGCATCATTTCCAATTCGTGACTCTGTCCAATTTGTAAATAAAAGAGAAGAAAGCTGTAGAACAAGATAGTATCTTAGAACTTGCTTATCCTTAAATCTGCTTGTCTGTGAACCCTTGCTACTGTTGTGGCTCTTGATTCATGTGAACCTTATGACCCTTTTCCAGCGGTTAGAGTTTGTTCATGTGGTAATCTTTCAAGTTATGCACAGCCATGTCTGCATCATCAGAGATCGTTGATCCACATGATCCTAAGTGGATAGGAGCAATAAATAATCCATAGTCTTGCGCCATGCCGTTTCCTCAGGGGTAGGAAGTCCTTTGTATGTCAGGTATTGTATGGCAAGCCATTATTGGTGTAAGTTACCATATCTAAATCATATGCAAGCCTTTCTAAGCTCTTTGGTTTCATTCCAATGATTCCTGTAAAAGGTTCATTTCAGATAAAGAAGTTAGTGAAAGAGAATGAAGTCAGAAAGCTGGACTGGGACCATCTTGTCGAAACCTTACTGGAGTCTCGTCCTCGTAGCCAGGTATCATTATCCCATTCTGGTGTGTTTGTATCCTTATTCCATTCTGGTCTGCAGTGGTAATGACGCATCATTTATGTTCACTAGGCACAAGTGAGGAGACAGTCTGTTCAGAAGAGTGTCAATGTGAAGGCAACAACAGTGCTTACAGAGGAGAAGGTGACTTCTCACATTTAAGAAGATTTTTCAGGCTGTTTATGCTTTTTGTGCACTCACTCATCTCCAATTTAAAGTACTATTGGCAATTGTGGCAACTGATCAATGTGTGTACATGCTTACATTTGTAAGGAAATAAATATTATATGTTCACATTGAATGGCATTCAAACACACTATCATAATGGCATAGATAATTTTAGGGGGCTTCTAATACGTGTGAAATTTACTTTGTTCTATTTTGAAAATTTCGTTGGAGAAATACATGTGTCGAGTATACAAATTGAATGATATGACCATTTTGACCTGGTGTAGCTGCTCATTCAAATAAAAACTGTCCAAGGCCACTTGAATGAATGTCTGCTGATAGCCATGTTTTACGTTTTGTTACCAGCTTCAAGAATTGGTCAATTTATTCATTGCTGGTGATGCAAATCAAGATGGGGTTTTGACATTCACAGAATTCAGAGAGATAATCAGCACAGCTGAACCATCAATCTCCACACAAAGTGCATTAAGAATGTTCAGGCAGACTCTGCTGCTAATGCCAGATGGAGGTGATAGTATCAGCCCTCAAGCATTTGCGAAAATCGCCCATGAGCATGGAATCAGTGCACCTCCTGCAGTTGTTTTTGCCCTGTTGAGGAAGACATGGAATCAGGTTTTCATGGAAGATTGCTCCCTTTTTTCCATAGATTTTACGTCGTTGTATTATGACATATGCATTATTCTATGCAAATTATTCGAAATCGCTCAATGGTGCGTTATTTAAGGTTCCACTAAATGAAAGACGTGTTTAGCCACTTGAAGCATCTTTCAGGACTTCGATTTCTATATCAATTTAAGGAGCATTCATTTGCATCGATACTTCCCTTTTTCATTTAACCAGTAGTACAGGGGCAAACTCAAGTTTAGACCATACAAGTAACCTATGTACACTTTGGTTTCATTATTGGCTGACGATTAAGTATTAGACAGACTGTTTAAACATGATATGTCGGGTTCAAGATTTTGTTGTCGTTTGTACACCTGAAAAGTATAAATAGCCTGTATATTTGACTGTGAGCTGGAATTGGTTCCTAGCAATTATTTGATTTTGTGGAACCCTGTTTGCAGTGCAATATGTGAAATGCATTGAACTTCATACCATCATTGTACAGCTCAATAATATTCTAGTACATTAGGCAGCATTGTTGCTTTACTTCTATGAAAATAATGTTATGATGGTGGGATATTCTGGGTTGTAGGTTCAATCTGATATTAATGAAGAAAAGATGCAGGAAGATTTTCAAAGACAAGAATTCGAAAACCTTAAGAATACTTTGCTGTCATTGTTAGCCGACCAGCAGGAGGTGACAAGAGCAGTGCAAGTATTCCGTGATCTTGTATTGAAGTTCTGTGGTGATGATGAGGGTGAAGGGGCTGAACAGGATAACAATCTGGAGGATGACGCTGAGGAAGAAACTGAAGATTAGCATAAGATACAACTAATTCTATATGCGTAATAAATTGCCAACCAGGCACAGAGCAATGAGACTGGTCATATATGCAGTATTTTCTTCTATTTTTCTACTTTCGTGGTGACTTCGGAGTCAGCACTCACTTGTTACATCATGTTTGGGTAATCTCATCATATCTGCAGTATTTTCTACTTTCATGGTAAGGTTGGAGGTAGTAATGACGTGATTCATCATGTTTGAGTGATTGAACTTTATATCTTTTCCTACAGCAAGCATCATCCATGTAGAAAATTATCAAACGATTTCTTCTTCTAATAAACTAATTCTTGGGAAACGTTGCGTGTTCTTATTTCATTATTTCATCAATCTATTTTCTCTGTTTACCAAGTCCAATTCAACGACCTACTCTACATTTCGGTTCGAAAAAGATCCCACACCAAAGGGATCCCCTATATACCTGCACCAGGATTAATGCCAAGCTGATCAACAAGACTTGAACTCTAGATCACCAGGATTAATGCCAAGCTGATCAACTAGACTTGAACTCTAGACCGTAAGTCAGCAGTTGAATTGCGTTGATGAAACCACCTGGAGTGTAAATAACGCACACAAATTCTCTAACTGCAGACCGTAAGTTAGCAGTTGAATTGCGTTGCTGAAACTACCAGGATTAATGCCAAGCTGATCAACAAGACTTGAACTCTAGACCGTAAGTTAGCAGTTGAATTGCGTTGATGAAACCACCTGAGTGTAAATAACGCACACTCTCTCTCTCTCTCTCTCTCTCTCTCTCTCTCTCTCTCTCTCTCTCTTCACACACACACACATAACTCGAGGGCAGCGTCTCTCTCTCTCTCTCTCTCTCTCTCTCTCTCTCTCTCTCTCTCTCTCTCTCTTCACACACACACACACATAACTCGAGGGCAGCGATTGGCGAGTTGAGAGTCTCATCACACCGACTAGAGATTGAGACGAGCAGAGCCACAGACATTCCCAGAGAGCAGCGGATATGCAGGGTATGCAGAGTAGAGATGGAGGATGAGGAGCACTTTGTATGCAGATATAGCGCATATGATGACATCAGAGGGAGATACGAGACTTTGTTTACACGGCAGCCCACCCTCCGAGAGATCATGGACTTTAGAGACCAGAGACAGCTCGGGCGATTCTTACTAGAGATACAGAGTCACAGAGATTCCCTACTCCAGCCTACTATAGGTACCCATATAGGAGGGAGACAGAGGCAGCTCATTGACTTCTTTATTCCATGACATGCAGCAGCCCTCCCCCCCTCAGCTCACACACAGAGAGG
Organism: Ceratopteris richardii; assembly: GCA_020310875.1. Classification (NCBI taxonomy): domain Eukaryota; kingdom Viridiplantae; phylum Streptophyta; class Polypodiopsida; order Polypodiales; family Pteridaceae; genus Ceratopteris; species Ceratopteris richardii. The sequence goes on from CM035436.1 coordinate 16,190,150, forward strand.
AGTGACTCTTCAGTAGGCTCAGACCTCTCGAGCTAGGAGACGACCCCGTGCTATCGGGCTCCGAGACTTCACCAACACCAAATTGCGGAGATCTAGGCTCGTGACCATCGTGCCATGGAGGAGAGACGATCCGAGATGATGGCTGATCTCGCTGCAGCCATCAAGGTGGCCGTGACTCCACCTCCACCATTAGCACAGGATGGAGCTACTTAGTCATTTCAGATGCATTCTCATGATTGTTGTACTACCCTTATTGCATATAGACTATCATAGATATGGCACTCCATATCTTATACCCACCCATTAGCACAGGATGGAGCTACTTAGTCATTTCAGATGCATTCTCATGATTGTTGTACTACCCTTTTGCATATAGACTATCATAGATATGGCACTCCATACACCCCCCACTTTCATGAGTATCTCCACATGCATATTATGAAGATCTATCATCAGCTTTACTAGTTTTTTCAGCACTTTTATCTTTTGCGATTGACAAAAGATACACCCATGTACATTGATTTGTCTCTTAGGCCGAGTTCGGCCTCCTAATAGACGTAAAAAACTTTCTTTCTTCTTCTTCTTCTTCTTCTTCTTCTTCTTCCTCTTTCCTCTTCCTCTTCCTCTTCCTCTTCTTCTTCTTCTTCTTCTTCTTCTTCTTCTTCTTCTTCTTCCTCTTTCCTCTTCCTCTTCCTCTTCCTCTTCCTCTTCTTCTTCTTCTTCTTCTTCTTAGTGGAAAGCATGTATACCACTACTCAGGTAAACTCTCCTAACAAAAGCAAACCTCCATTTAGAAGACCAGCTCGTCCTACAATGTGCTACAGATGTGAAGAATATGGGCACTCTCAAGGAAAATGCTCCCTCCTAGAAGGGTCTCCACCTTGCAAGTATTGCCTTGATACAATGGATCATTATTTGAATCAAAAGGTATACAGGTGGTTCAACTTCATCCTATCAAGTCAATGTTATCTTTGTTAATAAGAGGAAGCAACAAGCAATCCATTCAAGTGAGAGAGAAGAGAGCGATACTCAAAACTGTCCAAGTACTTCACAACCTTCTAATGTACACTTTCCACACTGTGCTAGCTTATCTGAGACAAATGATCCGAGTACTGGGCGAATTGGACAATTTCCCCTAGCTAATGAAGGTGACCCATTTTTTTAAAATGTTCAAGTTAACATAAGTAATCCATTTTTGAAAAATGGTCAAGTGAATGAAGTCGACTAGAAAAATGCAAGTGAATAAAAAAGTTGACTAATTTTTCAAAAATAGGTAACTTTACAAAGTTGACCAATTTTTGAAAAATGGTCTAACTTGAAGTTGCCCAATTTTATAAAATGTTCCACGTAATGAAGTTGATAAAAAGTGTCTAGAAATAGACTACTTTTTGAAGTCAACTTATTTTCCGAGATTAGCCCAATTCAAGAAAATGGAGGACTTTTTGAAGTCAATCCGATTTCCCAGTTTAGCCCAATTCATGCCACTGGTCAAGTTCGTGGAGGTGTTTCCCTACAAAACTATGGTCCAGAGAAGGAAACCCCAAGCTATGCTTTAGAGTTTAAACTTGTTTCATAACAGAGAGAAGAAGAAATGAAGAACTCAATGCCAACCCATCTTTTAGCCTAAGTCCAGAAGTTAAATTGGTTGCATTGCAAGAAATGGATCAAGAACTAGGGGTGTAGACTAGAGCTCAGAGAAAGAAAGGAAAGGCAAGGATGTTGCAAGAAAAAGACTCAAATACGAAAAAATTTGAAGTTTTGCAAGACATAGACAAGGCTTTTGAAGAGACGATGAAGGAACTACATTCAACTAATGAACCTCCTCTACCTTCACCAATACCATCTATCATCAAAACTTAAGGAGATACTAAAGAACACCTTCTAGCAGGTATCATTGTATGATATATTAAGATTGGATGAAAGATTTAGAAGTGAAGTCATAGGGATATAGAAACATTGTCTCCTCCAACAATGCTTGCAATAAGTGGTGGGCACACTCCAACGAATTTGATGAAAGCTTTGATTTCAGATAACTTCACAAAGGTATCAACCAACTCTTTAATTGACTTTAGGAGTCCATGCTTGTCAGTCCCTATATATGGAATAACTATAAATGGACTAATAATCGATGGAGGTTCAGGTGTAAATCTCATGCCAAATTTTACCCTTAAATTACTAGAACTCCAACTTTCAGGTGAAACAAAGTTCGCAGTATCCTTGGATGACCAAAGTTAAGTTAAAGCTCTTGGTATTGTAGAAAAGGTACATGTAGAGATTGACAGTCTGACCTTCTCTTTAGGTTCTATGGTGCTAAATCTATCATTGGCCAATGGAGGCTTTTCTCTACTCATAGGGAGGCCATAGATAAGGCACATCCAAGCCATGCACTATTGGGGAAATGATGGGTAATGATACTTTTCTCGTTAACATACCAGGGCAAGTATAAAAACAAGTACAATTAGATTAGAGAGGATCTCATGAAGGTAATGCTCGTTCTTTCACTATTCTTGAAGAGCAATACATTCCTGTTACGGAAGCATGTAATGAAATTGAAATAAACGATGACGAAGATCTTTTGGAATGGATGGAAGCCTATTCATGTTATGGTGTATCTATTTGTGAAGAGGAGTATGCACATGTACAAACTCTTTGGCTTGGAGAACCAGTCATGGACTTCAGGAGGGGAAAGAAAGGAGTTTCGAAAGATTTAGCCCAACTTGGGAAAGGAAAAGGAAAAAACATAGTAGTAAATGAATTACATGTCCATCTGATATACAGTGGACAAAAGAGCTTTCACCTTTATGGATGCAAGAAAAGGAATCAAATATCAACATAGAGGAATTTCTGGCCTATCCATAACGCATTTTTGAGGACCAAAACAAAGAATCAACCATGTTATCTCAACATGTAAGACAAGTCAACCTTGGTAATGAGGAACATTCTCAACCAATTTCGCTAGCAACATGGCTTTCGGATCACCCATCATTGCTACGAGGTGATCGCTTTTAATCATTCAAAATACTCTTTTTCGAGTCGGACCTGATGGGGTGTATAGGAGATGTATCCTACCATATGAAGTACAACAAATACTAGAAGAAGCCCATGAAGGAACGGCTGCATGCAATTGTCCAAGGCATATAACAACATAGTAGATCTTACATTGAGGATTATGGTGGCCTCATCTTATTCGTGACACAACACGATATGCAAAGATGTGTGACACTTGTAAACCTTGTGCACCAAAACCAAAGTAAGCTCAATAACCAATCCGCATTGCAAATTTCTTTATCATGGATACCATTTGAAAAATGGGGATTGGATTTTGTGGATCCAGTCTATCCCACCTCTTCACCATCGAATGTGAAGTACTTGTTGGTGGCTATGGACTACGCCACCAAATGGGTGGAGGTTTTGGCAACAAAAGATTGCACTTCTCACATGGTAGCTACTTTTTTGTATGAAAACATTTTTTGCAGGTATGGTTGTCCCATTGAAGTTACAAGTGACCAAGGATCTCATGTCATCAACAAAACCCTAAGTGAAATATTCACAAAGTATAAAATCTTCCAAAAAAGATCATGTGCATATTATCCACGAGCCAATGGTCAAGCGGAAAGCACCAACCAGGTACTCATCTCTCTCCTGAAGAAATTCTACTATCTTCATCCCATGACATGGGGCACCACCTACCTAGATGTGGTATGGGCATATAGGATAGCTTTCAAGGTTACCATAAAACACACTCCCTTCCAATTAGTATATGGTCTTGAAGTTGTAGCTACATTAGAATTTCAGAAAGGGTCGAGCATAGTGGGACATCCAAGGATTGATAATTTGAAAGTCATAATTAATATCAATATGAACAGATTACATCAACTGGAGGAAAAGAGAGAAATTGCAAATTTGACTCTCAAGAAAAAGCATATGAAAACGAAAAGCATGGCATGATAAAAATTTGTGGAAGACGAAAATCATGGAAGGATCGTTGGTCCTAATATACCAGCCAAGCTTATAAAATAGAAAAGAAAAGAAGTTATCCACTAGATGGACAGGTCCGTATAAGCTTAAAGAGATCTTTCCTCAAGGAGCCGTATGACTTTTGACCCTTGAAGGGACCTGAATGCCTTTGGTAAACTGGTCTCGTCTCAAACGTTACCAACCTTAACAAGAAACCAATTGAAGACAATTGGATCACCATTGTACATATTATATATACTAGATAGAAAACAATAAATAATATGATCCTTTCCCTTGTGCATTAGTAGGGTTTAACTTTAGTTTCACAATAATAAAACCTATCAGGGTGTTCGACTAGATGCTTAGGGCTTTCTCACATATCCTCATTGAGTATATTGCAAAGAATCTTACATTCTAGGAGGACAAGTCAACTATTTCGTCATAGCTCCACTACTTTGTCGAGTAGCTCAAGTTGTGTGTTCTGCCTAAATATTTTGTCATAGCTCCACTACTTTTCCGAGTAGCTCAAGTTGACTATTTTGCCCAGTAGCATTGAATCAATGTGAACAAAGAGTGAATATCTTGATGAGAATAAGTCGACTAAGTCTTGCCATTCAAAAAAAATTAGACCAAAAACATTTGCCTATTTTCAAAAAAAAAAACAAGTAACCAAAATGGTTGATTTTTTGGTTCTACTTTTTTGGTCGATTTTGATTTTTGGTCTACTTTTTGGAGGTTAATTTTTTAGGTCGACTTTTTTCTTTCTTTTTTTTTTATTGATTTTTGTTTGGTTTATTTCTAGTTAGGTCGATTTTTTAGTGACGTTTGGTCGACTTGTAGTCATCCAAATTTTAAGTAGTCGATTTAATTACTTCGTAGATTTTTTTTATCTTATGATTGGTCGATTTTTTTTACCAATGTTGGTACAAAACTTTAAGTTAATTTTTCAAAAACAAAAAAGGGACCATTCAGTCGATTTGTTCTGGCCAATTTAGTTGATTTTTTTAAAGTTTAATGGTAGGAGTTCAATTTAGTCAATTTTGTTCAGTCAAGTTAGTCGATATTTTAGGTGCAATTTGTTCGATTTTTTTTTTAATTATTATAAGAGTTCAATATAGTCGATTTTTTAGTCCATTTGTGTTCTTTTTTTTGGTCAATTTACTGCATACATTATGGTTGCGCACGTATCTTCTTTGAGCTGAGTCAACTTTCATTCTGTTATTTAATTCAGCGTTGGGAATTTGTAAGGGTCATTTTCTGAGTTGAGTCAACTTTCATAGGCCTTGCTATTCTATTCTAACCTGCACACTTTCTCTGATCCATAACCTTCCAGCAACTTCCCACGCAAGCCAACAATAACCTTGTAGTCATTCCAAAGGAAAATTATCGCATGAGTTAACTTTCAAAATGGAAATTATATTCTGAAGTTCTTGATCAGCTTGTTGCCATTAGAAAACTCAATATCATAACATTCACCCTAAGGCCATTATTGACATAATCTTGCAGCCATTAAGAAGCTCAACACATAGTAGCACATCGATACAAGAAGCAACAGCTCAGTTTTAAGCAGGAACTCAGCACCGCATTTTTGCATTCATAAAAATACAAGAAGCATAAAAATACAAAAGAAAAAGAAGCACCTCAGCAGCTTAAGATGTCGGTATCATCTTCAAGGAATTCAATAAGTAGCAACAATTATGACTCTGATGATGAGCCATATTAGCAAGGTTCAGATTCAGCCCTATCAACAAGCGATGGAGAATATTCACTCACATTGATTGCCCATAACTCTCTTCCACTAGCATCCTTGAAGGACCTCTTCACATAAGACGAACCACAACCAATGCACCTCATGGAGATCTCTCAAGTACCACTTACCAAGGACATCTCAAATTTGGAGGCAATTGAATTCTTCGAGTCATTTCCTCACTTCTCAAGTGGAACACTTACCAAGAAGATGGTTACCAAAGAAGTAGGAATGAAAGAAATAGAGAAGCTAAGATTAGGGAGATCATATTAAGGCATGGGAGCGAGCAAGGTAAGTGAGGAATATGTTAAATTGTTCACATCCAACGACCGTTCAAAAAGGAACTTCCACATTCTATGTGCATGCAAATTCTTTCTCCTCTTGAGGAACATAAAATCCAAGTTTCCTTTCAACAACATGGTAGCTTGTGACGTGCTTTTGTGTCTTGCCGGCGTGCAGCCATATCCCTTCCATCACCTCATATGGACATCTATCATGGAGAAGAGAAAAAGGTATGCGGTGCAGGTACAGAAAGAGGCAAAGAAGTTTCATGTATACTCATCAAAAATCATTCTATGGTTGAAAAGCTTACCTTTGAGACTTAGGAAAGTACAAAGGAATATGGATTAGATCCATCCATCCACAAAACAAAATCCATTCACTCCAACAAGAAGGAACCTCCAAGTGAAGAAGGCATGCGTAAAAGATGACTGAGTACAGGATATACGAGCTCTTCCTATCTCCAATCAGGGTTATGCAGTAGCACGATGTAATGATCCCCCCTTCATCGTCACGTACATATGCATGGAAGATAGCTCCTCATCCCGCTATCGGTGTTTCCCATATTCCTTCACCCATTGCACCTATATCACCACAATCACCTCATATTATATCCACTCCACATGCATCACCCCCTACACAAATCCCTTCTCCGCTTATCTCACCTTCCATTAAAACTCATCACACACTTCATATGTCTCACCTATTCCCATCCCTCCTACACAATCGCCAAATTCATGTACCCCCACCATCTTGGTTATCCCGTCTTGCTCATATATTCATTCCACATCCACCAAACCCATGCCTTCTAGCACACCTTCAATCACATCATGTTCTTTCACATATGCACTTCTAGCATTAGAAAACATCCACATAGCAAATATTCATGCAAGAAATATGCTAGAATATCTCATACGAATCAATGACTATCATAAAGAGATCCCTTCATTTACGGGAGTGACAAACCAACAAGTCATTCAGCTTCAAAGAAAGATGATAGACTTAGAAGAACACAACAAGCAACTATAGCAAAATAACAAGGAACTCAAGGAGGAGAATGAAAATTTACATAAAGAAATGGTGTTCTACAAAGACATCCATGAAAAAGCAAAGAATCTCTTTATGGCAACCTAAAATGCACCCTAGTTGGTAATGAAGATGGATAGCATTAAATGTTCTTTCTACTTTTGTATTTGAAATATTTTGTTCTTGTTACTTCATCTTGTAAGAAGCATGTGTCGCATTTTACTTGCAAGTATCTCCATTTTTTCCATATTATCTTTCATTTATTAAAAAAATAAAAAATAAATTGAAAAAAGAGAGAGAAAAGAAAAGAAAAGAATAAAAGAGAAGAAAAGAAAAAAAAAAAAGAAGAAAAAAGAGTATTATTTTTCTCTCTGACGACAAAGGATGTCTAAGTGGTGGATAACCTGTAGCGAGGTTCTTTGGTACGCCTCTTAAATAATGTATTTTATGTTTTTCTTTTCTAGATGCAAAAGGAAAGAAAAGTTATCTCAATTTCGAGCAAGCTGAGATGCGAGATGCGATGCACAAGAAGAAAAGAGGAGTAAGATGGACTAAAGAGGATCCAGCTCATCAACTCATGAAGGAAGCAAAATTTCCTGACTCTTAATTTGCCTAATTTTCCATTTCACTACTTTCCTAAGATAGCCTAATTTTTCATTTCATCACTTTCCTAAGTTGCCTAATTTCCCATTTCATCGATTCCATAATTTGTCTAAATTCCTAAACCGGCCAAGTGATGATTCAACATAGATTCAACGTTTTGGAACCAAGCCAATTTTGGAGACGCCTTGTGATAATGAAACCAACCGGCAAAAAACATTAATCCGGCAAAAACTAAAGCACCGATGGCTGTGCAATAAAGCTGTAATTCACTAGTTATTCCGGAGGCTCGCCAGAGCTGAAAAAATCCGGATGTTATTTGCACACCCTGGAATCCCCCGCCCACATCTCCATTCAGAATTTCTTGGCCTACTATTGGCCACACGACTTGGGCACTGGGTTTAACATGGGTGGGGTCATTCAGCCATGCTTCATAGTTGGAAAAACGGGCTCCATGAAAATACATACCGCTCAACCAAATAAAAATAATAGCCAGTTGACCAAAATGAGCACTAAATATTTTACGGGATATATCCTCTAAATCATTGGTATGACTATCAAAATCATGAGCATCAGCATGTAGGTTCCAAATCCACGTGGTGGTGCTGGGACCCTTAGCCAAATTTCTTGTAAAATGACCAGGCTGAGCCCATCTTTCAAAAGAGGTTTGCACTGGATCCTTCTCCACCATAATTTTGACTTCTGGTTCCGGCGAACGAATAGTCATCGGGACTCTCCTCTCTTCGGGCAGGGAATAGCAACAACCTACCAACAGGAGATACAAAACCTCTAAGAATTACGAATTGGAGGTTTTCTTTCAGCATGCAAGAATTTCTTATCTCCCCCTCCCAAATTTGAAACTTGAGCAGCTATGATGACATGATAGGGATAAGCTTTTGGTGGTATTATTACACGACTTATACGCGCTTAAGGGACTTGAAAAAAAAACTAATTACCCTTTGGTCAGGGAAAAGGAGGGGGAGATAATCTGCTGCCTGACAAACGGTATTTTTTTTTAGTTAATTAATAATTGACTTTGTCATAGTATTTTTTTCTATTCTATCTATTTGACTGAGAAAACGGAAACAAGCGTCCCGTAATTTTTGGCCAATTCTGTGCTTCAACGTAATTATCGGGGGAAAGTACTATTGCGCGTTTCCAATACTCAGCAGCCTAATCAAACCAAGCTTCCGAAATTTCTAAATCTCCTTTCTGAATGGCTTGTTCCCCTCGAGCAGGATGGATAATTCCTTAGCAATATCCTCCTTTAGAACCGAACTTGGAGGTTTCCCGCTCCATACGGCTCAGATAAATGTGTTTTCGGCTTTTTATAACTAGACTACTCCCAAAACTCAGGAGAAAAGAAATACTTGGATGAAATTGCCAGGTTTTTGGTTTTATTCGTTCCGAATGAAACCAACGGATTCTTGAGTCAATGTATTAAAAGTGCTACTTTTTGAGCAATTTTTGCAGAAAATTGGAATAATTGGTTGCATCCCGTGTGCAAACAGTATAAAATAATAATGTTCCATTGTTGAAATGGATTCTTTAAAGGTATTAAGTGCCAGTTACACACTTTTGTTTTTATTCTGCTTGCATAACTTGACAAAATGTAGTTTAGTTGTATAAAATAAAATAATTTGTGTAGAATCATTTTTAGTTAGGGCTATAGCTCAGCGGTAGAGCGTCTCGTTTACACGTGCGCCGATGTTTTTTAGAAGATTTGTCGAAATGAAACATTTCATGTGAAAATTTTACATGAAAAAACGATGTTGTTTCGCAACTTTATATCCGGATTAGATTTTGAAAAAGATAGAAAAGACTTTCCCAGTCTATATGCCTATTTACAAATTAGAAATCAATTAATAAATTGACTTATTGACTTCATTAAAACATCGAGCCCCTGAGTAATATCCCCAGATTTTAACCTATCATAAGGCAATGTCATTAAAGTCTCTCCTTCTTCGATAATTTCGCCAGAAATCTTGTGAGGATTTGCACCTCGGGTTGCCAAAAGAGTTTTAACCGTTCATAGTAATGAGTAATTTTCTCGGATGGCTATGATCTGACCGGACTTGAAACATACATGATTTTTTTCAAGATATCGATGTTTACTGATCAGTCCGTGTTGTTTCAGACGTAATTTTATCATAATATCCAAATCACAAAGCAAAAAATTCTTATTATTAAACCAGTTTATTGAAAGGATCGGAAAAATTTGCTGACAATTTTTCAATAAAGCGGTTAGTTAGTTGCAAAAAAAAAATAGTTTCAATAATATCAATTCTATTTCAAGCAATTAATAAACTAATTTAGCAAACCAAATTAAGAGCTTAATTTTTCTTTAACCGCTGAATTGGTTCCGTATGCTCAATCAAACAAATCTTTTTCAAGTATTTTTTATTTTCTTTGAATTGGATAGTTGTTATAGTTAAACAAAAAAAGAACGACCTGAAAAAGAAATGCATTAAGTAATCCCGAAGTATCCTGAGAAGATTCTCAACTACGTGTTGAAACAGGTTTGCCTTTGTTTGCTAAAGATACGCAATCCAAAAAAAAGGTCTCTATCGCTTGTAAAAACTCATTTTTTTTGCAACACACACTTTTTACACCCGGAAGTTTGTGAGACGAAGAAGAGATTTTTTTTGGATCCCGATTTATTGTCCAACCAAATTTAGCATTGGATAAATCAATTATCCACCATATCAACTTTTTAGATCTAGTTGCAATCGACTTTTTTTACTTGTGCCCCTAAATGGCCGCTCAGTGGTAAAGGAGGTAGGAGTGCAAAGACAGCCAGGAGGTTTGCCTAGAAGCAGCCACCCTTGAAAGAGTGCGTAATAGCTCACTGATCAAGCGCTCTTGCGCCGAAGATGAACGGGACTAAGCGGTCTGCCGAAGCTGTGGGGTGTCAAAGTACATCGATAGGGGAGCGTTCCGTCAAAGGTAGAAGCACCAGTGCAAGCAGGTGTGGACAAAGCGGAAGTGAGAATGTCGGCTTGAGTAATGCAAACATTGGTGAGAATCCAATGCCCCGAAAACCTAAGGGTTCCTCCGCAAGGTTCGTCCACGGAGGGTGAGTCAGGTCCTAAGATGAGGCCGAGAGGCGTAGTCGATGGGCAACCACTTTATCTCTCTTGAAAACAGATCAGCCTACAGGATTGGTTAATCATATGGCCAGCCGAGAATCTGTCGATTTAAATCTAAATGAATTATTAGTTGTTGAATATTATTCCCGAAAAGCTTAATAAGCTTTCCTAAAATTTCATCAAATAAATTCGATAAATTCATTAATAATTGTTAAAGATCCCAGTCAAATATGACTTGAAATGACACCAATAAAGTACTTAATTTTTTTTTTTGAAAAAATTAAAGAAATTTTTTTTTACGAGATAAAGTTCAAATACTGTTTTTTTCAAACAAAGTACTGACTTTTTCAGAAATAGTAAAAATATATACAGGGACATTTATTTAGAATATCAATAGGAAAGGGAGGGATTCGAACCCTCGGTAGTTAGAAATCTACGTAGCATTTCCGGTGCTACGCCTTAAACCGCTCGGCCACCTTTCCAAAAAAAAAGTAGAAACTCTGGACTCTCAGTGATTAAATTTATTTTAAGAGGTTAGGCCATGAAATGACAAGTGATCTGCAAGTATCTATTGTGAATAATTAGAATAATTACCCTTTGACAAAAAAAATGCAACCTAAACGAAATATCCAGCAAAACAAGTCATTCAATTATTTTTTCTGTCCAACTTGTCATCCAAATAAAAACAGACCTCTTTTTCTTTTTGTAATTTCAATGAATATATTATTAATAAGTGAAATAATGATATAAAAACAAGGAGTTAATTTTGACTATGCCTAGATCGCAAAGAAATGATAATTTTATTGATAAAACTTTCACAATTTTAGCGGATATTTTGACACAAATTTTACCTACTACTAAAAGAGAAAGGGAAGCTTTTATATACTTCCAGGATGGTGCGATTCGAGAAACTAGGCTAGTTCAAAAAACTAGTACTTAGTAAAGCCCACATTTGAGAAAGGGGTTTTTCAATTACCAAAAAAAAAAATCCTTCGGTCGCATATCCACGACTAATACATCCCCGCGAGTTATGGTTACCAAATTTCACGGATCTGATGCTCAAGAAAGCTGGGGGTTAACCTTGTTAATTGATATGTCTAAAATACATGCTAATTTTAGGAGTTGTGAGGGGGCAAACATCACATAAAGAAATTGGCAATACAAAGTCTTCGTCAATTTATTATTTCGACAAACACAGGATACATTTTCGAAAACTAAGTCATGATAACGACTAATTGTGATTGAGATAACAAACAGCCATCCCGTTTGTATTTCGGATACTCTTTTGATCACCGGAGATTGCCGGGATGAAAAACCCTCTTGACAGACGCAAATTGTTGGGAACGAAGAAATTGCCATAGAGTCTATTATTGTTATCTAATATATTAATTGACGTATATTGATGAAATTGACATAACATAAGCGATCTTGTAAATAAAAAAAAAGACTCTTTGCAAGAAGGATGGTTAGACATTAGTTTATGAATACAGTAACCCCCGCGTATTCTTCAGGAACAGAAGTATTCAAATTCAATTACTTTCATGGTATTTGAGCGGGCGGGAGGAAAGTCTGATGGTAATGAAAAATTAGGCTTATTTATTAAATTCAATTTGTTCAACTTCTCATCTAGTTCGTTCAATTTTTTTATGCAGTAATCAATGGTATCTATCAAAGCTTTCTGGCGAGTAATCTCAGCAACAATCATTTTAGAAAAAAATACCACATTGAGAAATCAGTGAAAACATTTATTGGTATGTTTCTTGGTTGCATCAGTGTTATTTAATAACTTGTTTTTCATTATTGACATACGGCAAATTACTTCCAAATCAATTTCTCCAAGAAGTTCTCTATTTTTTTAGTCGGCTCCCAGCTCTTAGTTGCCCAAGTTGACCATTTTTATAAATTTAGTCGACTTATCTCAAAAGTTGATCATTTTTATAAATTTGGTCTACTTACAAAAGCTACCCATTTTTTATAAAGTAGTCTATTTTTTAAGAAAATAGCCTACTTTTGATTTAGTCTATTATTTTACTTGAAAAAGCGACTAAATTTCCTAGATCTACACATGGACTAAATTTTCAGCCACTTGCATGTGGAGGTTCATGGACGATGGACAATGTTGAATGCCAAAATTTGAAAGATAGTAACGGCCCAAGAAAAGCGGACCAAGAAGGAAGTTTCCACAATACCAAAATTTTCAGTGAGCCTACCAAGAAAGAAACTAATTTTGTCCCTTTTGCTACCCTTCAGTTCCTATCAATCCCAGAAGAACTATATAAGGAGACCTCTCCATCAAAGAAGGGGGGCGCTCAAAGAGAGACTAGAGGAAGGAATGCACAGGTGAAGCATTGCCTTCACTTTGTGTGTGGAGAGCTCTTTGCTTACCACTAGTACTTCACTTGGTAGAATTGGAATCAACTAGCTTGGCACTATGAGTGAGTAACACTGGGCAAGTAGTGATCGTCCATTCTTCTCCCAAGTAGCTAGTTGGAAGGTTAGAGTTTTGAGGATGTATACTTGTAGAATCAAAGTTCGGGAGTTGGAGTGAAGGTATCTTTTTATATCTCATGCTTATTGCCCCAAGTTTGTATTACCATTTCTTTCTTAGCTATATATACTTATAATTTCAGCATCTTATCTTGCTCTAGTATCATTGTGAGTTGTGTATTCTCAATTTTGCATCCTTCTCTAGTATCATTCTGCGTCACTATATGAGCTATTTTTCTCCATTGACTCTTTAAATTGCAACCCACAATGGATAGTGCACTTAAGAGGACACACCACACTGACCAAATACATCAAGAAATTGATCTACATATGTATGTATGTATGTATGTATGTATGTATGTATGTATGTATGTATGTATGTATGTATGTATGTATGTATGTATGTATGTATGTATGTATGCATGCATGTATGTATGTATGTGTGTATGTGTGTATGTATGTATGTATGTATGTATGTATGTATGTATGTATGTATGTATGTATGTATATATATATATATATGCACCATGCATGTGTATGTATGTATGTATGTATGTATGTATGTATGTATGTATGTATGTATGTATGTATGTATGTATGTATGTATGTATGTATGTATGTATGTATGTATTTTATGTATGTATTTTATGTATATATGTATGTATGTATGTATGTATGTATGTATGTATGTATGTATGTATGTATGTATGTATGTATGTATGTATGTATGTATGTATGTTTGTATGTATGTATGTATGTATGTATGTATGTATGTATGTATGTATGTATGTATGTATGTATGTATGTATGTATGTAAGTATGTATGTATGTATGTATGTATGTATGTATGTATGTATGTATGTATGTATGTATGTACGTACGTACGTATGTATGTATGTATGTATGTATGTATGTACGTATGTATGTATGTATGTATGTATGTATGTAAGTATGTATGTATGTATGTATGTATGTATGTATGTATATGTGTATATGTGTATGTGTGTATGTATGTTTGTATGTGTATGTATGTGTCAATGTGTGTGTGTATGTGTACATGTGCACATATGCATGTGTCTCCTTCCATCCATCCATTGATTTATCCAAAAAACTGAATGAGAGAAGACATGAATAGAAGTTTCCAAGAACAAAGAACCAAAGGAATAATTACTTCTAGACCTAAAATCATCAATTGGAAGTTAAAGAAGGATAATGAAGGCATAAAAGAGCTCTATATAAGGTTGCTAGTCTAACGCCTTAGGAAAAATTTCAAGGAATCGAAGAAGTCATGATCCAATTGACATTTGGAATCATACCTACACTAGAGTACTAGGAATTGGAAAGAGTATTGAATAAAGGCATAAAAAATCTCTATCTAAGGTTACTAATATAAACAATTAGGAGCAAGTAGAGGAAGAATTCAAAGAACTCATGATGCAATGGACATTCGACAACATATTTACACAAGAACATTGAGAGTTTGAAAGAATAAAAAACCAAAGGAATAACTAACTCTAGACTTATTGTCATCAGTAAAAGAGATCTATGTAAGGATACTAATTTGAAGAATTGGAAATGTAGAGGACGAAGTGAAAGAATGCATGATGGAATAGACATTAAAAAACATACCTACACAAGAGTATCGGGAGTTGAAAACATCAATTGAGAGAACTCTTAATTTGTGTTCCTTCTTTATTGAGAACTGTTGCGATCTATATTAAACCATGCTCTCAACAGTTCTCAACCCATATTGTCAATTTGATGGAACATAGTTGTTGGTATTAAGACTTCCATGCTTACAGCATGCCACTCAAGAAAGATATATGCACATGCACACACACACACACATATATATGAGCCACTTTCACAAGCAAAAAGATGCTAACTTCAAGAAACTCTCATTCATTGACTAAAGTAGAAAAGATTATAAGCTCAAAAAAATGAGAGGCCCTTGTTTTTAATAGAGAATTTTCAAGCCGGCCCATGTTCATATTTTAATGTATGCCCTAACTTAAAATTGGTCCTAAACCTTGATTTCACCTCTAGTTCAAGATTCGCGAAATTTAACAAAATTCTAGTGGATTGGGCTATCATGCCAAAACTTGAGGATTCCTTGGCTTGTTGAAAATCAGAGTATAATACAAATAATGGCTTCACTCATGTTTCCAATAGGGTATTTTTAAGTGTAAATGGAAAATTTGAAGGGAATTCTGGAAAAAATTATAGCCTACTTGGCACTACTTGACTTTGGCATCTCCATAAAGCTCAATAGCTTTGCTTTGACACAATCCCATACTTCATCTCATTTTTTGTGGTAGTTCTTGCCACATTTATGAGTCTCTACTCCAACAACTCTCCTCTCTCTAGATGTATGGGTGATGCCTTGGGATTGTAACGTTTCTACAAAAGAAGATGTCGCATATTAGGTGTACTACTTACTCTAGTGTTTGGGCCAAAATAGAAACGATTGTCTTATGCATAGCCTTGTAAGGTGGCCCTATGCATGCCTACTCAAAAAATAGAAATGGTGCAAAAAACATTCTTCTATCATGGCAAAACAAACAAATATAGATGGATAAATTGGAAATAGCACTTACCTCCATCAAAGAAAAAATCATCCTTTGTATTCTTGCATAGTGAGCCCACCTTCTATGTTGCAAGCTTGGGATAACCTCCAATATTGGTCATGGGGCATTTTCATAGTTACTTGTATGCCCAAACATTCACTTAACTTTACAACAAGTTTAAGGATTCTTAGATGCATACTTGCATTAGTATAGGGAATCCATTCATACTTATATTTATCCGCACAAACATCCTAGGAATTCCCAAGTGCATACCCATCCTATTTTTCATGGACAATAGCTTCTTTATGTTTACAATATCTGAAAATTAATTACAAATTGTATTTAGTTAATGTCATACTTATAAAAAAAGAAAGAAATTATCTCTTGGAAACCTTCTTTATGTTGAGGTTGAAAATGAGATGTACTTAGCTTCTATTAGCTCTTGGAAACCTTCTTTGTGTTGAGGTTGAAAATGAAGATGGCACACTTTCTTCTTCGAGCTCCATCCTCTGAAAAGTGGAGTATGGATGATCCTTGTGAGAGAAGGTGCACAAAACACTGCTCTTTTCTTGCTCCACCTTGCATTGGTAGCCTCAATCAATTCAAAAATCCAAGTTGTTGTGTCAATAATTGTATTAAATCTTACCTCACACATTAATCCATGCTAGATCCATTTGCGGAAGGGTGGTATATTTTTCCTAGCAAGGGGAACAAAAAAATTGATGCAATAATCATAGGCCAAGCTTGAGTTCTGGCTATTCAGATCATTAAAAATCTTGAGATTTTTTTTTATTTCTAGGCGTGGCACATAAATTTCATTGATATCCTTCTCTCCTTTTATGCATAATGCCTCTTGAATTAGCTCTAGTGTGAGATACATTGTAAATCTTTCCCTTGAAAGTTTGCAATGATGAACTCTCGCCTATCTATCTCTTTTGTTGAATCATGTATGAAGTGAACATTTCTACTCCCTACCAAAGTTGGGTTTAATGAAAGGCGGATGGATGTAGTCGCCACATCCCAATAGGTTCCAAGTCTCAATAAGATGTGGATTTCTTTGCTTTCCCCCGAGTTCCATAGACATAAAATGTTGCTTGCATTGTTTCCTATGAATTTCTTGTTGAACTACAAAAAAGTATGTTCCTTCCTCATTGGGTGCTTGCTTTCCTTCAACTAGTGGCCCCAAGGATAATTCCTTGATGCCATTGGTGGATTTTGAAGGATGACAAGTGCAAGATTTTGTAGAAAGGTTTGGCTTCTATTTTAGAGTAGTTGACCCATGGCTCTCCACTATAACGTCTCCAACTTGAGAGATGGCACATGCCATATCTTTGTGATTGTCGTTATTCAGAGAATGAGAATAGTGTATGGTGCATGTTCTAGTGTGAGAGTGCATGAATCCCTTGTAAAATGTTATGCTCTTCGGACATTAAAAAGAAACAAGGGGCATGATATGTTTTGCATCATTGATGTGAGTGACAAGACTCAGTACACGTGTACATCATATGAAACCAACATGCAAACAAAATAAAAGGCACACAAAACAAAATTATTTGCAAGACTCATTAGATGTGTACGTACATTGCTTACTCATCAATGTGTAAAGGTTTTTGTGGTTCTTTTTTTTTTCACATTTTCGCCTTTCCTGGAGGTTCATGTATGCATGCATGGTTGAGAAAAGATGAGTGTCTTATTCATGGCCAATGAAAAGTTTCCCTATACATGCATAATTTTAAATGCATTTTGGTTGACGGTGCAATGGTAATAGATCCTTGAAACTACCTCAAGGGGCTTCTAAAGATAAGGCTTGTGTTTTTCCCTTACTTTCCAAATATGTGTTTGTGTGATGTTGCATTGAAGTGTGTGATGTTTGTCATTTTTTGTTTAGTTTTTTATGTGACTTTATACGTTGAGCATGGTTATTAGTTAGTGTTGGGCTTGCATGTGCTCATTTTGTCCATTCCTTTCTCGCTACTAAAGTGCCTTTGAATCTTTGAGCAATCTTGGTACCGAAATTTTTAATGTATTGCATTGTTCAGGTAGACATTTACATTTGCTTGGTACCGAGATTCATTGAACTCTTTACTACATTTTTCCTTGATTTGGTGCTTTTTGTTCTTCCTTTTAGGCTTCTTTCCATCATGTTTCTTCTTGGTTTTGTGATATTGACTTACACATGTCTTCATGGGATGAGAGAAAGGGATCCCTTCACCATTCATATTTGCTTAGTTTTTCACATTTTCCTTGGTTGATGAACTACTATTCTTTGCCTTGGTGGTATTGACTCTAGTGTTGATTTCTTATTCATCTTCTTTGGATGCTTTTGGAACTTTTGGTATTGGTATTACCTTTGACAAGGATGTGTCTTCCGATCCTTCTATTGATATTGAAGCGATGTAATCCTTAGTTGTGGTAGAGTTGGGCAGTTCCTCTACTACATTGCTATCTTCCTTTGTTCTTGAAGTCAATTGATCACAAGGATTTAAAAATAACTCTCTCTCTTTCATATAAAACCTAAATATCAGCTTTCCATAGACCATGGCTAACAAAGTTTCTTCAATAATATTTTATGTGATTGAATGTTGATACAACTATTCTTGCCCTAAAAGGACAATATCGATCAAGACTTCATCATTATACACTAGGAAAGTGGCATCATTGGATACACTTCCTAGGTGAATAGGTGATTTTAATTCATCTATGCACTTGATATATGTCCCCACTTTTCCCACAACATAATCTTTGATCAGTATTATCTTTTCTTGAAACCTCTCTAGAATGGACCTCCTTATAGTGTTAAGAGAAGCCCTGCTATCTGTCAACAGTGAGAGTAGGAAAAGATTTGTGTATCCCATGATTGTTATCAAATATGGTCTTCTATCTAGGATTGTGTGTTTGAGGCCTATCTAAGTGTAAATAGGGATAGGTTTTGGATATTCTTCCCTCCAAATTTTTCACCCACTTGTTTTTTCCACAACTTTTTCTTCTTGCTCCTTTTGAGGCCTTCTTACCTTACTTTTTCTTTAGATCCTTTTGTCTTCTTCTTTTGTCCTTTGCACCCTAAGCATTCTATTTAGGATTTCATTTTTTATTGGCTTGCTATAGTATGTTTTCATCTAGGATGATAAGATTATTACACCACTTGTTGATATGCGCTTGATTATCAATAATTTGTATCCTCACTTTAGTATTTTCTTTGAATGTTGTTTTAGTTTATAAAATAGGTCCCGATCTCCTTCTTTGAGTCCCTTTTTCTCAATGTGATTATCATAGTATGCCTTCTATCTCCTCTTAGTAGCATAGATTCTTGTTATAACTCTAAGCCTTGTTTCCTAAAGCTTTTCTAATTGATCCACTTGTGATTGCCCTATAAACCCAAGGGAAAATGTCTTACACATGCTTGTATTTCGCTTGTATTATGTCACCTTTCCTAACTCCGAGTCCACGATGGCCCCCGAATGTGTCGTCCTTTGGGATCCCCAGTAGAATCACCAAAATGTTGAGTCCTAATGCCCAAGTGAAAGATGATTATACAAGCTCGCAATTATCTCTCGATTGATACCTCCTTTGTATATGCACTAGCTCATGGGCTTCCCTAATACATAATGCGAACAAAAACTCTTGAAGCCACATAAGGATCGGAGGTGTACTGACTTTTAAGAGGGAATCAACAAGCAAACTCTGAATTAATACCACCGTAGAGCATACAAATAGACAACGTTTTCAATTGGATGGTCAATCTGCCTGCATGAACACATATTTGGCTTAAAATATGTGCGTGTCATTCCATCTAACTTTCTGCAACTCAGTAGATAAAGATTCCCAGTTCTGGCAAAATTCTGAATATAGAACCTTCGGCCAGGAACCCGAGGCTTGAACTTCTCATAGGCGGCGCATCTCCTGCTTCTCCCCCAGTCGGTCTGTGCTCAAGCTGCCACCCAAAACAACAACCCCCCTCTCTGGACTATACACCTGCACAGACACCAAAGCCATCCCCGCGAGGAAGCTCTTTCCTCCCTAGTCTTCGACTCCTGATGCTCTTGTCTGCAACAAATAGACTACCGCAAGACTCCCTCTGACTGCCTGCCCTCAGCTCCCACAGCCCACAACAGCGGCCTCTACTTCCTTCAAGTCCTCCGTGCACCTCCAACCTTTTTCGACAAAGGGAACCCACCCCTCCTCTTCCTCAGATCTGCGCCCACGTTCTGCAGAACCAAAAAAACGAGAGAAAAAAACAGCCGAAAACGATGCTCTCCTGTTATCATATATATCCCGTTCCCTCTCTGTTCTCCCCCTGATAAGGCCGGACCTCCCTTTTTGATAAGGATGGGCCTCTCCCTGCAGATAAAGTCAGCTTTGAATCTTTAACCACAAATGCGCAGCCTCCCCCTTCCAAAAAACCATTTTTCCTTTTTCTCTGACCACCTAACGACAATATCACTTCTTAGTTTTGTACAAAACAGCCAAGAGGCATATACGCACAAAAGTGGTTGAAACTGACTTTGGTTCTTTGCTCTACCTTATCTTCCTACCTGCCATCAAAATAACATCCAACCACAAAAACTTTTTGCGTTTGGTAGATAAGTATTGCACAAAAAAATGAAGGTCGTTCTTTGTTGAGGGAACCAACAATGGTGTGCTATCCTGAAGTTATCGTTTGGCTATTTTGATGAGGCCACAACCCTTATACATACTTACGAGGACTCTACCAATGAGAGAAGTGGTGGAAGGTTGATCTGATGCGAAAAAGCAATTTCAATCACATCTTCCCTTAACATGCATGTATCCATTTCTATGGCCTCCAACTTCGAATCATGGAGCTCGAGTAATCTCAATGTGGATTTTCTTACCCTCCTTATAGCATGCTTTCCAGATACATACAAGTATCGTGATGTCTCGAATACGACCGTCGATCCACCTCTCATAGCATCACTAGTAATTTCCTGAATCCGTGCATTTAGGTTCGATTGAATATATCACTAGAAGCAACATTTTTCTATGGGAACCACTTAGAGACAACCCACTTTCCTGCAATAGAGAACCATATTAGTGTAGAAGAATTATCATGGTGCTCGGCTAACATACTCCCCTCGACTTGATTGTGAAGTCGTCCTCGACGAGCCGTCCACGCTGCAATATAATTTAAACAACCATGAACATGTCAGTTTACAACTTGTTTACATACCTTTTCATCGAGCCATCACGCCAACTGGACCTGCACTCATTGAAGCTATTAGTGCTAAAAAACACTCGTGAATACATACAAATCATTCACTTCAAAATGATCCAAGAACATGCACGTATATGCAACTCCATTTCCAACATGCATCAAATTGCTCATGCATTCCATTATGAAAATAGTCTCAACCAAAATAACACATGCATACCTTTCCATGTCTTACACATACAACTGTCATTGCGAAAAAAACAAAAACGGAAATACCAAAATAAACAACAACAACTGAAATGAATCCAACAGGGTCTGCAACATACCCAAAATGCATACCCCATTATTGCACCTACTATTCGCTATGTACAATTATTCCATGACTAGACACTCCCTAAGAATCTCCATTGTCGTCCTACAAAAGTCATCGAGACTCGAGTACAGGTTAAGTCCTACATAAAAACCCTAGAGTGCCCCACACACTAGAAAACCCTCGGATAGAGCACACAAGTTATAAAGCAAGACCATTGCATTACCTCGCTAAAGGTCTCATCTATAAGTACATATACAGTATCCGTGCCTTTGAGAATGTTGATTCAGAGTGAGCTGATCTGTCGCAAGCCACCATATACCAACCACACAAGCAAATAACGTTCCCTTCTAGGCAATCGTCGCCTTCTCCTCTCTCTCTCTCCCCCTCAGGAGTGGGGAATAATTTCATAGGTAAATTTTATTTATATTCACACGTTGGCCTACGTTGACATTGGATGCGATTCGTGGACCTGACCACCCGACCAGGTTGATTCCACCCATCTACCAATGCAACGCAGCGCACAACACAAAACACATAACGATAGACAAGTAACATATATCAGCTAGGCCATAACGAAGCTGGATGCGGCTCGTGGTCGTGACTACCCAGCCACGATGGCTCCACCTACCTACCAACCTGTTATGGCGCGTAGCTAAGACACAAACATATACATCCCAAGCCTATGGTGAAGCTAGCTGCGGCTCGTGGTCCTAACCACCCGGCTAGGATAAATCCACCCACCTACTAGCCCACCATAGCGCGTTGGTACGATCACAACACAATGTTTTTTTTTTCTTTTCTTTTCTTTTCTTTTTTTTTCATAGTTAATTAATTCGCCCTAGTCCTGAGAATTAGGGAGAGGAAGAAAGGGATTTTCCCCACTTTTCCCACACAGACATGCAACATACACACTCCAGCCTTTGACAGATCAACCACCTCTTCACTCCATTCTCTCAATTACAGATACTACATATGTATTCATCGATTTGACTTTTCACTAGGTAATTACAATCGGCTATGCCTTGGTCCCTTATATACCTATCTTTAGATGATCTAGAATGTGGGTCTCCGGGATGTCTCATATAGCCTCACCTCGTACTCGTATCCCGACGACTTTCCTAGGGCGAGTCAGGCTCAACTTCAGGAGCTCCGTCATCACTTTCTATCATTAACACATCTGCCCAAGCCCAAGTGATATCGTTCTCTTCGTTAGGCATTTCCCTCGAAGGGTCGAAATAGTAATATCGATCCCCCGCCCATCCTACATGTCGGATCAGGTATGTTTCAAACCACTCAATATGAAATATAACATCCAAACCCTGGTTTATGAAGCATACCAGCCAGTGCGCTTGTTCCACATCATATTCGGTCTCAAAGTCGTCGACCTCTATGTCCATGCGGGCGAATGTCTGGTCCGAGAAATATATCCCCAGCTCGTACAAATAGAGTTGAGTTATTTGATCTGCCATTTTGTTACTTAGCTCCTAACAGTCTCTGTGCAACACCAAAAAAATAATTAGAAGTCCAAAATTCTTGAGCTAGCAAGGGATAATATTTATGACAACAAAAATCATAGCTAACATATGTGCATATATATATACATATATATATATATATATATATATATATATATATATATATATATATATATATATATATATATATATATATATAGAGAGAGAGAGAGAGAGAGAACTATACATCTATGTACAAGGAGTCTACTACGTCCTTCCGCTTGGATCTCGTCTGGCTTCTCCCGTCCTAATGCTAGTTGAAATATGGTTTAACTCGAAGCGCGTTAACCTTCACGGGAGCACATTCTTCTCCTAAATCTTGAATTTGCATGGAACCATTGGAGTTGAGTTCCACCACCTTAAACGGCCCTGCCCATCTTGTCTGTAACTTCCCCGGGAATTTATAATATTTGCTATCATAGACTGGCACCAAATCCCCTTCTTGAATCGCATAGGTCTTGAGATTCTTGTCGTGCCTCTCCTTACGTCTTCTCTGAATAGCTTCCAGACTTTGCTGTGCAATGAGTCTCTTTTCTTCTAGCTTGACCAGTTGTATGTACCTCTCCTTCAATGACTCTTCCTCTCCCAGCCTGGCCTCGATGGCCACTCTTAATGTCGAAACTTCTTTTTCGATGGGAAAGATGGCTTCCTCGCCATATACTAGGGAGAACGGAGTGCTCTTAGTCGTCACTCGGTAGGATGTTCGATACGCCCACAAAGCTTCCAAAAGTCTCTCATCCCAGTCTCGCCTATGCACAGCTACTGTCTTTGTCAAAATCTGTTCAAGAACCTTGTTGGTAACCTCCACTTGTCCATTCGCCCTCGGGTAATATGGAGTGCTTTCCCTATGTTTGATCTTATACAATTCCATTAATTCCTCGATCAGTTCGTTGACAAAATGTGTTCCTCTATCACTCACTATCTCCAATGGGCATCCGAATCGGGTGATAATTTGTTCATACAAAAATTTAGCTACATCAACGGCTCGATCAGTTTTCAGAGCTTTGGCCTCTACCCACTTGGTAACATAGTCAGTGCAGACCAAGATATACCTGTTGGACCTGCGTCTTGAGGGAGGATCAATAGGCCCCACAAAATCAATTCCCCATTTTTCAAAAGGCTTAAGAGAAAGTACCGGCGTAAGAGGAGCTGCATGTGATAATGTTGGTTTGCCCATTCTTTGGCATTTGTCGCATTTCTTGCAGTATGTGTGAGAGTCTTTGAACAGCGTTGGCCACCAATACCCAGCCAATAAGATCTTTCTTGTCGTCAGCTCACCAGCAAAATGCCCACCGCAGGGCTCATCATGCAATGCTCTCAGAACTAGGGTTGCCTCTTCTTCCTCGAGACACCTCCGATAAATGCTTTCATGGACAAAATATCGATAGAGCTGCCCACCAATGATGCTATGGTGTTTTGCCAGTGCTAATAGTTTTTGCTTCTCTCTCTTGCTTGCTCCCGGCGGGTATTTAGTGGTACACAAGAAATTCACCAAGTCGGCATACCAAGGTACCTTAGCATCAACCTGAAATAGATGCCCATCAGGAGCATCATCGGGCACACCAGAGATTGGCTCCTCATTAAAAATTCGAGATAAATGGTCAGCCAATATGTGCGCTTTGCCTGGTTTGGTTACCACTGTGAACTGAAATTCTTGTAGGAGTAGCATCCACCTCATCAATCGCCCTGATAGCTCGGGTTTATTGATGATATACTTTAGGGCTTCATAATCCACGTAAAACATGAAATGCTTCCCCATCAGGTAGTGCCGATACTTGTTTACCGCAAAGATCATCGAGAGGCATTCTTTCTCTGTAGTCGTGTAGTTTCTTTCAGTGCTATTCAAGTTTTGACTTGCATAAGAAATAGGGTGGTCCAACTTCTTTTCATCGGCTTGGCATAGCACTGCTCCAATCGCAGTATGAGAAGCATCTATATGCACATGAAATTCTTTCGTCCAGTCAGGTGCTACTAAAATCGGTGCATTTATCAATCTCTCTTTGATCAAGTCGAATGCAACTTGACACTCTCCAGTCCATTGATATTGTTGGTCTTTCCTCAAAAGATTCGTCAGTGGTGCTGCTATTGATGCAAAATTTAATATAAATTGTCGATAATAATTAGCATGCCCCAAGAATCCTCTGAGTTGCCGCAAGTTTTGAGGAGGTGGAAGTTGTCCGATTTTTTCTACTTTATCCTCATCAATCGCGATCCCTTTTTCGGAAATAACATGTCCCAAGAGCAATCCTCTTCGTACTCCAAATGTACACTTTTCAGGATTTAATGCGATGCCTTTTTCAATGCTTCTTCTTAGAATAGCTTCGATCCTCTCCATCATGTTATCATCGTTGCCTCTGATCTCAAAATCATCGAGGAATATCTCCATCCAATCCTGCAAATAATCTTGATATGCAGCTATCATTGCCCTCTGGAATGTGGCCGGTGCATTGCATAATCCAAATGGCATCACACGATATGCATACATACCCCATTTTGTTGTGAAAGTAGTTTTTGATTGATCCTCTTCGTGGATTTGGATCTGGTTGTACCCACTGAAACCATCCAAAAATGAGTACAATTTATGGCCAGCCACTCTGTCCAAGATTTGATCAATAAACGGCAAAGGGAAGTGATCCTTTTTTGTGCGCTCGTTCAACTTCCGATAATCTATGCAAATGCGGATTTTCTTATTTTTTTCGGAACAACTACAATTGGTGATACCCATTCACTGGAGGCGATGGGATATATGAATCCTGCTTCCAATAACTTAGTCAATTCCAGCTTGATCAATTCCGAGTAGACTTGATTTGTCCGCCTAAGTCGTTGACATATTGGTCGGGTGCCTTCTTCCAAATCTATATAATGTTGGCAGATTCGGGGATCAATTCCTCTCAGATCACTGTATGACCATGCAAAGGCCTTGCTGAAATTTTTGAGTGCCAATTTAATGCGATCTCGTACTCCATCTGGTAGCTCTGACCCCACGCTCAAGAACTTTTCTTGAAAAACTTCCCATTTTTCCACCTGAGCTTCTCGCGAATATTCCTTATTCCTTGATGACGTTGTGATTGGAAAGTGCTCCTCGATCACGCGTGCATGGTTGGCCAGTAAATCATTGTTTTTTTCTTTTTCAACCTCACCCAATTTCTTTAGTTCAGCTTTTGCAGTGGCTTCCTGCACTTTAGTCTTACTTTCCACTTCTTTTTCCGATTCTCGAGTTTCTCCTCAGAAGCTCTGCTTCTAGCACTCTGACCCTTTCTCTCAACTGTTGTACTTCCATTGTCGGAGCTAACTCCAGCTTCAACTCATCTTTTGAAGTTACCTTCTCCAGGGATTGGGTAGCTTTGCTTTCCCTTGTGTCTATACTCAACATGTAGCACTCAAATTCA
This sequence comes from Ceratopteris richardii, assembly GCA_020310875.1. Taxonomy (NCBI): domain Eukaryota; kingdom Viridiplantae; phylum Streptophyta; class Polypodiopsida; order Polypodiales; family Pteridaceae; genus Ceratopteris; species Ceratopteris richardii. Next base: position 16,216,285 of record CM035436.1, read on the forward strand.
CTCGTATGTGTCAACCATCCTAGCAACTCCTGGTCTGAATCATCCTTGTAAAATAGTGGATCTTTGTACTCACCCACTTTCGCGTGTTGGAGGTTGGACAATTGCAAGTTAAATCCATCATGTAAAAGGTCCTTAGAAGTTTCCTTGTGCAAGGCAAATCTTACCCACGCCATTTCTTGTCTAACCTTTTCCTTTGCTTTCTGCTCCCTTTCCTCAGTTGTTGTCGATTTCTTGCCGGACAAGCTTGGAGACACTTGAAGTTGCATTCGATCGCCCTTCGGTCCAATTGTGATAAATCCTGTGTGCCAATCGTGCACACATTCGACTTGCACCAGCCATGGCCGTCCAAGTAGGATCGAGAAGGTGGCCTCTGAGGTCCTTGGTCTTACTATCAGATAATCAACTTGAAATTCTAGACCGCCCACAACTGTGCTTACATTCTTCAAAAGACCCGCAGGCTTCACTTGTGTTTGATCTGCCATTCTCAAGGACATTGGAGTGTCCTCCATGTGGTTGAGGCCCAAAGCTTTCATCATGTACTCAGTCATTAAGTTGACTGCGGCTCCACTATCTAACTGAGCCCCAGGGACTGCATATCCTTTAATCTCGACTGTCACAGCTGGAGCATTCGAATCAATTTGCATCGTAATACTTTGAATCATACCTTGGACCTCTTTATCTTGTCTCTTTTTATCTCGATCTTTCCTCGGCTTCTTAATATATTCGTTGTCGAATTGTTTCCTATATGCAGATGAACATTTCAGCAATGTGCCAATGTCCAGCGTGACTTCCGTGTCAGCAAGCAGCTTTACGATGTCCACTTCCTCCAAACTTTGTCTTTCCTTCCTACACCTTAGAGCCCTTAATCTTTCAGGGAATGGTGCTATGCCTGGCACAAACTCCTTGGTCACTGGTGGAAGAATCTCTATCTCTTCCCCATCCTCAAACTCTTGCTGCTCAGCAAATCGTCCAACTTGGTTTTCTACCTCTCCATGTTCAGCTGTCTTCTCTTGACTCGCTTCTTCGCTTTCACCTTCTCGATGTTTCTTTGAATACTCTTGTGTCCTTGTGACTACTGCCACAGTTGGCTCTTTATGCGGTTTCTTGGCCTGGTAAGCATCCACAAAGTGCATTGACGAGCTAGAGCCTTCTTGAGGGTGCGGTGTCTTGAACACTACTCCGATCGTAGGAACGTGCTCTTGAGCTCTCGTTGTGGAATGCATCTGAGTATCAACATAATTCGAGGACCCTACTGGTCCTTTTTCCTTACCGGCGGAAGCTCTTCGTTTTGGACAATCTTCATCAAAGTGGCCCTCTCCACTATAGTACCTACATAGTGGGGTATAATCAACTGGTTTCTTTTAGTTTGGACATCTAGATTGAGTATGGCCAAAGCCATGACATCTCTAGCACTGGATTGGACCATCTCTTCTTTGATCACGTGCAACTCCTCTTGGATAGTCTCCTCCCTGACCCTGAACACCATATCCATAAGTTTGTCTATTTTCCCAACAAGATGTAGGCGGGACACTTTGAGCAGGCAATCCTGTGTAGGATCTTTCTCTTGTATCTCCCAATTTCATGGTCCGCTCTTCATAGGCCCTCTTGTTGTAACATCGATCCTCCGTGTGATTAGTCCTTCCACAAAAAGTACAACGCATTCTAGGTGGCGATCTATCTGTGAATACTCTCGAGACTGTAGGACATTCTGAAGCCAGATGGTCGTAACCATGGCACTTTCCACACCATGTATTTGATCGAAACACTTGATTCAGGTTTGTAGTTACCTCTGGTTTTACTGTGTATGTTTCCTGGGTAATTGTGGCAGCTTTTATAGCTTGTGTGACCAACTCCAATATTCGTTCTTCAGTTAGTGCAGGCTTTACCTCGCCTGGCGTGCTAGTGGTAGCTACAAAAGCTGGGGTCGTCAATGCGGGACTTCCTTGGCCAGGATCTTTCATCGGTATGTTTCCTTGGCCTCCCATTGGCTCGTATAAGAGCTCCATCTTCCTCTGTTGACATAATTGTACTTCCTCCCAAAGCCTTGCTTGTTCCTTAGCATCTATTAAAGTTGCAGGTCTTGTCAGGCTGATATGCTGTTGCGCCGTAGGATCTCTCAATCCCGCAATGAATCTTCTTTTCAATGTCTCATCGTTCGGGGTATTCGCGCCCATCTTTCTTACCAAGGTTTCCATTCTCTGAATGTAGTTATCGATGCTTTCATTGACTCCCTGTCGCAGGTAATCCATCTGTTGGGCCAATCTATCTTGGAAGCCTTGTCGTCGAAACTTTGCCAAGAAGGCTTCCTTGAGCATCTGATAAGTTCCACGCTCTTGTGGTGTCAGATTCCCATACCAATTTGTTGCCTCATCTCGGAGAATAGCTGGAAAAATCCTCAACCTTTGACCCTGGTCAACTACCTCATTGGCCTCACAAGTAACCTCAAACAGCTGGATAAAACTATCCGGATCCTCGTCCCAAGCACCTGAGAACTTGGTGAAGTCCCCCAAATGAACCGACATCCGTTGAGCCATTTCGAACAGAGGTGTGATGTCAATATCACTTCGATCCCAGAAATTTAGTGCACGCGGCCTCAGGATCCCTCCTTCAAACTTTTGCACTTGATTCGCGACTCTCCTACGAGAGTACACGTTTTTTGCAGATTTCCTTGAGCTAGTCGAGGTAGACTCACCTTGCAACTCCCACCTCTTCCTTTCTCTTTCAAGGGCTCTTCTCTGAGCGCGTTCCTCTCTTTGCGTTTGTGTTGCTCCTAAGGATGAGCTCCCTCGCTCATGTACTAGATCTAGGGTCCGCAAGCTCGGCCAACGTGTGGCGCTAGGCGAACCTATGGCACTCTCTTATAGAGATGTGCCAAGCTTTTCCCGACAAACGTACCAAAACGATTGCCCTATAAACCCAAGGGAAAATGTCTTACACACGCTTGTATTTCGCTTGTATTCTGTCACCTTTCCTAACTCCGAGTCCACGATGGCCCCCGAATGTGTCGTCCTTGGGGATCCCCAGTAGAATCACCAAAATGTTGAGTCCTAATGCCCCAGTGAAAGATGATTATACAAGCTCGCAATTATCTCTCGATTGATACCTCCTTTGTATATGCACTAGCTCATGGGCTTCCCTAATACATAATGCGAACAAAAACTCTTGAAGCCACATAAGGATTGGAGGTGTACTGACTTTTAAGAGGGAATCAACAAGCAAACTCTGAATTAATACCACCGTAGAGCATACAAACTGACAACGTTTTCAATTGGATGGTCGATCTACCTGCATGAACACATCTTTGGCTTAAAAGAGGTAGATTTATCTTTAAGAGGAAGGGGGAAACCTAGGGGAAGTTATCTACCTAGAAGAGAGAGGCAAGTTCTCGAGACTCCCGTTCTAGTGGAGAGTCAGGAGAAGAATTAAACAACAAGCATGTTGTGGTTCAATTTCAACTAATTGGATCAATTCATCACCCAGCCATAAATAAATCAAAATCAATTTTTTTCTTTTTACTTTAGTTTCAGAACTCTAATGCCACATACATCTCTTAGTGTGACGTATATTTCTTGAACTCAGGGCCTTATCACTTCGCATGAGGTAAAAAAAACTTTCGAATGTCAAAGCCTCATTTACCATTATCTACGTGATGTACTCCGTAAAATACACCTTGTGCATGACAAATGTCCTTTGGCGAATATCTATACTACGTTGTTCGTAAAATGTATACATCAACACTTTGTTTCCTATTAAGAGGCCTCTCATCTACACATCGACATCATCGTTCAGACCATATTACAGGAGGGTAGTAGTGCGATAAAAACTGTACAGCAGTTAAATAAAAAACTTCCTTTTACACAGTCCAACAATACCACCATACCACAGAAAAATACTTAATGAACATGATGTAGATTAAATGCGTAAATGTGATCCACTATTTTAGCTCTAGCCTTGGCGATGGATTAATTGTTTCCTTCATATGATAATAGAAAGAGCATAGGAAACACACACATTACCGCTTCTGAATCTCGCTGGCCCACCCCCTCCAATTCTGAAACACCAATTAGAAAACCTTGGTTCAATTCAGCATGTATTGAGCTGGATGGCTTGAGTTTCCTTCTTCATAAGCAGGTCGTTGCCCATCTGTAAGGTTCTGGTCACTATCATAGGAGTCTCGGCATGATCAGTGGGTTGCCTTGCAAGTCCTCATGGCTACTCCTTTAGCCCATATATTCCCCAGGCATTATACGCGACTCTATTTGCACACTGGACCTTAGTTTCCCAAGTGAGTGTGTGTCATTCCATCTTACTTTCTGCAACTCAGTAGATAAAGATTCCCAGTTCTGGCAAAATTCTGAATATAGAACCTTCGGCCAGGAACCTGAGGCTTGAACTTCTCATAGGCGGCGCATCTCCTGCTTCTCCCCTAGTCGGTCTGTGCTCAAGCTGCCACCCAAAACAACAACCCCCCTCTCTGGACTATACACCTGCACAGACACCAAAGCCATCCCCGCGAGGAAGCTCTTTCCTCCCTAGTCTTCGACTCCTGATGCTCTTGTCTGCAACAAATAGACTACCGCAAAACTCCCTCCGACTGCCTGCCCTCAGCTCCCATAGCCCACAACAGCGGCCTCTACTTCCTTCAAGTCCTCCGTGCACCTCCAGCCTTTTTCGACGAAGGGAACCCACCCCTCCTCTTCCTCAGATCTGCGCCCACGTTCTGCAGAACCAAAAAAACGAGAGAAAAAAACAGCCGAAAATGATGCTCTCCTGTTATCATATATATCCCGTTCCCTCTCTGTTCTCCCCCTGATAAGGACGGACCTCCCTTTTTGATAAGGATGGGCCTCTCCCTGCAGATAAAGTCAGCTTTGAATCTTCAACCACAAATGCGCAGCCTCCCCCTTCCAAAAACCATTTTTCCTTTTTCTCTGACCACCTAACGACAATATCACTTCTTAGTTTTGTACAGAACAGCCAAGAGGCATATACGCACAAAAGTGGTTGAAACTGACTTTGGTTCTTTGCTCTACCTTATCTTCCTACCTGCCATCAAAATAACATCCAACCACAAAAACTTTTTGCGTTTGGTAGATAAGTATTGCACAAAAAAATGAAGGTCGTTCTTTTGTTGAGGGAACCAACAATGGTGTGCTATCCTGAAGTTATTGTTTGGCTATTTTGATGAGGCCACAACCCTTATACATACTTACGAGGACTCTACCAATGAGAGAAGTGGTGGAAAGTCGATCTGATGCGAAAAAGCAATTTCAATCACATCTTCCCTTAACATGCATGTATCCATTTCTATGGCCTCCAACTTCCAATCATGGAGCTCGAGTAATCTCAATGTGGATTTTCTCACCCTCCTTATAGCATGCTTTCCAGATACATACAAGTATCGTGATGTCTCGAATACGACCGTCGATCCACCTCTCATAGCATCACTAGTAATTTCCTGAATCCGTGCATTTAGGTTCGATTGAATATATCACTAGAAGCAACATTTTTCTATGGGAACCACTTAGAGACAACCCATTTTCCTGCAATAGAGAACCATATTAGTGTAGAAGAATTAGCATGGTGCTCGGCTAACAACTTGCCCTGAGGGCTTGTGACCTGTCCACTCATAGTTCTTTGCTACTTATAGGGTTGGACTAAAAAAGTCTATTGCAACTATCATGTTTCTTCCATAGATCATGTTGAATGTTGTATCTCCAATATTAATCTTATAGGATACTATTTATGCCCCAACCAATTGTACCATTATTTATTGATTTGTTCAATGTTATATGGAGGAATTTCTTAATGCTTTCTGCTTGAGCATTAGCCTAATCATATGGGGAAGACTCCTTATGAGTGATGAGGAAATCATTTAGAAATGATTTGATCACTTCTTGAGAAAGTGGGTTTCTAGATCACTAAAAATCTTGATTAGCAAACTAAACTTTGTAAAGATATTTTCAAACAAGAATTGGTGGTGGTTTGTGCATCATTTCTTTGCATAGATTTTGCTTATACCCACTTGTTCAAGTAATCTATGGCCACTATGATATATTACGTGTGTCAACCCCTAGCCAGTGGGTTGATGGGTCTACTGAAATCAATAGCCTTGGAAAATGCCTCATTTCCTATCATTGGTTTGAGAGGCATAAAATCTTTTCTAAAAGGTTACTTGGTTTCTTGACTTACCCTATATCATTTGACATATTTCATTGCATTCATGTGGAGTGTTGGCCACCATGATCCAATGAATAGTATCATTTTGGTCATTCTTGCAAGAGAGAAATGTCTTGTACCACTCCAACATGTGTAACTTCTAACATGGGTATATAATATGATTCTTGAATTCACAAGCATAGGAATTCATCCTTGCATCTCTTATGCAATTTTCCTTTGATTATCTTATAATCTTGAATCTCTTCCATAAGTGCTTTTCATCTAGTAGGTGTAATTCCTTTTGGATACCTTCTTTGTTGTCAGTAGTCACCAAGTGTTGCGGTAATGTGTTACAAGGTGGCATGTTCTTTTGGTTGAACAAGATTATATCTTGAACAATTATTGAGGTGATCATGAACATCTTTACCCCTAGTAGGAAAGTAGACTCCTTCTCTTTTAAGAGTTTGCAATGTTCATATCCAAGAGTGAAGATGCTCTAAATGTTTGGTGTGGGATTTTCTAACCAACTCTAAATTTTCTACATCTTCAACACAACACAACAATATGCCTTTAGTGTATACGAAATAGAGTCTTTGTGCAATGATATGATATTTTGTAGTATCATATGCTGGATTGGATGACCCTGCAATAATTTTATGATCTCTTCCATATGTAAGCAATGGAACTATCTTTTTTTCCCACTTGATGACTACTTCCAAGTTGAATAAGTAAGCATATGGCCGACCATCATCAATGGCTGTAGGTGGCTCACTATTGGTTACGAGGGATGAGTGATCAACTTGGATATGAGTGTTCCCTTTATTCATTACTACCTCAAAATAAAATTGCATCAGCAATATGAAACAAAGCACTAGCCTTCGAGTAGCACAAGGCTTACTCACTAGGTAAAGCAATGCTTGATGGTCTACATAGAATTTGAAATTGTTGGCTAAGATATAATGATGGAATTTCCTAACTTCATACACCATTCTAATCCGTCACGTTCTATAATGTTATGGTTTCTTTTTGTTATGTTCAATTATCTACTATCATAGGCAATGAGAAATCAATATTGCCGAATGGTGGATTCCAATCAGCTGCTCTTAGGATGGAAGTGGTGCTCAAGCATTTCTTGGGTTTTAGGAATGATTCTTCACATTCATATGTCCACTCAAAGTGTGCAAGTAATCCATAAAGTGTTTTAACAACTAATGCATACATGTGGATAAAACATCGATAGTATCCACAATGTCCCATGAAGGATTGAACCTCCTTGGCTTTTTTAGGATGAGGAAAATTCAAAATCGCTTTGATTTTTTCTTAATCCATAGAGATTCCATTCTTGGGAATTATGTGGCCAAGGATCTTACCTTGTCAGACCATGAAAACACACCTTTTAGAACTTAAGCAAACTTGATAGGTTCTACTCTTCCCAAAGATCTTTCGCAAAGGGGGGGTATATTGGATTCACTACTTTTATTAAGATCGTAGATCATCTACATATGCTTCCATGTATTTTCATAATAACTCTTTGAAAACATAATAGATTAATCTTCCAAATGTTGCAGGAGCATTGGTCGACACAAAGTATGATATGAAAACTCATTAAATCCCCCATTCCTTGGAAAATGTCATCTTCTACTAGTCTTTTGGCACAATGGCCACTTGATTATAACATGAAAAACCATCAAGATATCTATATATTTCTGTACTAGCAACACATTCTAAAATATTTTTAGATATTGGAAGTAGGTAGCTATCTTTGACAGTAGCAACATTCGCTTACTTGAGTTTTATGCACACTCTTAGTTTCCTATTCTTTTTTGGGACCACCACAATGGGTGACACCCATTTTTATGCTCTATTCACAAATAAACCCTTCCCTTAGAAATTTATCAATCCCTTCCTTGGTTTTAGTTGAATTTGTCACATTATATGTGCATGGTGTTCCCAAATTGATAAATAGCCACTATGTGCTCAAATTCACTCTGCATGTTGAGAGTACTACTCTCTCCAATAGTTCAAGAGGATGCTCTACATGACCATATGCTAATTATATTTTTAGTAGCATGGGCCTTAGGGTATGCTGACCTCATTTTTCCCAAAGCTATTTCATTACAATGGAAACTCTTTCTCTAGATTCTAATATGGATTTGGTTGTGCAATCATTGTAGAGGATAGGTAAATAAGTGTTTGCATCATCCCCTTCATTGTATTCCCCTATTTTTTGTAATAGGATTTGCTTTACACAAGAACAACTTGAGTGGAGATAATATTTATGTTGTTTTTCTTTGTGTGGCTTCACTCGTTGGGCTAGCTTATCCCAAAGATGAGGCTTTTCTTTCAAAACTTTATCTAAAGTGAGCATACATTGAACCCTTCTTTCTCAATTCTTACATAGTTGATGGATTCAGCTCAGTACCCTTGATGCATTTGCTTCTTAATGTTGGTGCTCTCTTGTATTCTAATTTGGCTTTATACTCCCCCATGTAGTTACAAAGAGTGTGTAGAGTCATGGTATTTTCCTCATGAATGCTAAGGTTTTGATGTTCTCCATAACAAGATCCTTCAAGAGGATCCCTGTCTTCTTGTCCCATGACTTTATCAAGGGTATCTAGGTTGGTCTGTTGCTCTTTCTTCCATTGAGTTTCATGAACTTTTTCCCAAAGTTCTTGAGGCCAAGATTCATCCACATCTGGTATGATCTTTTCTATCTCTACTTCTATTCTTGTTGATCTATGCATATGAGGAGTTTCTTTTAAAGTTCAAATTTGAACTTGTTGTGGATCCTTTTGTGCCACTTATTGTGTGAATTCCTAGAGCTATTTGGTACCAAAATAAGCATACATTCTAGAATAACTTGAGCAACTTTTACCATCTCCATTAACAATTCTAACCTTTACCATATTAGGTCTCCTCTAGGATAGACCTTTTATTGGCACTCTACACTTTGTGGCAACTAATTTTGCTTGATAGGATTTTTAAGAGCAATTTTAGGTCTTCATGCATGGGATTTGGTAGAACCAATCCTACATGTTGCTTTGTATTGGTCCTCTTGGGTTCATCTAGAATTGACCTCATTTGCATGGATGATCGTGCATAATTATCGAGAGATTCTTTAAGCAACTTATTCCTCTCTTATTCTTGTTGCAAATATTCTTTTAAGTCAATTATTGTTTGTTTCCACTTCTCTTTTATTTTATTTTTTCTTATTTTCATAAATATGCTCTCTTTTTACTTGGACTTTCACTCATTTTAGTTGTTTTCTATACAATTCTTGTGTTTTCTTCATCTCCATTTTCATCTGATGGGCCAAAACTTCAATTTCCATTTGGACTTCTCTATATTGAGCTTTGGCTCTAGTTACTACTTGTAGTGGGACTAATGTATCATGACTCATATGTCTACAATGTTTATCTAAGTGGTCTTTCCTTTGCTAGGATTTTTATGCAAATCCTTGAAGGGATGTTATTTTCCATAGTTTGGGAAAAATCCACACTCAATTCTAATACTATGCAAATAGGCCAAAGGTTGAGGGCAATCACAAATAAAGTGATCCTTGTTCCATCTATAACAAGTCCCTCTTGTAGGTGGTGCTCTATTTTGCCCCATAAGAAATCTAACAATAATACAGCATGCATAGGAGTAGTTTCCCTCCTATCCTTGATTCTAATTTAAATCCCAGCCCTAGTCAAATGGGGAAAAGTATTCGGATTGTGGCTCTTCATAGTGATATTTCTCTTCTCTAGGATACTCATAAGTAGGGTTTTCTACTTCTTGAGGTGTTTTTGATGATATAAGAATAATGTCTCTTTCTATTGTCTTCTAGGTGGGTGTATTTCATGAGAACAACATTCTATGGTGGATCAAGTTTTTGCCCTAGGAGTGGCTATGGTGGGTTATGATCTTCCTGACCCATTTGTGACCTAGGTACATGATAGTATTGCAAATTATTGTAATTTTTTGGTGGTCCATGAGGCATGTATGGATATGTCCTTGGTATATAGGAGGTTGTCTCACATATTATCGATTGTAATGAGAGCCAGCCATGGTACATTTGGTAATCTTCTAACAATATTGATAATATTGTGGCATTAAAAATGAGTTTCCAATAGTCATAGTGATTGTTGGTACTCCAATGTCCCAACACAATGATGATGTCTCAATGTCAACTCCCAATTTTCCACTGCAATGGGCGATTACAATTGCTCAATCATGATTGCCAATGGTGTCTTATATACTTGAAAACTTGCATTGATAAGCACGTTGAGCTCTTCTTTTCAAGCCTCCTAAAGCCTTCCAAACCTCCTTTTCCACCTTCTTGTGCTTCTAAATCTAAAATTACACATAAATTTCAAGTTTTGATGATTATAATCTTCTAAAGTAAGAGATCATGAAGAATCCTTGAAGTTCTAAGCACTTCAAGCTCTTGCACACCTTCAAAACAATTCCAATAGGTTCTTCTAACATTGACAAAGGTTTATGTCCCTAGAAATCACATGAAAGGTGTTTGCCATAGGCCCATAAAGATCCGAAGATTCACTTACAATTGTGGTGGTTGAATTGTAATAAATCAAGCAATCAATCACCTAAAAGTAGATCAAACTAGATTTTATTTTCCTTAGATTGTAGGAAAGTGAATTGATTGATTCCCTCCAACAACCATTCCCACCTTCATTTGAATTCAAAATCCACTTGTAGAAGTCATGGAGTACTCCTAGAGTCTATATGAAGACTTAAAAATCAATTTTACAATACATCGAAGCACTATACATATACTTGTGAGCATCATTGTCTTGCTCCTTCAATTTTCTGCATCATCTTCTTCGCCAACACTAATCTTGTAGAGGTTGTTTCTCTCTCTCTAGAGCATCAAATTTGATCAGAGATGGCTCCTTGGAAAGATATTAGTCTCTAGTTTATTCTTGTAAATTCTCATAGCATTTGCTTTATTAGATTGAGTGAAATCTGAGTTTTTTTGTCTCGGGGTCAATCTCTATGTATTCTTGAAAAATAGGAGGTACCACTGTTAAATGTTTGATTCATTCCTAGAGCATATTTTGCTTATTCCTTATACTTTTGTGAATTATATACACTCAACCCTATGTGTATCATTCCCATAAAAGGATTTTTTCTAATTGTAATCACGCTGGTCCCTAGGGGCATTTGAAGTTCATTGTCTCTTCCATAGATAGTAAGTTTTTTGAGCTAGTCGATGCGTGAAACTATCTCTTTTGTATCCACCCCTTCTCCTTGATGCTCCAAAGTACATAGTGCATTTCTTTGCACTTATCGCATGCCTATAAGGTCTATTTGAGTCTCCATAAGCTCAAGGGCTGGTCTTGTGCCGGTTGGTTGGACCAAACTTTGTCGCTTCGAAACGCGCTTTTCATTCCTATTTGTGTTTACCAATTTTTTGACAAAACAGTGCAAAGTACTTTATTAGTACTTTCTGCTAATCCATTTGCTTGTGGATGATAAGGGGCTGACTTTCTATGATTAATCATGAAATACTCGGTTATATTTTCAATTACTTGGTTTAAAAAATGAGTCCCCCTATCACTTACCAATTCAATTGGTAATCCAAATCTGATGATAATATTCTCATAAAGAAATTGTGCAGTGGTTTGAGCATCATTTCTTTTTGTAGCCTTAGCCTCTGCCCATTTGGTCAGGTAATCTGTGGCTACAAGTATATATTCAGCATGAGACTGTTTTGCAGGAGGATGGATAGGTTCAATGAAATCCAACCCCCATTTGCTAAATGCTCTTGCTGAAATAAGTGGTACTAATGGCATCATATCATCTTTTTTACTTGGTTCATTTACTCTTTGACAAATGTCACATCTTTTCACATATGTTCTTGCATCAGGAAAGAGAGTTGGCTACCAAAAGCCAGAATATAGTTTCACTTGAAAAATGTCCTCCTTCTACTCCTGAATGTGTCATCTCTAACATTTCCATATACTTATCTTCATGAACACATATTCATAAATATCCATCCATTCCTTTCTTGTACAATTGGTCTCCTATCAATTGATACTCCTCAGATATTTTCTTTAATTTCCTAGAGTCTGCACTAACTTTTACTGGCTCTAATGGTTTATTACTTCTTGACTCCTCAACTGTGTGTGCACTCCAATCTAGATTTTTCTCGAACCAGTACAAAGTTGTAATTTTTGAATTTTGCAAAGATTGACATTTAAGACAATTAAAAACATATTTCTCCACATCTTGAATCTTTGTAGGCCAATGTACACCCATTCTATTGAGATTGTTTAAAGTGACCACCATGGAAGCATGAGTACATGGATTCCAACAATGAGCTGTTCATAGATATTCGTGCTGTTCATCTTCTGGAGTACAATATTCCAGTATACCAATATGATTTATATGATACAAGTGCCCAGCTAGTAATACAAAATTCCTACTTTGTAATACCAAATGTGTGTTGTTTTCATGTGTTCTACAAGGTCCCATGGTTAGCAACGGCACCAAAGTCACTGCCCAATCAGGAATACTTTCTATTTTGAACAGATATGCATCTCGTAATTCATCATCTAAAGGTGAGTTTGGCTCTCTGGTTTGTATCTTGAACAAATGATCTGCTCTTAAATGAGTTTTCCCTTGTCTGACCACTACCTCAAACTCAAATTCCATTAAGAGTAGGAACCATCTGACTATCCTACCTGTGTGACATGGTTTGTTTACCAAGTAAAGTAAGTCTTGGTGATTCACAAAGAATTTAAACTTGTTGGCTAAAAGATAATGTCTGTACTTCTTTACAGCAAATATCATTCCCAATCCTTCCCTTTTAGTGGTTGTATAGTTTCTTTCAGCTAAATTAAATTTCCTACTAGCATAAGCAATTGGAAAGTCCAATTTTCTTCCTTTTTTGGTTGTGCCAAAACACATCCTAAAGCAAAATTTGAAGCATCAACATGAACATGAAAAATTTCATTCCATTGTGGAGTTTTTAGAATAGGCGTTGTCACCAGACAAGTTTTTAAAATCTCAAAGGCTTGGTCACATTCTTTGGTCCATTCAAATTTTATAATTAATGCATACAAAGGTTTTGCAATATCTGCAAACTTGTGTACAAATTTTCTATAATACCCACAGTGTCCCATGAAATTTTGAAGTTCTCTTACATTTGTGGGTTTTGGTAGATCCACTATGGCCTTAATTTTCCTCTCATCAGTTGAAATTCCATTTCTAGAAACTATGTGACCCAACATTCTCCCTTGCCTCACAAAGAACACACATTTCTCAGGATTTAAACATACTCTGTATGTTCTACATTTCTTGAATATATTTTCCAGATCTTTCAAATGATCTTGTCTTTTTAATGAAAAAGTGCAAAGATCATCAACATAAATTTCCATTATGTTTCTAAGAAACTCTTTGAATATGTGGCACATCAACCTTTGAAAGGTTGTTGGAGCATTGGTTAAACCAAAAGGCATAACCCTAAATGCATAGATTCCCCATTCTATGGAAAAGGCAGTTTTATGTTGGTCTTCCAAAGCTATAGGCACCTGATTATATCCTGAAAAACCATCCAAAAAACTATAGACCTCCTTGCCTGCAACCCTGTCTAAGAGATGGTCTGTTATTGGTAATGGATAACTATCTCTTATAGTTGCTGCATTAACTTTTTTCAAATCAATACATACCCTGAGTTTCCCATTCTTTTTAGGTACCACAACTATAGGAGATATCCACTTTGTGTACTCAATTTCATAGATGAATTTGGCAGCCAATAATTTGTCAATCTCCTCCTTTATTTTAGCAGATTATTTGTCATTAAACGTATAGTGTCTTTGTTTGCTAGGTTTCTCATCAGGAGTAATAGGAATCTTATGTTCACAAATTTTAGGATCAAATCCTTATAACTGTAAGCAAACACATCCCTATAAGTTTTAGCCAATTTCATCAATGCTTCCTCCTCTTGATTTGTCATGTCATCAGCAATGACAATGTGCCTATCTTCCCCCTCTTCTTGAGTAATCACCACCTTCTTACTTTGTTCTTCATTGTCATATGACTCCCCCTTTTTCTTATCCCTTTTTGGTTTCATTTTTAAAAGTAATCTGTCTTCTACTTCATAGGTCTTGAAGTTTGAAGGTACATCAAATTGTTGGTCCTCTTCCTTCATCTTTTTATTTACTTCAGATTTTTGTTTTTTCTCCATTTCTTTGTGTATACATTTTCTATAAGTTCTTGACATTTTGTCTTTTATAGCATTTGTAGCCTCCACTTCTTTGTGTTTTTCTAGTATTTAACATTATCTCCTCCTTCAAATTCTCCTCTGCTTTTGACACTTTTATCATTTGTATTCCTATATGAAAAATATCATATCCTTCTTCATTTTGAAATTTGACTCCCACATATTCATCATTGGCCAAATCCATTGTAGTCAAAATCTGATTCCATCCATAAGGCTCAAATTCTTCATCTTCAAATTTATGTGGAATGTAACTTTCATCTTGTGACTTCCTTTCTCCTTGACAATCCTCTTTTTTTAACAACCTTCTTTTATGTATGTGGTTCCTTATCAGATTACACTTCCAAATTGATGATTCTTTCTCATTCTGATCTTAACTTCTAGATTCTTCACTTGATTCTTGATTTTGATGTACTTTGAACCATTCCTGAGGGGACATATCACAATACTACCCATTTCTCAAATTCACTCTAGTTACCCTACCTTGACTTTGGAGATATAGGAAATCTCTACCCCAATCTTGCACAATTTACATTTGTCTCATAAATGGTCTTCCTAGGATAATTTCATATGAGGTAGGTTGTGGAAATTCAACTATGGCAAAAGTGTGCTCTATCTCTATTCTGCATATTTCCACAATCACCTTTTCCCAAACTCCTAGAGGTATTTCTATGTGTTCGTCTGCAAGTTGTAATCTCATTTTGGTAGGTATCAGCTCACTCTTTCCCCATTTCTCCCAAGTTTGTTTAGTCATGATTGCCACTCCATATCCACTATCTAATATAGCCTTGGCATGATTATCACCAAATTGTATTCTCAAAGTTGAATTCCTTTCTTCACCTTCACAGTATCCTCCTATCTTATCAATAGGTATGTACAACAATTCTTCCATATCTTGTGGTTGTGGATCTAGGCATTTTGACTTTGTTTCCCAATTTTTTGTATTATGTTGTAAATGAGGATTTTGTTTTACTAACTCTTCCATTGTGGTTTGATATAGAATTGTACAGTGTTTGTCTAGATTGATTTGGAAGGTTATTTGTGAATTTTCTTCCTGAGCTAAATGTTTCCTGATTTTTGTTGCATCTGACTCTTCAATTGTTTTTTTATGATTGTCTATTTCCTCAAACTTGTGTTGTGCTTCCTGTATGATTTGTTTACATCTCTGCATTCTCTCATCCTCTATATCTGGCATAGGATATACCAGCACATGATCTGTAGGGTTTGGTCCATCTTGAATTCTCCCTTTGTATGCTTCTATTAGAGTCTCCAAGCTTTTTGAATTTCTTACCTCATTTTGTTTCTGTGTATTTTGTTGTTGGCTATTGTTTGAGTTCCCTACAGTTTCCTCTTCTAGATTTTTACCCATTCTCATCTTTCTTTCCCATCTCCCTTTTTGTCTGTTTTTCTTTTCTTTTGTAAATAAATTTTTCTTGTTATCCTCTATGTGTGTCTCATTTTTTATGCTTTGTTGTTTAGCTTGAGCTCTTGTTATGGCATTTACAGTTACCTGTTCATGATCACTCAATTCTTCTTGCTCCATAATGTTAACTACTTTTAATGGTATGTTGCTAGATGTGTTTTGTTGTTTTTGAGGGTTTCTTGGACAATCTCTTATCAAATGCTCCCTGCCACAATCCTTACAATAGGCTCCTTCTATTCTTAATGTTGGAGGTTGTGGATATTCTCTAATGAAATGTTCCCCCCCCCCCCCCCACATCTATAACAGGTTATCTTCTGGCCTCCTTTGAATTGGGGTTTCTAATTGGACATGTAATTATTACTTATGTACATGAATGTGGTTGTGTCCATTTCAATTTTCCCATTTCCCAAGTCTAAGGCTTGTAGTTCTGGTTCTCTCTGTTCATCTCCTTCCCAATCTTCCTGATATCCATCACACCAATGGTAATCCTCTGAGTAAGATGATCTGGGTCTTGTGCTTTCCTCTTCTACCAATGTGTATTTACTGGTACTACATTTGTCGGTAATGGTGGTTGTTGCCCTAGTACAGGTCTTGGTTGTTCAGAAAATCCAGATTCTCTTTTTATATTATGTTGGTTCATATATTCCCTTTCTTTGATGGGTTGTTTGTTGTAGAAGCATTCCTCTCTAGTATGATTTGTCCATTTTCTTTCTAAGGTACAATATTTGAGTGTTTTCCTGCCTTGCAAATGTTGTGGTTTGTGATAAGGACATTGTTGAACCAAATGGCTCTCCCCGCAATTATAGCACTTCTTATTGGTTGATATTCTGGTGTTAATCAAATTTGTTTTGGTGTTAACTTCTAGGGCTTTAGCAATGGCTTCTGCTAATTCTTCCGTTGGTGGAATTCTATCTTCATTTGTTCTTGGTTGATCAAATGCTAATAAATCTTGTCCTCTATTATCCTCTAAATCTATTGCCTCTTTCACACAGGCCCCTAGATCAGGACATCTCCTATAATACACCAAGGTTCGTAATTGTGCACTCCTCAATCCTTCTATGAACAAAGACACTTGTCTCGCCATTAAAGGTACCTCTTCTCTTGGACATCTATCAATGTATTGCTTGAATCTCCTGGAAGCCTCTCTCACATTTTCATCTTTTTGTTGTTTGAAACTATGTATCAGTGTAGCTGTATTATGTTTGATTCTAGTTTTGGAGAATTCTCCTATAAAGGCCTCAAGAAAGGATTCCATATCTGGATACATTTCCTTTCTTAATGGGATGAATCAAGATAATGCAAGTCCAGTTAGGGTTAGACCAAATGCTTCAAATTGCACTTTGTAATCCTCTACTTCTTCTGCCCTAATCAATTGTCTGAATTCTGCAGCATGAGCATGAGGATCAGAATACCCTTCATATTGATTCTTCATGCATTTAGCTACTTGATAGGGCCTAAGCATTCTTCCATGGTTTTGCCACTGCTGTCTCCTTTTGATGGGAAAATCAGGTATTCCTTCTGTTTCCCTTTCAAAAGGATTTGGAGAAGTGTGTAATTTCCTTCCTTTTCGTTGTTCAGTAGAAGTATGATTTTCATTTTGTCTCAGCAAGTCTGTTTGCCCTAGGTCTTGCTCCCAAGGTCTCTTGTCTGCACATTGTCCTAAGTCATTAGAATTTTCAAGATCTTGTGAAAATATGTACATACATCCCTGTCTATCCTCATATCTACCATCCCTAAATTGTGCCACTGGCATTAAATTTAAGGGAATTTCTAAGTTTCTCATCTTAATGAGAAACTTATGCATGCCATCTTGATACACATAGGCTCCAAACCTATTTGTATACATGTACTTGAGGATATTTCTAAAATCACTAGTTTTTGGTGTTTCATTTGTCTCATTTAAATTTTCCATGTTAATTGTCTGTCCCCAATCCCTTTCTTGTAATTATCCTGACTATATCTCTTTCCCTTTTAACTCTTGTGTATCTGGTATAGGCAATTTATTACCAAATCTCAGAATCATTCACTTAATTGTATCAAATTTCTTCAAAAAAGCTGAAATTTGTAATTGATTGGAGCAAAAGGTAAAGATTTTATTTTTATGAACTATAATTTGTGGGAGTCATGTTTTTCACGACTCTGAGTGAGAATCGTGTTTTTCACGATTCTGTGATGGGAATCGTGTTTTTCACGATTCTGTGATGGGAATCGTGTTTTTCACGATTTTGTGATGGGAATCGTGTTTTCTCAGGATTCTGTGAGGGGAATCGTGTTTTTTCATGATTTTGTGATGGGAATCATGTTTTTCACGATTCTGTGATGGGACCGTGTTTTGTCACGATTCTGTGTTGGGAATTGTGTCTTTTCACGATTCTGTGAGGGGAATCGTGTTTTTCACGATTCTGTGATGGGAATCGTGTTTTTTACGATTCTGTGATGAGAATCGTGTTTTTCACGATTCTGTGATGGGCATCTTGTTTTTCACGATTCTGTATGAGAATCGTGTTTTTCACGATTCTGTGAGGGGAATCGTGTTTTTCACGATTCTGTGATGGGAATCGTGTTTTCTCACGATTCTGTGATGGGAATCGTGGTTTTCACGATTCTGTGATGAGAATCGTGGTTTTCACGATACTGTGACCCCAAACAATTGTGATTGCTCACAATCGTATAAAACACAATTTTCTTATGAAAATCGTATTCTGAGCATCGCGATTTTGAGTTTTTTCACAGAATCACAATTTTGTGTAGATTCCTTGTAATTTTTGGATTTTGATTTTTTGAATTCTTTTCACACCATTAGGAGCGCCTTATCAAAATATTAACATGCAATAAAGAACTCACAAGAAAATGACAACTTATCATGCAAAAAAATCAAAAGTATTGAAAGTCGCGATTCTGTATTTTCAAAGATTTTTTGTTTTTCCTACCTTAACCAACTATTTTCAACTTGAATATATGTGGAAAATCAATGTGAAGAAGATCACCTTGTTGCTTGATCAAAAAAATCTCCCAAAAGCTCTGTAAATGCAGGGAATCGCGATTCTTGCTGCTCTCTTCACTCACTCTCTCACTCAAAATACTAATTTTGTTGTGAGTTTATACTTTTACATCGCGATTGTGAGTGATTTTTGACAAATTTGAGTTCGCTTTTTAATGAGTTTTATTCTTGTGCAAGTTTGTTGTTTTATTTATAAAATCTTGTCCCCTTAAACAAAATTTTCATGCTTTCTCCTTACTGATGAAAATCGTGATTTTGTGTCCAATTCTCAAATCTGATCACTTGATGCTCAATTCTTACTGAAATTTTGATTTCCTTCAATTTTGAAACTTATGAAACCTTAGAATGGCTTACCTTAATGCCCAATAGCGTAACTAAATCAATTTCATTATCTTACTGAAAATCACGATTCTAAGATGAAAATCGTGTTTTTTCTGAACTTCCCTGCTTTTGCACTTTTTGACTTTTCTTCCCACCTGGTCTTTTCCAATGTTCTTCAACAACTCCAAATCAATTGTCACCTGCAATTATGCACCACTCAACTATTCACAAGAGATTAGAATTGAAAGAAAACAACACCTTTACTCTATTTTATTTTTTTTATTTTCTGAATTTTTTATTTTTTGAATTTTTCTTCAACTTATTCTCTTCCCACATTCAACACCAACCTCATGCAAAACTTCATTAATAAAAAGAAATTTGTTTGAATTTTTTTTTTTTTTTATGAATTTTTTTAGTAATTTTTGTCCCTAAATCAAGGAAAACACTTCACTTAGGGTTTTCTTGTTTCAAGATCCAATGATCTTTTGAATTATGATTGGTTGTACTTAGTATGCTTGCAATCTCACAATGGAAATATAGCTTTCCAAAAAAATATGTGTTATAAAGTACAATTATCAATTTATGCAAAGAAAAACTCAACACCTTTTTTTTCAAGTGATCTACAATCTTTCCTCAAGACAATCACTTCACTTAGGACAAGCAAATGGAACAATCAATTTGCACATGGCTACTTTACTTGAATTTCCTCATTGCAACTATGTCATCTTTTCCAAGATTTGACAAAATTTGCTTGGTACTTTGTCAAAAAGAAATCTACACATGCAAAAATAATCACATTTCACTTTTCCTTTCATCAAATTAAATCATTTTTTGTCACAACACCTGCATTTTACTCTTAAAGAGTATGTGCAACTATCAATTTGCATAAATTCACATACTTCTTTGTCTCAAAAGGTTAATTCATGCTTTCTTTTCCCAAAAGACAAGCCAAAAAACCTACCTTTCCAATTTTTCTTACTTGATTATAGAGTAATACATTTCCAATGTGTTCAAATACCATCAACAATGGAAGATCCAGCAAGGTCCAAAACTTCAATGAAGCTTTTGCTTTGTTCCCCGGCAACGGTGCCAAAAAATGTTTGTTGTTTACCTTTGGAGTTGTCCTCTCCAATCATTATAGCACAAAAGATCAACTACACATCTTTAAATTGTCAATCCGGGAAGTATGCAAAGACCGCAGCCCCTTCTAGTTAATGGAATCCAAGAATAAGAATCGACATGATTGTTTTCTGAGAGATTTATGAAAAGGGAAATAACTAGGCTTTTGATTATCTTGAGTTCTACAGTAGCATTTTCAATGATTTTTGTGCCTAGAGTGTGCCATTTTCACAGTAGAATACAAATATGAAGTCAAATTTCCAAAACAATACCTATATCACACAGACAAGACAATCGCAATTCTATAAAAACTAAGAATTTCTCATTCCAGCTTTGATCTTCTGCACTTTCTTGCTCAGTATACTAAAATTCACCTCTCTTAATACATCTCACTCAGAAATACACAAGAAGACTTTCACAAATTCCATGGATCACACAATGAGAAAACTCAACAAATCAAGAATAAGATCATGGAAGTACAAACACGATTTTCTGCAGAAAAGCTCTTCACATTACTTAGATAGCATGGAAATAATACAACCAACCTCTTCAAAATAGAAGAAATTATCTTTTATACTTTTTCAAGTGTCCTTTTCACACTTGAAATTTGATCCTCTTTGCCTTCTAATCTAAAAATATGCTATCAAAGAGCTTTCAAAAATTCTAAGAAAAATACATATGATCCTACTTTATATGAGGAAGACTCTTCCCAATTTTTACATCATCTGAATAAATATATCTACAAAAATGTTCAAATTACAAATAATTTCCCTCAAAATATGCTTCCTTTGAGAATCTCCCTATTGTAGCTCATGTGATCTGAACATCCAGCATCGATGTACCATGTGGTATCAATGGCTTCTTTTCTACCACTTCTTTGTGTCATGCCTAAGAGATTATCATTCTCTAATGTATTTGAAGTGTTTGTAAAGTTACCTCGATTCTTCTTATAGCCTATTGGGCTATCCTTTGAATAAGAATCATTTGCAAAGTGATCGTGCTCACCATAATTGTAGCATTCCTTTGTATAGTCTCTTCCTTGAGGTCGAATTTGATTTCCTCTTGATCTTCCTCTCCCCCTTGCTCCATAACTTTGACTCAAACCTTCTTGATCATTGCTTAATCCTTCTCTACCTTTGCTTGTCCATCATGTCCACCTCTCTTTCCTTTTCCTTTACCTGCATAAAGGTCTAAGGTTTCATTGTCCTTTGACTGACCTCCATTGAGGTTCATCTTCTCACTGACCATGAGTGTGACTAATTGCTAAAAATCTGGTAATGAATCCCTCACATATATTGAAGTATTTAATGGAGTCAATTTTCCATCATCTCTCGACCTATTTAGTGTATGAGCTACCAAATCATCATTGTTGATGGAGCTTCCTATTGATCCTAAGGCATCTGCAATCTCTTTTACCTTGAGGATATAATAATTCATGCTGTTATTTGAAGTCTTCCTTAAGTTTTTCAACTCATTCTTTCATTGAATCTTTTGAGCCTTTGTGAAGGTGGATTACAATCTCCCCAAAGCATCCCACACCTTCTTGGATAAGTTCAAGTCTTGGATATGGCCAATCATGCTATTATTAGTATGTTGGAATAGGATGAATATGGCTCTCTTATCTCTTTTGATCCATTCGTTCACTTCCTTTGTTTGTGCTTGAGTGAATAGCTCTGCATATTGAGGCCTAGGCTAAGTTCTACTAACTAGTCCCCATAGTCCCTTTCCCATGAGGAAATTGCTAAGTGAAACTTTCCAAGGTTTGGTAATTGCCTTTCTCCTACTTCTCTATTTGGGTAGCATATTCAGCCATTTCTTACTCTTGTGTGCTTCCTAAGCTTCCCTTGAGTGTGATGGAATAGCCAAAGCTCAAAATGATGACCTTCTTATAGACTCTTCCCTTGATATGTATTGAGGTGTTTGCTCCTAGCTTGAAAATCCACTTCATAATATTGATGGAGTGGTCTACTATAGATCCTTTCCCAAGAGCTTTTCCAACTTCAATTGGTTGATTTGACCTTCTCCAAGAGTCCCAAATTATTTCAATTGTTCTGATATCACTAATGGGAGATGAAACAACACCTCTATCTAGCTTTGGAAGGTTGTGGGCCCTCAGAGGTTGTCTTTTGCACAGTGAACCAAAGTCACTGTATTGGCTCTCATTCAAAGTCTAAATGTGGGAAAAAAATGAAACTTTCCAAAAATGTTAGTAGATAATTCAAACTATCTAGAACACTTTAAAATGCTTTACTTGAATACTTTTACACACAAAACCATCCTCTGCAGGATGGACTATTTGTCCTTGCCACTCTCTACCTATGTCCAAAGATATACCTTGACTATTTGCAACCTCACTCAGAGAACAATGATGAATTTTATACCAATCTTGACAAACTATGCGAGCAATCAAAGACTATTGGAATCACCTCAAATTGATAATCGAAGAAGGATTTACAACTAAAACAAAACCATGTTGAAAACTAACACACTCTGTATAGAGGTAGTGACAATGGTTACCTACAAAGAAGCATAGGCTAAGAAAATGGCTAACCTAGTAGTGGGGCTACATGTAGCAACTTCTACACTCTAAAATAACTAAGGATGAGAGCAGAGGTTGTGAAATTCCACTCATGACATCTATCACATCTATACACTTTCAAAAGGGGCTCCTTCAATATAGAGGAATTTATCAAACACCACTTAAATTTAGGTGAGCTTTGAATTAGGAAATGTTGGAGCAAGTCTATGACAAGCCTAAGTATTGGCTTGAAGTCCCACAAAGTCTTAGAAGAAGCTTTAAAAAGAAGACTATGTAAAGTTCACTTGTGAACTACCTCTTGTAACTTTTGAAGAGTTCACTTAATGTAAAAGTAAGAGAATCTTAAGTGGTTGAGTCCACTTGATCAAGAATGGAAAGAGGAGCCACGAATTTGTGATTTGTGGTATGTAGAGAATCAAATCAATTATTGATTGATTGGAGAGTGATTGAGGGAAGTTAGCCTCCCAAACTCAACTATAAATAGATGGCAGTTTTAGTCGTGGTTAGAGAGACCTATGTGAAGACCTCCAAGAGCTGAGCTTTATGCCATATCAAGGTGTGATTACAAGGCACACATATGTATCAGTAAGTCATTGTATTGTACAAGCAATATAATTTCATTTTCATGATTATTTGAGTTCATCTTTCCAGGTTCTTGTGAAGTGTACTACTCACTACCATTACTCTCAGTTTTCTCAGTCAGCTTGCAGAAATGTTTTCTCTGAGCTTGGTGCATCATTTTCAGTGATTTAACTTGGTAAAGTTAGCTCTATAAGTATACTATATGCTCACAAATTTTCATGTCATTTGAATGTTGCAATCTTCAGTTATGTTCATTTGAAGTCAACAGGGTCTGTTCATCTTCACTTCTCTGTCAGGTACCCGACTTTTTCACTCATCTTGTCAGAGCCATTTCTCAGTGGTTACTTACACAAATTCAGTGATTTAAAGCTTGTTGAATTCCTCTTACTGTCTAGTATAACCATACAAATTTTCATAATCATTGGATTTCTACATTTTGAGTTATGTTGATTTTTCTGCTCACTGATCTATTTCTGTAGCAGCCCGTGAAAATCGGGATGATGTCATCACTTGTTAAAACTCATTCTCAGTGTGTGGTTCATTATTTTTGATGAGATTACTCTTGAAAGTTAGCTCTCTAAGTTTCCTAGACTTCCCCAAGAGGAATTGAGCTAATTGCTGCTGTGCTCAGAGAATTGTGTAAAACACTGGACAGGTGTATGAACCAAGAATAGCAAGTTTTCACCTCTGAGCTAACTCCAACTTATCTGTTTTGATCTATCTTTTTGAGAGTGATCTTCCAAGGTACATAGGGTGTCTAATACATCCATTGGCAAGCTAAAAGGGCCCACCATATACTCCTGGAGTTCATTTGGCTGGTGTAGATCAAGGATTTTGCAACACCTCTTCATCTTCAAGCACATACCTATCCATCTATTCACAGTGGTATCAGAACAAGGTTGGGCAACATGGCAGATGGATTTCCTTCATCAATTGACAAATTAGACAGAGGTAACTACTCAGCTTGGTCATTAAGAATGGAAGCCTATCTCCAAGGTAGAAGTTTATATGGTTATGTGACTGGAGATGAAGTTATGCCAAGTTTCAGGAACAAAAGTCAACCAACACAAGAAGAGCAAGAAAGATTGAGCACATGGTGCTCCAAGGATGCACTTGCAAGGTCTTATCTCCTCAACTCTATCTCAGATTTTTTGTTGCCTCACATTAGAAGTTGTAATACATCTCAGGAAGTGTGGGATGCACTTGAAGCTTTCTTTTCTTCAAGTACTAAAGCTAGGAAGCATCAACTATGGCTAGATTTCACAACTCTCAAGAAGGCTCCCAAACAAAATGTGACTAATTTTGTCACAAAGCTCAAGGACATAGCGGATCAGTTGGGAAGCATTGGAGAGGTAATAGATGAAGAGCAAATTGTAAGGCAGGTCATCAATGGCTTGAAGGCAGATGATAAGTGGGAAGCATTCACCACAGCTATGGATTTGTACATGGACATGCATGTACTTGATTTCAATACACTCATTGGACAACTACTTACTCAAGAGGCAAAGCTTATCAAAAATGGAGAAAGCTCTAAAGGTAATCAATCTTCAGCTTTACACACTGATAAAAGCAAGTCCAAAGATAACAAAGGAAAGGCAAAGAAAGTGGATGATGAAGTAGGTGCATATCAAGCTAACTATGCAAGTAGAGGAAGACATGGCAGAGGTAGAGGAAGAGGAGGTAGACAAGGCAGGGGAGATCCCAAGACTCCAACTCATGTTCTATTTGTGGATTAACTAATCATACAACTGAAAATTGCTTTAGGAATTCCAAGAATCAAAGAGGAAGAGGATACAATAGAGGAAGTTATGGCTACTCAAGAGGAAGGTTCAACAACTATCATGGCAACTACAACAACTACAATCATTCAAACTATCAAGGAGGCTACAAAGGAAGGAGAGACTACAATAACTACACAGAAGACTCAAACAAAGAGGATTCATTATTGATCATGAACATGGCTATGCCACAAGGTAAATCTGATGAGCATATTTTCTACATAGATTCAGGTTGTTCAAATCATGTGGCAGGAAATGTGGCACTCCTATCAGATTTAGAAGATCCAAGGAATAAGCATGAGGTACAAACAGGAGATGATACAAAACATCCTGTGGAGAAAATAGGCAATGTCAAAGCACCTGATGGAAACATCAACCTACTCAGTAAGGTACTCTATGTCCCTACCATTACAAAGAATTTGATAAGTGTTGGGCAGATAGTAGAGAAAGGGTTGCAAGTCAGGTTCACAAAAGCAGGAGCATTTGTTGAAGATCCAAGTCAAAGATTCAGAAGAATTGCAAAAGGTGAAAAGACAGGTAGATTGTTCACATTTGAATTACAGGACACTAGAAACATTGCTCTCTTTAATTATGGTAGTCAGACACTCACAGAATTGGAAGTATGGCACAAAAGGTTAGCACATATTGGTGAAAGGTCATTAAAGCAAATCTGCAGGGACCAAAGTGTACTTGGACTTCCTAATTTTTCAAAACAACATATGATTTATAAGTGTAGTGCATGTCAATTTGGAAAGTCTCACAGGTTACCATTCATGAAGAAAGGTTATATGCATGGAGATCTCTTGGAGTTGGTTCATACAGATGTATGGGGACCTAGCAAGGAAGCTTCAATATCTGGATCAAGGTATTATGTTTCCTTTATTGATGATTGCAGCAGATGGACTATCCTATTCTTTATGAAACACAAAGATGAAGTTTTTTCATGTTTCAAAAGATATTTGGCTCTTGTGGAGAATCAAACAGGTAAATCACTAAAAAGGCTAAGGTCAGATGGAGGGGGAGAATACTTCTCCCATGATTTTGATTCTTTTCTTCAAGAAAGAGGAATCAAAAGAGAGGTAACTACAAGGTACACTCCTGAGCAAAATGGAGTGGCAGAAAGGAGGAATAGGACAATTGTTGAAGCTGCAAGGTCTATGTTAAATGAAAAGCATTTACCTAATTACTTATGGGCTGAGGCTGTATCTACAGCCACTTACTTGATTACCAGATTGCCTTCAAAATCCGTTGATGGGATGACTCCATATGAGGCTTGGGATGGAAGAAGACCAAGCTTAGATCATTGTAAAATTTTTGGATGTATTGCTTTTGCTCATGTTCCTTCACAGGTTAGAGGCAAGATGTATCCAAAGGCAGAAAGGTGTGTATTTATTGGATATGACAACAATCAAAAGGGCTATAGGTTATACAACCCTACCAACAAAGGATTCTTGGTAAGCAGAGATGTAGTTTTTGATGAGAACAATTCATGGTATGAAGATTCATGTAGGAAGATCAATTTACCATATGATCTTGAAGAAGATTTTCCAAAGCTTGGTAGAGAACAATCAAAGATTGAAGAACAAGACACCTCAGAGGATGATGAAGAATCTCACATGGAAAAGATCAAAGCATGGAAGTCTAAAGGTAAAGCAAAATTGCAGGAACTTGGACATGAGGCAGAATCATCACATCATGGCCTAAGAAGATCTATGAAGGGAAAGAAAAAACCAGAAAGGTATGGGTTTGACACCTCATTAGTAACTAAACATTCTATCTACATAGCACAGGACATAAACCAAGAGGAGCCATCATCATTCGAAGAGGCCAAAGCAAAAATAGAATGGAAGCATGCAATGAAGGAAGAGATTGAAGCACTTGAGGAAAACAACACTTGGGATTTGGTGCCCAAGACTTCATCCATGAAGGTAATAGGCTCAAGATGGGTCTATAAACTCAAGAAGAATTATGATGGTTCAATTAACAGGTATAAGGCAAGGCTTGTAGCAAAAGGCTTTGCACAAACTCAGGGAATTGATTATGAGGAGACCTTCTCTCCTGTGGCAAAGATGCCTACTATTAGGGTTTTGCTTAGTATTGCCTCTTCCAAGAATTGGAAGATACTTCAACTAGATGTAAAGAATGCATTCTTGAATGGTTGGATAACAGAAGAGGTATATATGGCACAACCACCTGGTTTTGAGAATCAAGTTTATCCTGATTATGTGTGTAAACTTAACAAAGCATTGTATGGTCTCAAGCAAGCTCCAAGAGCTTGGAATTTCAGGCTTGCTTCATTCTTGTAGGACAAAGGCTTTCAACCAAGCAAGGCATATCCTTCACTCTTTATTAAAAAGAGTAATTCTAAGGTCATCTACCTATGTGTATATGTAGATGATATTATATTGACAGGAAATGATGCAGATGGTATGAAGAAGATCAAAGATCAGATGAGAGAAGAGTTCAAGATAAGTGATTTGGGTTCACTTACCTACTTCCTAGGTTTGGAAGTTGTCTACAAAGATCATGGTTTGTTTCTCACTCAAAGAAAGTACATTAAGGACATGTTGGCAAAATTCAAGGTGCAAGATTGTAAGATTGCAGGTACTCCAATGGAGGTCAATCACAAATTGAGCTCACATGAAGGTGAACATAGAGGACATCACATCATATCAAAGTCTAGTGGGTAGTCTCAACTATGCCACATTGACAAGAGTAGATATATGTTACAGTGTGAGTGTGCTAAGTCAATTTATGCACACACCAAGGAAACCACATATGGATGCTGCCAAAAGGATTCTCAAGTATCTCAAAGGAACCATAAATGAAGGACTTTATTATCCTTATGTATCTGATTTAGGTTTGAAGCTATTTTTTGATGCAGATTGGTCTGGCTCCAAGGAAGATAGAAGGAGCACTTCAGGTTATCTTACCTTTGCAGGTTCAAAGCTTATTTCATGGTCATCCAAGAAGCAACCCACAGTTGCTCTCTCTTCTACTGAAGCTGAATATAGAGGTCTTGCCATAGCTACACAAGAAGCTATGTGGATGAAGACATTATTCAAAGATCTTGGATTGGAGTTTGGAACTCCAACTATTTTTGGTGACAAT
>CM035436.1:16254544-16409544 GCA_020310875.1 Ceratopteris richardii
ATACATACATACATACATACATACATACATACATACATACATACATACATACATACATACATACATACATATATATATATATATATATATATATATATATATATATGTGTGTGTGTGTGTGTGTGTATGTGGGTGTGTGTGTGTGTGTATGTGTGTGTACATATACATGTACATATACATATACACATACACATGCATATACATATACATAATATGAGAACCGAGCTTCCATGCTTGAGAGAATGACCTATGAGTCTCCACCCAACCTACCATATGTAAATTTGGGGACTAATTGTGAGTACTGGAGTGACGCGGTGTGCAATCTACACCGCGTCTTTAGCACCTTCCATTGGAGACCACTAGTGGTAGATGTACTCGCCACTTGAGTTAAATCTCTGAAAGCTCATTTAACTTGATTGGATGATTCTATAAGTCTTTACAGAGCACTTTGTGCAAAATACTCTCTCCATGCTCCCCATAGGGGTTGAAGCCCAAACCTCATCCTTCCCATCCTTTAGACTTAACCACTAAGCTAAGATTATGAGTTGTTTAATACTTTAAAATACATGATATTATCATTCCATTGAATGTTGTCCAAGCTACTTTATAAAATTTCCCCCTTTAAAGAATAGTTTCATCCTCTAAAATATGCTTCAAGTTATAACTATATAACAGCTTTTGCCCCAATCCCATGGTCAAAAGTAAGTAGCCTGGTTGTCATCTCTCTAATTCACCTCTTTAGTTAGAAGGGAATCCTATCCCAGTCTGGATTTGAAAAGAGGGGAATCCTTGCATGGTCTCATCCCTACCCAAAGCACTCTAATTACCAACCATCTTTGCATTTGATGAACTGAATCTAGTGCAAAGTATGGATAGAATGATAAGGTGGACTAAACATCCCTACCCAATTCATTGTCTCATTATGCACACACTAAGCATCCATAGCAGTGACATGTGAAGTAGGTGGATACTAATTATATACATCCAAATTGGTAACTTTCCATTTTTGTGCACCATTTGTGAATGGACTTAACACAATGGGGTGAGACTAATTGTTTCAAGACTATGCAAAACCTCTTGAAATTTACTTGAATTTTTTTTGGATAAGTGAAGCTAAAAACAACTGACTTAGATGGTTCCACTATGGTCCATGCCTAACCAACATCCATTGATTTCTTTCTTAACTAGAGGACTATTATGTTCAATCCAAGCTTTAAGTTCATGGTAGAAAAGAAATGTTCCCTCATTTGTGTCAACCCAACTTCAAGTGGACCAAAACTAATTTCAAATTAATTTCACAATTATACCACTTAGGATGCTCAAAGTCTTAAACTTGATCTTTGAACTTGAAATTGAGATTTCGGTCCCATACCATTGTACCCACTTTGATGTTGATGCAAACTTAATGTTCTAGACCATCAAGCCCACATATGTACCATTGTGAATTTAATTTCATTAAAACTAAATTCTCTTTCAATTCAAAGCCTTGTACTACAAACTAGTCACTTCCTCAATTTTCTAATAACTTGTGCTACTCAACACCTTGCTCCAAAGTCTTGAACATGTACTTTTCATGCAAAGCATTCAAAATTGCTTCTTTTATCTTCAAGCTTGAGATCTTTTAAGTAGCGACAATTATCTTAGTTTAACTTCTATCCTTATCAAGACTTTGAGAAATTTTGTTTGATCTAAATTTGGTTTGGAAAATGAACAAAAAGTTTAGGTTGACCTAGACATCTAACTTAGATTTTTGTACCATGTTCCACTTCCAACCAACATTTACTTGTTTTATTACCCAAATGGAGGACTAATTTATCCTACTAGGCTTGGAAATCCTAGGTAGGATGTTGGGTGAAGTGTTCCATGCACCTACTTTACTTGAGCTAGATTGAAGTAAATTCTAAACGAACTTTGTCTAACCTAGGACACTTTTCTCAATGACTTATCTTA
Source organism: Ceratopteris richardii (assembly GCA_020310875.1). Classification (NCBI taxonomy): domain Eukaryota; kingdom Viridiplantae; phylum Streptophyta; class Polypodiopsida; order Polypodiales; family Pteridaceae; genus Ceratopteris; species Ceratopteris richardii. Next base: position 16,256,495 of record CM035436.1, read on the forward strand.
ACTTCCTGGGATTTGTCAAATTTATGACTAATTCTTAACCCTTTATCTTTAAGCGTGTTTATAAATCTTGTTAGAGAATTATGAAATCCTTCTTTATCCATTGTATTTTTGTGGTAACGCCTTTTCTTGAAGCAAAAATCAGATAGATAAGTCAACTTAGCATCTTGAATATTGAATGGGTTTTGATGGAGAGTGTTAATCTCCAAAAGAACAAGCTATCCTTGATGTTAGACCACCTCTATATCAAGAATAACTTTAAACTCCAACCAATTTTGGAAGACAAGCACCAAATTATCAAGAAATTAACTAACTGTGAAAAAGTCATTTCTCAGAAAAGTCTGCTGCACCTTAATCACTCATTAACTAATTATTTGTGTAAAGTTTTTGATAAAACTTTGTAGAATGTTTTGCCTAGAGATTGCGCATCTTCTCTAAGTTAAAACACTTCAAAAGCTTGAGTAGATTGTGAGAAATGATTCAAACAATCTACCTATGTCTAAAACTGTCTCTCTGTATAGTCGACTTTGACACCTGCAACTTCTAAGACATGGTTCTCCAAAACTAGAACCCGTTTAAGCAAATGCTTTTAGCCATAGATGGCTTACCTCTCAACTTAGATTTTGAGTCCTCACTCATGAAAAACTTTAATCTGTGCAGTGAGAAATGATCAAATCATTGACCATCGAAAATGTGCCTCTTTCAGAAAACTGTCAACACTCTTTTACATATGAATGTTCCTACTCACAATTCTCACAGCCTGTTTACAATTAGGCTCTCAAAATTTAACCATATACTCATTAACTATGAACTTATACATCTACAAAAGGATTCTTGAAATGATCAAGCACAGAATGAGAATGCACAGAAACATCAGGCGCAACTTCTCTTCATTTCTAACAGAAATTACATCTGGATGAGAGAGCTATTCTAATCTCTTCATAAGTTTCTAATAACTTCTAATTCTACTCTATTCTCGTGCTCTACATTCTCTCTCATACTTGCCCCGACATTTTCCAAAGTATATATAGACAAAAAATTTACAAGCTTATGACTATTCAAAGATACAAGTGAACTATCTCTGATATAATGTACATATGTGTACACATCTTCCAAATTCTGAATGTGTCCTTCCTTTATGCTTCACAACTTGTTCTCTTCTCAAATCCTTGACTTCATTTCCATGTCAAAACATCAATTGGTGATTGTCCTGCACCAACAGCTCCCCCTCAATCATCAATTGAGGTTTTCTCTATCTTCTTTATGTCTGCCATGTCTTTGAATTTCTGTAGCTTTGGTCCATCCAAGCTTTTAGTAAGCATGTCAGCTATCTGATCTTTTGTTGAAGTATGTATGACTTCAATCTCTTTATCCATCACCTTCTCTCTCAGAAAGTGATACTGAATCTCAATATGTTTATTCCTTTCATGAAACACAGGATTCGCAGCTAAATACAATGAACTCATGTTATCTCCATAAATGATAGGTGTATTTTGTATAGTGTCAAAACTCTTCATGAGAGTCTTAAGCCATATCACTTCCTTTGCAGCTTCAACCATACCTTTGTACTCAGCTTCTGTAGATGATAAAGCAACTGTGTGTTGCTTCTTTGAACACCAAGAGATTAACTTATCTCCCACATAACACAAGTATCCATATGTTGATCTCCTATCATCAGGATTACCTGCCCAATCTGCATCACTATATATTTTGATGTTTGTATCTGATGTAAAACCATAATACAAACCCTCTTTGAGTGTACCCTTAATGTACCTCAACACTCTTTGTCTTGCAATCCAATGTTCTTTCCTAGGACAATGCATAAATTGAGACAAAACTCCAACTGCATATGATAAATCAGGCCTAGTTAATGTAGCATAGATAAGACTACCAACCAAACTCTGATATAGCTTCATATCCTTGAATTCTTCTCCACCATATCTGCTCAATTTGTGATTCACCTCCATTGGAGTAGGTGCTTCCCTGCAATCATTCATTTTAAACTTGATTAACAAGTTTCTCAAATACCTTTCTTCAGTCACATACACTCCATGTTGAGTGTATGAAATCTCCATGCCCAAGAAATATGACAAGTCTCCCAAATCACTGATTTTGAGCTCTTTCTCCATTTGCTTCTTTAGGCTTTGAATGCCTTTCTCATCTGTACCTATAAGAATTATATCATCAACATATATGCACATATAAATGAACCCATCATCTCTTGCTTTAACAAGCAAGCTACTATATGCCTTAGATACTTGAAATCCAAGTTCTTTCAAGAACTTCACAAGTCTATAATTCCATGCCCTTGGGGCCTGCTTCAAACCATATAAAGCTCTCTTGAGCTTACATACATGATCTGGATACCTTCTATCTCTGAATCCTTGAGGTTGCTCCATAAAAACATCATCTGAAATGTAACCATTTAAAAAAGCATTCTTCACATCTAATTGACATAATTTCCAACCTTTACATGCAGCAATGGCTATTAGTGTCCTGATGGTTGTCAACTTTGCCACAGGACTATAGGTCTCATCATAATCAATACCATAAGTTTGAGCAAATCCTTTCACAACAAGTCTAGCTTTATACCTAGACACACTTCCATCTGCAAACCTCTTAGTCTTGTAGACCCATTTGCATCCAATGATCTTCTGACTATTTGGTTTAGGAACCAAATCCCATGTTTGATTCTCCATTAATGCATCATATTCTTCCTACATAGCTTTCTCCCAATTTTCCTTACCTTTTGCCTCTTCATATGTGGAAGGATCTTCATCTGCCTTTATCATGTAAGCATAATCTTTGGTAGCCAAAAAAGAAGTATCATAGCTATACCTTGTAGGTTGCCATTTGTGTCTTGATGACCTTCTAAGTTCTCCACTCCTTGAAGTTTCTGGTTCTTCACACTCACGATCAAATCTTGGCATTTCTTCAACTTCAACCTGCACTTCATTATTCTCTTCTTCATCAAATATCTGAACCTTTGTTTTACCCTTCTTTTGACTCACACCTTCTTCATCACCTGTATTAATATTGATTGTACCTGCATACCAATTACCTTGCTCATCAAATGTAACATCCTTAGACACAATAAATTGCTTTGTGGATGGACTCCTTAATCTATAACCCATTTGCTTGTCATCATAACCAATGAATACATACTTTTCAACTTTAGGTTCTATCTTGTGTCTTAATTGTGATGGCACATATGCATATGCCAAACATCCAAATACTTTGCAATGATCCAAGGTAGGTCTCTTACCCCACCATGCCTCATATGGTGTCATACCCTGCAAAGCTTTACATGGTAACCTATTGACCAAATAAGTAGTTGTATTTACAGCCTCAGCCCACAAATAATTTGGGCAATTTTTCTCCTTCATCATTGACCTTGCAAACTCAACAAGAGTTCTATTTCTTCTCTCTGCTACACCATTTTGTTGAGGAGAGTACCTACAAGTGATTTCCCTTTTTATACATGCATTCCATAAGTAATCACTGAACTCATTAGAGAAATACTCTCCCCCTCCATCTGACCTTAGTCTCTTCAATTTATGACCTGTAATTCTTTCTGCATATGCATGATAGTGTTTAAATGTATTAAACACTTCTGACTTATCTTTGATCACATAGATAATGATCCATCTAGTAGCATCATCAACATAAATCACATAGTACCTTGAACCATTGATACTGAAATCCTTTGATGGTCCCCACACATCTGTGTGTACCAACTCAAGCTTCTCTGAATACATGAAACCATGCTTGGAGTAAGATTGCTTATGAGCCTTACCTAATTGGCATGCCTCACATTTGTATGTCATATGTTGACCTGCAACATTAGGCAATCCAAGCACTGAACCATTGTTAATCATATCTTTGATACCTCTTTCATTGAAGTGTCCAAGCCTCTTGTGCCAAATATCTAACTCAGAGATCTTATATCCTCCATGAGTGAACAAGGCATGACCAACATTACCTTGAATCTTCAATGTAAACAACCTTCCTTCTTTCTTCCCTGAAACAATTTGTTTATACCCATTGCTAGGGTCTTCCACAAACACTCCTTCATTAGTGAATCTAACTTCATAACCTTTTTCAACGATTTGTCCTACACTTATCAGATTCTTAGGAATTGTAGGAACATATAAGACCTTACTCAAGAGAGTACTTCCATCCTTGGCCTTCACTGATCCAATTGACTTCACATTATGCTTTGTATTGTCATCTCTTTGAACAACATGATTAGATACCTTATTTTCCAAATCAGTCATCAATGCTATGTTACCACTCAGGTGATTGCTACACCCTGAGTCAATGTAGAAGACTCTTTGGTCTTCACTTTGCCTTTCATAAGTTGCATTCATTATCAATGTTGAATCCTCCTTCTGATCTGAAGCATAATTGTAATAGGTATTATTGTATTGTTGACTTTGGAATCCTCTACCTGCATTTCTTCCAAAGTAACCCCTACTACCTCTTCCTCTAAAATTACCTCTTTGATTTCTGCCACCTCTTCCTCTTGAATTAAAGTTCTGATTATATCCACTGCCTCTTCCTCTACCTTTGCCACCTCCTCTTCCTCTTAGGAAGTTGGCTTGACTAGGTGTGCCTTCATCTTCATTTGCTTGTTGTTTTCCTTTGCTATTTTTATTCTTATCCTTTGAGTACATTGCATGACCTGTACTCTTGTCACCTTCACCTTTGACATCCTGCTCAAAGGTTAACATATGTCCTAGCAACTGATTTAAGTCACGAGTAAAATGATCAAGTAATAATTTAGTAGATAGAATGAATGGCTTCCATTTGTCATCACCTCTCAAACCTGTGAGGATTTGCCTTACCAATTTATCCTCCTCAATGTCTTCATCAACAGCTCCTAATGCATCTGCAATGTCCTTCATTCAGGTTACATAATCTGAGATGGATTGAGAGGCCTTCTTCTTGAATGTAGTAAATTCTGCCCACAAGGATGCCTTCCTAAACTTTGTGGTATTTTGGAAATGCTCCTCCAAAGCATTCCATATACCACTTGCACTTTCAAGACCTCTAATGTGAGGTAGCAAGTAATCATTTACTGCCATATAGATAATGCTCCTAGCTTGAGCATCTCTCTTCATCCAATTCTTCAAATCTGATAATTCCTCCCTAGTTGGAACACTAGGATCCGTTGAGGCTTTTCTTCTTCACTTGTAATATAACCTATCAAGTCTTTGCTCATTAGATGAGCTTCCATCCTTATTGACCATGCTGGATAGTTCTCTCTATCCAATTTCTCTATCTGAAGAGAATCTCCTATCTTTTCTTCACCTGTATAATGAATTCTTCAATCTTTATAGAGTATAAGGTTACCTTTACTTTGAATGACACTCCTTTTGTCTTCCTTGGTGTCGTATGACCTCCTTCTCAAGCTTTGCCCTCAAGCTTTCACCTTTTGAACCTTCAGATGTTGAATTTTGTATGTCTGTAGAAGTCGGAGTCTTCCTTTCCTTAATTTTGATACAACATGCTCTGAAACCACTGATGGAGAGTGTTAATCTCCAAAAGAACAAGCTATCCTTGATGTTAGGCCACCTCTATATCAAGAATAACTTTAAACTCCAACCAATTTTGGAAGACAAGCACCAAATTATCAAGAAATTAACTAACTGTGAAAAAGTCATTTCTCATAAAAGTCTGTTGCACCTTAATCACTCATTGACTAATCATTTGTGTAAAGTTTTTGATAAAACTTTGTAGAATTTTTTGGCTAGATATTGCGCATCTTCTCCAAGTTAAAACACTTCAAAAGCTTGAGTAGATTGTGAGAAATGATTCAAACAATCTACCTATGTCTGAAACTGTCTCTCTGTATAGTCGACTTTGACACCTGCAACTTCTAAGACATGGTTCTCCAAAACTAGAACCCGTTTAAGCAAATGCTTTTAGCCATAGATGGCTTACCTCTCAACTTAGATTTTAAGTCCTCACTCATGCAAAACTTTAATCTGTGCAGTGAGAAATGATCAAATCATTGACCATCAAAAATGCGCCTGTTTCAAAAAACTGTGAGCACTCTTTTACATATGAATGTTCCTACTCACAATTCTCAAAGCCTGTTTACAATTAGGCTCTAAAAATTTAACCATAGACTCATTAACTATGAACTTATACATCTACAAAAGGATTCTTGAAATGATCAAGCACAGAAGGAGAACGCACAGAAACATCGGCCGCAACTTCTCTTCATTTCTAACAGAAATTACATCTGGATGAGAGAGCTATTCTAATCTCTTCATAAGTGTCTAATAACTTCTAATTCTACTCTATTCTCATGCTCTACATTCTCTCTCATACTTGCCCCGACATTTTCCAAATTATATATAGACAAAAAATTTACAAGCTTATGACTATTCAAAGATACAAGTGAACTATCTCTGATATAATGTACATATGTGTACACATCTTCCAAATTCTGAATGTGTCCTTCCTTTATGCTTCACAACTTGTTCTCTTCTCAAATCCTTGACTTCATTTCCATGTCAAAACATCAATTGGTGATTGTCTTGCACCAACAGGTTTCACATCTTTCTATGATGTTTAGTTTTGTTACCTATTCCAATCGGCTAACCCTAACGTTTATTGAAATGAGTAAGATATTCTATCTGACTTGATTCAAAAGATTTTGGAAACTTGGAAGGAAGAACCAAAACCCAGTGTAACCAATTCAAATTTCTAAGATAATCTTATTTTAGCCAAACTTTATATGATTCAAGACTTATAGCTCTCAAATTATTCAATTCAAGGTTTTGAAGCATTTTATCTATCTTAAAAAGAATTAAATTGAATTCTCAAAAAGATTCTTGGGAGTAAAACTATAACATCATCCAACTACTAGACACTAGCATGATATCAAACATTGTTGTGCCAATCCACCAAGCTTTTATTAATGACATTTCATCTTTATTCATAACACTAGTGCTTCGACTAGGACTAAGTTACTCTTTCCTTTATATAATCTCTTTAAGTAATATCAATTGGGTGCTTCACCAAGTTGTACTATCAATTGGGTGCTTCAAAGTAACTTAGTCTATCTAACCTTGGTTGAAAGGATCATTTCACAACTCTATTTCTTTAAAGATTTATGCAAATATTTCTAACATAAAAACTTTATCTTGAAGTGCTCACCATTCAAGTAAGATCATGCTTGTTTTACTTAAATTCTAAATGAAGATTCTAGAAGCTACTTTACTTCATGATATTCTAACTTGCTTGTTCTTGAAGTGTCTTTTAGGTTCATGCAATTTGACCACCTTGAACTTGAACTTCGTTTCAATCCCTTTAGGGATTTGCTCTACTTCAAGATTCATTCCAAGAATAAAGGATACATGTTGCCAAGTTATGTGGACATAGATCAATCCATGAAAGGAAGCAAAAACTTTGTAAAAAGCTTCAAAATTCTACCTAGATAGAGCCCTTGTGAAAAGGTCTACAATGTTATCCTGTGTGGGCACATATGCCAAAGACAAAGCCTTTGTGAAAAGGTCAGCAATGTTATCATGTGTGGGCACATATGCCAAACTAATCTCTCCAATTTAAAACCTCTCCCTGACATAATGATAACACCTTAATGTGCTTTGTGCGAGCATGGAACATAGGGTCCTTTGCAATTGTCACTATGTTCTAACTATCAATGAAGATGGTGGTGGCAAAAGACTAACCAACACCCAAATCAGCCAAAAGGCATCTGAGCCACACACATTCAATAGCCATTGTGAAAGATGCCTTATACTCAGCTTCACAATGAGAAGTGGCCATAGTAGGTTGCTTCTTTCTCAACCAAGATATGCTTGAGCTACCAAGCATGAAGCAAAGACCACTAGTGGACACACGAGTGTCATAGCAACCAACCCAATTTGAGTCAAAAAAAGCATGTAAATCTCATGAAAATGATAAATAAACTTGCTCATCTGAGAGATAGTAGACTGAATATCAGACCGAGTTATGCATAAGTAAATCAAGCATCCAATATCCTGTTGATAGAGGAAAACATCAAATGCATCTCCAACGTCATGAAGACTCAATCATAAACCAGTTTCCGTAAGAGTGGAAATAGGTTTGCAAACTTCAAGGCCAAAACACTGCAATAATGTGCCAATATATTTTGTTTGATACAAAGCTACTCCCCCATCAACTTTTATAAACTGAATGCCCAAATAATGATGCAAATGCCCCAAATCTGACATCTCAAAAGAGGCATGCAAATCAGCCTTAAATTCAGCAATATGTTTCTCATTAGGAGGAGTGAGCAGCATATCATCAACATATACAACAATGATCAGAAGTACATCATCTACACGCTTAACATATAAGGTGCTCTCAGTTGGATTGTTCTCAAAACCATGTGCAATCAAGTAGGCATGTATCTTTTCATACCAAACATGTGGTGCTTGATTCAAACCATATAATTGCCTTTTCAACTTGCACACTTTGTTTTCATGCCCCTTTTGCACAAAACCATGAGGCTGAAATACATACACTTCTTTATGCAATTCACCATTTAGAAATGAAGTTTTAATTTCCAACTGATGTACATTCCAACTATGATGAGTTGCAAGTGCACAAATGTTACGAACGGTGGTCATTTGGCAAGTGGGTGCAAAGGTCTCATCAAAATCAATGCCTCTCTCTTAAGCTAACCTTTTGCAACAAGACTAGCCTTATACCTATCAACTATTCCATCAAGCTTACATTTCAGCTTATATACCCATTTAGTGCCAATGGCCTTTTTGCATGGAGAAAAATCACATAAAGACTAGGTACCATTCTTCATAATAGCATCATAATTTGATTGCATAGCAGCCATCCAATTTTTTGAATTTCGTGATTCATCAAAAGAAACAAGATCATTCTCATCTCAAAGACTAGAGGAAGCCATAACATAGCAATTAGATGCAAAAGGAGCACTATGAGATTCTCAACGAGTATGATATGATAGAGATGCATCTAATTTGTTGTCTTGCAAAGTTTGCACTAGCCCTTTAGGCATATTTTTTGCCTCCTCTATATAAGCCCTCTCATCAACAAGGGCATCATGTAAACTTGCATAAGAAATGGAATGATCTTCGCCATTATGTACAACTTCTAAAGGTTGAGAAATTGCCTCATTTGGGCTAGCACTTGACTGTCCACTTGTAAAAAGAGGTAGTGAAGTTTCATAAACATCTTTGGAGCTAACTGATGTCTCCTTAGTACATGAAAGTAATGGTTGAATTGCATCTTCCACAAAAACAACATCACGGCTAACCAAAATCCATTTAGTCTATGGATGATATAGACAATATCCTTTGCTTTCATAACTCTACCCAAAAAAAATACATTTCATTGCTTCATCATCCAATTTCTTACATTGTTTTTAGGCACTAATGCATATGCCAGACAACAAAAGACAAGCAGATGAGCAACAAATGGCTTTCGATCATATGGAGTGATGGATTGCAATACTTTGGTGGGACACCTATTAAATACATATGCTACACACATAACAGCCTCAAGCCATAAGCTATGTGGTAAAGCTTGACTTTTGACCATACATCTTGCCATCTCCATGAGAGACTTATTCTTTCTTTTTTTGCAACTCCATTGTGTTGAGGTGTGTATGGCACTATACACTATTGTTTTATCCCATGCTTAGTCACAAATGCATTAAATTTAGAAGACATGTATTCCCCCCTCGATCAAAATGGAGGATGCCCAGTTTACATGCTCACAGATGTTTAGCCATAACCAGAAATTGTTTGAAGCACATAAACATCTGTCTTTGCTTTCGATGGATACACCCATGCATGCCCAAAAAAATCATCAATGAAAGTGACAAAGTAAAGGTAGTTCCCAAAAGAAGGTATTTGCATAGGACCATAGACATCACTATGAACAAGCTATAATTTATGAGCAAATCTAATTGAACCATCTTTGGAGAATGAGGAATGCTGCATTTTTCCAAAATACAGCCTTCACAAATATGTTTACAAGGTGCCTCAAGTTTTGGTAGAGGACACCATCTCAAATTTCTGTAGGCATAGCAAATTAGCATAATTCAGATGACCAAAGTGTGCATGCCAAAGCTTTGCATTTGAGATAGCCTGAGAATCTTTACTACACATGTTGAATCATTCATAGATTTCGGATAGTATATGAGCTTATACAGCCCACAATATAAAATGTCAAATGCAATAATAACATCACCATTTGACAGATCTGAACTTTACATCTCTCATCAATAGATTTGACAACCAAACCAATCTTGGCTAGTGTTGAAAGTGATAACACATTTTTCTAGATCCTTGGCACAAACAAAGCATCTGACAATGTGAAAGAAGTACCATGAGCAATAGTCACAATGATCTTACCAACTCCCATTACAGGATAAGAGGAGTTGTTAGCACATGTGACAGTATTCCATGCAGGGACAGGCTCAATTGAACTATAGAACCTACATTGAGAGGTTATATGTTTGGTTGCCCCACTATCAAAATACCAAACATCTTAGTATACTACATACATACACTACTCATGAGAAGATGGTTCATAGTTGTATATGGTGGCAAACACCCATTCTTCATTCTACACAAGATTATTAGACTCTATTTTGGGTGTGGTGGCCTCTACAACAACCATTCTAGACTCTTTCTTCTTTGCCTCTTTTGTAACCAGTTTTGAACAAATCTTTATGAAATAATCATTTCCTTTATGGTATTTGCAAAATTGTTTCTTCTTGTTTATTTCCTTCTCATCTTTGTCTTCTTTCTTCACATGTGCAGCATTAGCAAATTTCTACTTACTACTAGATGAGATCCATTTACCTTTGCCCTTCTAATTAGCTAAGAAAGCTTGATCTCCAACACGCATAATAGAACTGTTTTGCCTAGACTGATCTTCTTGCAACAAAATTGAGACTAACTCCTCAAATTTTAAGGCATTTGGATTGCCTTTCATCATCAATTGAAGAGTAGAAGCAAAAGTTTGATATGAATCTAGAAGACCATTAAGAACAGTCTATACAAGTGAACTATCTAGCAAGACTTCATGAAAAGAAATCAATTGCTCCTTCAAATCTTTTATCTTTGTCAAAAAAACGTCCATATAATCTCCTTCATTCATATGCTCACTCTCCAAGTGTGTTTAGAGGTAAGCAACATGAGCCTCATTTCTTGACTAATATAAAGTGGTAAGTGTGTCCCAAGCATACTTAGTTGTTTTGCAAGAGCAAGTGTGAGGGATAATGGCGTGTTTGACAAACAAAGCTATCAATGCATGTGCTTAAGCATCTCTACCATCCCAATGAAGTTGCTTGTAGTAGATGCATCAAGAACTGCAGAACGAATAGGAACATGAAGATCATCATCTTCAATGCCATCTACATCACCTTCAATAACTATATTCACAGGTGTAGTAGAGCATTTTTCAATACCCTACACATTATTCCACAATCCTTTTGCTACCAATACATTATGCATCATATATGCCCATAATAGGTAATTGCCATCCAATTTGCCCTCAACAACCAACATATGGAATACATCATTGCTTACATACATGGCTAGCGACTAAATAATCTAGTGTAGAAAAATGATTGTATCTCAAAAAGTTGAACATACCACATGGCCCAGTGTTTTGAATAAAAATGCCTATGTGTAACTCCTCATTCATATCTTACAAACACTTTAAGACTGTATGCAAGCTAAGCTACTTGATAGTTTAGTCGTTTGCTTGCATAGTGGCATGAGTTACGCAAGTTGCTTGATAGATCAGCCATTTGCTTGGATGGTGGCACGAGTTCAACACATGTTGCTCCCTATAGTAGACAAGGTTTCTATGTGTATATTATTCAGCTTTACACACATGAGGTCTTAAACTTTCTATTTTTTGCATCTCGTATGTGTGGTACATGAGATAGGATAGATGGTTCTATGCATGTTGGAAATGGGATCAAATCTTGAATCCATTATGCTTTTGAGAATTAGTTGAAGCTCTTCCTTTTTCTAGTAATTTAGCTTTGCATCCAAACATTAGATCAGTAACCGTGTATTCCACTAAAAAAGTGGCATGCATGGTTAAATCACCTTCCTCTACTTTGAAGGGATGTAAGTATGATCTCTTTAGCTATCGTGATTGTTTCCTTGAGTGTGGTAATTGAAAACCATCCTTTTGATACTATAGAATACGCACACCTTCTTCAGAATGAAGAGAATACAAACGTCAAAAACTAATCCTTCAAAATGAAGAGAATAAGAACACAAAATACTTTCTCTAAATGAGAAAATAAACATGATAAGGTTAGATCTAAGATATGATGAAGATGATCATCACATGGAAGGTCTCCATGAAAACTTACCTAAGATTTGATAGCAATGTGAGAACCTAACTTCTATGCTTTAGAGAATGACATGTGACTCTCCATGGCACCGCCTCTACTCACGGAGTCTTTTTTTCAATAATCTCCCCCAGTCGCATGATGCCTTCCTCATCTTTCTCTCTCTAGTTTCCATACAAGGAATTAATCATAGCCTCTCGCATGAGTGCCACTTGGCACTCATGTGAGTATCCTTCTTTAGTTGACTAAGGGGTGGTTCACACCCCTTACTCTCACCTCATAGAGAATACTCTTCATAACAACCATGTTCTTCTAGTTTTAGAACATGAGGCTTGGGGGTTGCCTAAAGTAGATATATAGCTCTATTTTTGAGGACAAAAATATTTTCCATAGGGGGAAGAATCTAATAAAGTAAGTTTATGATCTAGGGGTCCGGCCCATTCAGAGGGATCTGAAATCAGACACCATTTGGTCATCTGTGTGTATGACCAAAGATCTCGAGTTTAGACTTACTAGGAGCTCTTGTGCTCTTGTGAACAAGTGATCCACTTAGCTTACTGGTTAAGTCTCAAGGATGTGAAGGAGGAGGTCTTGGGTTCAATCCCCATGGGGAACATGGGGAGACTATTTTGCCCAAAGAGATCTAGAGCCTTCTAAAAGCATCCACTTGAGTTAACTCGAGTTAACTAGGACACTTGGTGCACATGCAGTTACATGCCTGACACATGGATGGTTAGTATCCACCTGCCCAAGAAGGTAGTCCCCTTGAGAGAGCTTTATATAGAGGCATAAGGTTGGGAGGAGAGCCATCTCTCTAGCACGTGGTGGTCGTAATCCTTGTTCTCTTAGAGCAACACTATCTCTGTCCTTCATGCGAAGGTCATGTAATTTTCTCATCAGATACACTTTATTTGATGTCATCTCTTTTTTATTGCATAACTTCTTCCAAAGATCCTCTGCACTTTCATAGTCTAATATTGTAAAGTAAACATTATCTTCCAGGTGCAAGCGAATGGTAGACCTGGCCATTTCATCTAACTCATCCCAAGCATCTTCATCCATGTCAGGAGGCTTCTTTGAAATCCCATTTATTGGCTTCCATTGCCTCCTTTGAATCAGTACATCTTTAATTTGATTCTTACATAGAGCAAAGTTTGTGCCATCAAAATTTTGGATCTTAAAATGGTCTTTGCCCTGCAAGTTATAGCTTCTCCGTGGAACACTGGCACTAGACCCTGAGCCACCACATGTGCTTGAGACCTCTGATGCCATGATGGTAGAGAACTGAATAGAATGATAATGGAGCTAGAAGATTCCAAACACCAATGAATAAGTGTATCAAAGAGTAACTCGACCACTGTATAGTTGACTAAACCAAAAATCTAGAAAACTTCTGCCAGAGTATCCTCTGCAAAATGATCATATGACCAGTGTCAAAATATCATAAAATAGCAAGTATTGACATGTTTACATGCATAGTGAATCACTAACTCCACTGCATATAATTAGTTACCTAGTGGAAGCCAACTAGGCTTATCGAGAACCTATGAACAACTATCATACATCTCCTATGGCAAGGCTGAGTAAGTTTTCCACCTGCATCACCAAAAAGACCTTGACATCTAGGTGTCCCCCTGTTAAGAAAACCTCACCACCATCCTTATTTTCAAACGTAAAAGGCTTTATGCAGAAACATAACCGCTATATCAATGACCACATGGACGTACATAAGTGGTATCCACAGGAGCATACATGGTGTGTATGTGCTCAATATATGCAGTAAAATGACATTAAAAGGCTGAATGCAGAGACCAAAAACTATCCAACAACACCTGCAAGTCTCTGTCAACTCTAATGTTTTATGCTCAAAAAACCTGCATAAATTTGCAGCAGCTGCTCCCACCAAAACCGAAAACCTTTCCAGAGAACTATAGTTTTATGAGTGTGGCTGAAAACACAACCCCAAAGCTTGATATGTATTGTCCAAGAAGTACAAAGAACACTCTTCTTGATGTTCTTGGACCTCTGTGAAGAGAACTATGTGCAAAAGTACTCCAAAATGGCTCCAAAAGATACCCAAAAAAGCTTCAAAAATAGGCTTTGAAAGCAAACAATGAAGCTTTGAGAGACCAAAACATGCTCAAGGTATTGTCAACCTTAGCCTTTCCCCTTCTTTAGACACCACAACAGTGTAGCTTAATGGCAAGATATTGCCACGGTTAAGCGATCTATGGGGGGAATAGTACTGGGATGGGTGACCTCCTAGGAAGTACCAAGAACCTCTATCTTCCTTAATCGTTGAGGTCCTCCGTCGCACACAGCCAATAGTGCCAACGGTGACTTTGGTGACTCAGATGACAAGGTACGCCAAGGTCTATGCCTTGGTCACCGCCTTACTTGTAAGCCTTGGATAAAGTCGGAAGGGGGAGGGTTGCTCGCTTTGCCCGCTTTAAAAGCTTCCAAGTATTGAAGATAATGAACACCTTGTGAGAGTGACAGTATGTATCCTCCCTTCAAGATCCACCCATATAAATGCCTCTAGCCTAAGGGTTCTTGACTTGCCATGTGTCCAACTCACATGGTTTCCCAAGAAGGTTTCTTCAACATGGGCTTCTAAGTCAAGCAATCACATAGTTTCACTTGGAAACACATGGGATCACCTAAAAATCACATGGTTTTTTAAGTGAAAAGCTCCAACGTACATCCTCAAGGGATCTTGACTTGAATTATTAAAATAAAAAGGCTCCTCACCTTGGGACAAAAACGTAAAGTTCAAACCATCCAAATGAAATACTACACCCAAGGGTTCTTGAATAAAATGCAAGGGTTCTCCAAAGGTTTCCCAAGGGGTTCTGTAGGAAATCCAAGATTCTTGAACATTAGAACCCACGCAAATAGCCCCAAATTATAAAAAATTCTTCCCTCTAATGTTTTTGTCCTTGAAAATGTGTGTAGGTGTAATATCTGGAGTACTCCCCCATGCACCATGATTACTCTCATTGACCATGGACTCACTCTCAAAAATTTGCCTCACTTTCTAATTTAAAGTTAGAAAAGAGAGAAATATTTTATTGATGGAACTTCCTCATTCCCAAGTGTCACTTGCTTCTATCCCATCCTTCCAATTAACTAGGCGCTATTTATATAGATGATTCCTAGTCTTTTTATCTTGCCTACATAGGATTTTCTCTAGTTCATTAGGGATGCTATGAAGTGAGATAGGTTGGACTATTATATATGGAGATACAATATTGTGTTGTTCAGCTAGTTTTCTTTTCAATCTACGAACATGAAAAACTACATGAAGGAGACAATCATATGGAAGCTTTAATTCTTAAACTAAAGTCCCAACCTTTCTAAGAAACTTGAAAGGACCATAATATCCTGGAGATAGTTTAGGATAGGGTCCTATTTTCAAAGTTTCACTAAAAGGAAATATAGTGCCTCTTAGGATCACTATATACTTTAGCTCTACATTGGGCTTTCCTCAAGTTTTCTTTAGCTACTTTTAGCTTAAAATTCATATCTTCCAAGAGATCTTTGGTTGCTTGGACTTTCTTATTTTGTAATCTAACTACATACGAGGCTCTTGGCTAGAACCTATACATTAATATGAAGAATCTATATTCACTTAGTCAATTCTTAGAAGTGTTATAAACAAACTCAACTAAAGGTAAATAGTCTTTCCAATCAGTTTGGTTTGAAGACATGTAAACTCATACATAACTTCAAGTATTTGATTGACCATTTTTGTTTGTCCATATGCCTATGGATGTCCGGTTATGCTCATATTTAACTTGGTTTCTAACCTGTTGGAGTTAGAAACGTGAATAGCACAAGGAAGAAGAAGAATATTGGATCACAACACACAATACTGAATGTATTACCACTAGAATGTACAAAGATAAGTAACCCATTAGGGATATAGGCATATATACAAGCCGAGAGAAAAAAACATCCTAAAGAGGGAAAAAAGTGTCCCGGTGGTCCTAGAGTGTTCACACACATCATTACCTAAATGTATCAACAAATCCCCCCTGGGAGTGATGCGGTGAACAAGGAGCTAGCACTCATGTATAAGGGAGTACCAAGCTATGTGGAATCAATCCACAAAAGGAAGTAAGCCCAAAGCTTTGCAGAAAGTTTCAAAATTCTCCCTAAGCAAAGCCTTGGTAAAAAGGTCTGCAATGTTCTCCTGCATGGGCACATATGCCAAGCTAATCTCCCTAGTAGAGAACCTCTCCCTGACATAATTGATGGAGAGTGTTAATCTCCAAAAGAACAAGTTACTCTTGTACTTAGAGCACCTCTATAACAAGAATAACTTAGATCTTCACCAATTTTAGAAGATCAATACTCAATTGTCAAATTTTCTGAACAAACTGTGAAGAAGGAGATTACACAGAAAGTCTGTTGCACATAATTCACTCATTGCCTTATCAAACATGTAAAGTTTTTTATAAAACTTTGTATGAAGTGTCGCCTATAGATTGCGCACCATCTCCAAGTTGAATCACTCCAAAAGATTTAGTAGAGCTTGAGAAATGATCTCAACGACTCACCTATGTCTAAATCTATTCTTTTGAGAAGTCGATTTAGACACCTATGACTTTAAACCTTTGATTCTCTCAATCTAGAACCCGTTTCTACAAATGCTTTTAGCCACGAATAGCTTACCTTCCAACTTAAAGATTAAGTGCTTGCTTGCTCAAAACTTTAAACTATGGAAGGAGAATTGATCAAAACATTCGTATCAAATTTTGTGCCTCCTGTAACTTCACTTCTTCTCATTCACATATGCAAATGTTCCTACACTTAATTCTCTCAACCTGATCACAATTGGAAGCTAAAAATTTGTACAAAAGTCGATCACCTATAGACTTAGACTTGTACAAAAGCATTTCACAAAAGATCTAACACAGAAGGAGAAAACTCAGAAATATCGGGCGCAACATTTTCTTCATTTTTTGAGAAAATTACAACTGAGTGATGATAGAGTCTTTTTCACTTCTAAGATGTCTAATGACACATACAACTTCTGATTACTCTATTCTCATGCTCTCTCATAAATGTCCCGACATTTTCATAGTATATATATACAAAAATTTACAACCTTATGACTTCTCAAAGATATAAGTAAAATATCTGTACATATGTGTACACATCTTCACCTTATGAATGTATTCTTCCTTCATGCTTCATAACTTGAATCTTTCCTTCACACCTTGACTTCAACTCTTCATCAAAACATCAATTGCTGATTGTCCTGCACCAACAGCTCCCCCTCAATCATCAATTGAGGTTTTCTCTATCTTCTTTATACCTGCCATGTCTTTGAATCTCTGTAGCTTTGGTCCATCCAAGCTTTTGGTAAGCATATCAGCTATCTGATCTTTTGTTGAAGTATGTAAGACTTCAATCTCTTTATCCATCACCTTCTCTCTCAGAAAGTGATATTGAATCTCAATGTGTTTAGTCCTTGCATGAAACACAGGATTAGCAGCTAAATACAATGAACTCATGTTATCTCCATAAATAATAGGTGTACTCTGTATGGTGTCAAAACTCTTCATGAGAGTCTTAAGCCATATCACTTCCTTTGCAGCTTCAACCATACCTTTGTACTCAGCTTCTATAGATGACAAAGCAACTGTATGTTGCTTCTTTGAACACCAAGAGATTAACTTGTCTCCCACATAACACAAGTATCCATATGTTGATCTCCTATCATCAGGATTACCTGCCCAATCTGCATCATTATATATATTTTTATGTTTGTATCTGATGTAAAACCATAATACAAACCCTCTTTGAGTGTAGCCTTAATGTACCTCAACACTCTTTGACCTGCAATCCAATGTTCTTTCCTAGGACAATGCATGAATTGAGACAAAACTCCAACTGCATATGACAAGTCAGGCCTAGTTAATGTAGCATAAATCAGACTACCAACCAAACTCTGATATTGTTTCATGTCATTGAACTCTTCACCTCCATATCTGCTCAATTTATGATTCACCTCCATTGGAGTAGGTGCTACCCTGCAATCATTCATTTTAAACTTGATTAACAAGTTTCTCAAATACCTTTCTTGAGTCACATACACTCCATGTTGAGTGTATGAAATCTCCATGCCAAAGAAATATGACAAGTCTCCCAAGTCACTGATTTTGAACTCTTTCTCCATTTGCTTCTTTAGGCTTTGAATGCCTTTCTCATCTGTACCTGTAAGAATTATATCATCGACATATATGCACATGTAAATGAACCCATCATCACTTGCTTTAACAAGCAAGCTACTATCTGCCTTAGATACTTGAAATCCAAGTTCTTTCAAGAACTTCACAAGTCTATAATTCCATGCCCTTGGGGCCTGCTTCAAACCATACAAAGCTCTCTTGAGCTTACATACATGATCTGGGTACCTTCCATCTCTGAATCCTTGAGGTTGTTCCATGAAAACATCATCTGAAATGTAACCATTTAAAAAAGCATTCTTCACATCTAATTGACATAATTTCCAACCTTTACATGCAGCAATGGCTATGAGTGTCCTGATGCTTGTCATCTTTGCCACAGGACTATAAGTCTCATCATAATCAATACCATATGTTTGAGCAAACCCTTTCACAACAAGTCTAGCTTTATACCTAGACACACTTCCATCTGCAAACCTCTTAGTCTTGTAGACCCATTTGCATCCAATGATCTTCTGACTATTTGGTTTCGGACCCAAATCCCATGTCTGATTCTCCATTAATGCATCATATTCTTCCTGCATAGCTTTCTCCCAATTTTCCTTACCTTTTGCCTCTTCATATCTGGAAGGGTCTTCATCTGCCTTTATCATGTAACCCTTGTGTCTTGATGACCTTCTGAGTTCTCCACTCCTTGAGGTTTCTGGTTCTTCACACTCAGGATCAAATCTTGGCATTTCTTCAACTTCAACCTGCACTTCATTATTCTCCTCTTCATCAAATATCTGAACCTTTGATTTACCTTTCTTTTGACTCACAACTTCTTCATCACCTGTACAAACTCAACAAGAGTTCTATTTCTTCTCTCTGCTACACCATTTTGTTGAGGAGATTACCTCCAAGTAATTTCCCTTTTTATACCTGCATTCCACAAGTAATCACTGAACTCATTAGAGAAATACTCTCCCCCTCCATATGACCTTAGTCTCTTCAATTTATGGCCTGTAATTCTTTCTGCATACACATGATAATGTTTGAATGTATTGAATACCTCTGACTTATCTTTGATCACATAGATAGTGATCCATCTGGTAGCATCATCAACATAAATCACATAGTACCTTGAACCATTGATACTGAAATCCTTTGATGGTCCCCACACATCTGTGTGTACCAACTCAAGCTTCTCTGAATACATAAAACCATGCTTGGAGTAAGATTGCTTATGAGCCTTACCTAATTGACATGCCTCACATCTGTATGTCATATGTTGACCTGCAACATTAGGCAATCCAAGCATTGAACCATTGTTAATCATATCTTTGATACCTCTTTCATTGAAGTGTCCAAGCCTCTTGTGCCAAAGATCTAACTCAGAGATCTTATGTCCTCCATAAGTGAACAAGGCATGACCAACATTACCTTGACTCTTCAATGTGAACAATCTTCCTTCTTTCTTCCCTGAAACAATTTGTTTATACCCATTGCTAGGGTCTTCCACAAACACTCCTTCATTAGTGAATCTCACTTCATAACCTTTTTCAACAATTTGTCCTACACTTATCAGATTCTTAGGAATTGTAGGAACATACAAGACCTTACTCAAGAGAGTACTTCCATCCTTGGCCTTCACTGATCCAATTGACTTCACATTGTGCTTTGTATTGTCACCTATTTGAACAACATGATTAGATACCTTATTCTCCAAATCAGTCATCAATTCTATTTTACCACTTAGGTGATTGCTACACCCTGAGTCAATGTAGAAGACTCTTTGGTCTTCACTTTGCCTTTCACAAGTTGCATTCATTATCAATGTTGAATCCTCCTTCTGATCTGAAGCATAATTGTAGTAGGTATTATTGTAGTGTGTCCTCTACCTCCATTTCTTCCAAAGTAACCCCTACTACCTCTTCCTCTGAAGTTACCTCTTTGATTTCTGCCACCTCTTCCTCTTGAATTAAAGTTCTGATTATATCCACCATTACTCTGATTATTATGCCAACAATCATTAGCTAAGTGATTTGTCTTACCACAAATCCAGCAAGCTTTGACTCCATCTTTATTACTCCTGCCTCTTCCTCTACCTTTGCCACCTCCTCTTCCTCTTAGGAAGTTGGCTTGACTAGTTGTGCCTTCATCTTCATTTGCTTGTTGCTTCCCTTTGCTATTTTTCTTCTTATCCTTTGAGTACATTGCATGTCCTGTACTCTTGTCACCTTCACCTTTGACATCCTGCTCAAAGGTTAACATATGTCCTAGCAACTGATTTAAGTCAGGAGTAAAATGATCAAGTGATAATTCAGTAGACAAAATGAATGGCTTCCATTTGTCATCACCTCTCAAACCTGTGAGGATTTGCCTTACCAATTTATCCTCCTCAGTGTCTTCATCAACAGCTCCTAATGCATCTGCAATGTCCTTCATTCTGGTTACATAATCTGAGATGGATTGAGAGGCCTTTTTCTTGAATGTGGTAAATTCTGCTCACAAGGATGCCTTCCTAGACTTTGTTGTATTTTGAAAATGCTCCTCCAAAGCATTCCATATATCACTTGCACTTTCAAGACCTCTAATGTTAGGTAGCAAGTAGTCATTGACTGCCATATAGATAATGCTCCTAGCTTGAGCATCTCTCTTCATCCAGTTCTTCAAATCTGATAATTCCTCCCTAGTTGGAACACTAGGATCTCTGAATTGAGGCTTTTCTTCTTCACCCGTAATGTAAGCTATCAAGTCTTTGCTCATTAGATGAGCTTCCATCCTCATTGACCATGCTGGATAGCTCTCTCTATCCAATTTCTCTATCTGAAGAGAATCTCCCATCCTTTCTTCTCCTGTGTATTGAATTCTTTAAACTTTACCAATAACAGATGCACCTTTACTTCCAATAATGCTCCTTCTGACTTCCTTGATGTCGTATGACCTCCTTCTCAAGCTTTGCCCTCAAGCTTTCACCTTTTGAACTTTCAGATGTTGAATTCTTTGCACCTGCAGCAGTCGAGGTCCTCCTTCCTTCAATTTTGATGCTTCATGCTCTGATACCACTGACGGAGAGTGTTAATCTCCAAAAGAAAAAGTTACTCTTGTATTTAGAGCACCTCTATAACAAGAATAACTCAGATCTTCACCAATTTTAGAAGATCAATACTCAATTGTCAAATTTTCTGAACAAATTGTGAAGAAGGAGATTACACAGAAAGTCTGTTGCACATAATTCACCCATTGCCTTATCAAACATGTAAATTTTTTTTTAAAACTTTGTATGAAGTGTCACCTATAGATTGTGCACCTTCTCCAAGTTGAATCACTCCAAAAGATTCAGTAGAGCTTGAGAAATGATCTCAACAACTCACCTATGACTAAACTTGTTCTTCGGAGAAGTTGATTTAGACACCTATGACTTTAAACCTTTGGTTCTCTCAATCTAGAACCCATTTCTACAAATTCTTTTATCCACGAATAGCTTACCTTCCAACTTAAAGATTAAGTGCTTGCTTGCTCAAAACTTTAAACTATGGAAGGAGAATTGATCAAAACATTCGTATCAAATTTTGCACCTCCTATAACTTCACTTCTTCTCATTCACATATGCAAATGTTCCTACACTTAATTCTCTCAGCCTGATCACAATTGGAAGCTAAAAATTTGTACAAAAGTTGATCACCTATAGACTTAGACTTGTACAAAAGCATTTCACAAAAGATCTAACACAGAAGGAGAAAACTCAGAAATATCGGGCGCAACATTTTCTTCATTTTTTGAGAAAATTACAACTAAGTGATGAGAGATTCTTTTTCACTTCTAAGATGTCTAATGACACATACAACTTCTGATTACTCTATTCTCATGCTCTCTCATAAATGTCCCGACATTTTCATAGTATATATATACAAAAATTTACAACCTTATGACTTCTCAAAGATATAAGTAAATTATCTGTACATATGTGTACACATCTTCACCTTCTGAATGTATTCTTCCTTCATGCTTCATAACTTGAATCTTTCCTTCACACCTTGACTTCAACTCTTCATCAAAACATCAATTGTTGATTGTCCTGCACCAACAATAATGATAATGCACCTCAATGTGCTTAGTGCGAGCATGGAATATAGGGTTCCTTGCAATTGCCAATGCTCTCTGACTATCAGTGAAGATGGTGGTGACAGCAAACTGACCAACACCCAAATCAGCAATAAGGCATCTGAGCCACACATACTCAACAGTCACTATGAAAATTGCCCTATACTCAGCCTCACAACTGGAAGTGGCCATAGTAGGCTGCTCCTTGCTCAATCAAGATATACATGAGCTACCAAGCATGAAGTGAAAACCACTCGTGAACACATGAGTGTCATAGAAACCAGTGTTAGTATATGATCAATGTCTACCCTTCATGATTGTATGCACATTTTGTAGGGCCCCCATTATGAGGAGAAGCCAAGCGTGCATTACCCAATTGATGGGAATCCCAACTTGCATGTTGGATGAAGGTCATATTGGACCATGTAAGGTATTGTAAGGAAAGGGAGTTACTAGAGTCCCCAATTGTGGGATCTGGGGCAGCGGTGAGTAGCCCCGGTTGGGGGGTCCAAGGGGGCCAATGGGCCCCCTAGTGGGGGTCTGGGGGCAGCACCCCCGGCGTGACGGTAAAGGGAATATTCCATGGAATATTCCCTTTCTGAGTCAGAAATCATGTATATTTGTTAGGTCGGTTCGACCAGCCTAAGCCGTGTATGACAATTATGCAGGTAGTGGTCGCCCACGCTCTATCGCCCATGTATAGCCATCCACGAAAGGCCACTCATGATCCTATATATATACATGACTTCTGCACTACTTGAGACATCGAATTGAGCCAGTATACCTCTACCTTGTATCTCCCTATCTAGAGTTGTCTAGATCACCATTTAAGCTCTACCTTGAGAGTGCACAAGTGGACAATGCCATCATCTTTGTACTTGCTGTTAGTAGAAAATTGTTGAGATTCTCCTATATATGTTATCTTCTCTGCTACTGCTCATGTGTTATATTGCGTAACTATTGTCTTACAAACAGCCCAATCACTATCAAAAAAATCATGCAAATCTAGCGGTAGTGATCCCCCCTTGGGATAAAACAATACCACTCAAGTAGCGAAAGATGTGCTTAACCACTTGCCAATGCTTGGCACTAGGGCAATGCACAAACCTGCTCATATGTGAGACAGCAAACTCAATATGTGGCCGAGTAATGCATAAGTAAATCAAGCATCCAACAACGTGCTAATAGAGAACAACATCAAATGCATCTCCAACATCATGAAGAATAAATCGTAAACCTGTCTCCATAGGAGTGCCAATAGGCTTACAGTCTTCAAGGCCAAAACGCTGCAATAATGTGTCAATATATTTCATTTTACACAAAGCCATTCCACCATCAACTTGCATAAACTAAATGCCCAAATAGTGATGCAAATGCCCCAAATCAGACATCTCAAATGAGGCATGCAAATCAGCCTTAAAATCAGCAATATGCATGTCATGAGGACCAATGAGCAGCATGTCATCAACATACACCACAATGATCAGAAGCACATCATTAGCATGCTTAACATATAAAGTGCTTTTAGTTGGATTGTTCTCAAAACCATGTGCAATCAGATAGGCATGCATCTTTTCATACCAAGCACGTGGTGCTTGCTTTAGACCATATAATGCCTTCTTTAACCTACACACCTAGTTTTCATGCCCTTTTTGCACAAAGCCACAGGGCTAAAAAACATACACTTCTTCATGCAATTCACCATTCAAAAATGCTATTTTAATGTCCAACTGATGTACATTCCAACCATGATTAGCTGCAAGTGCACACATGCTATGAATAGTAGTCATTTGACAAGTAGGAACAAAGGTTTCATCAAAATCAATGCCTCTTTCTTGTGCATAACCCTTTGCAACAAGCCTAGCCTTATACATGTCAATTGTTCCATCAGGTTTGCACTTCATGTTGTATACCCACTTAGTGCCAATGGCCTTCTTGTCAGTAGGCAAGTCACATAAAGACCAGGTAGCATTTTACATGATAGCATCATATTGAGATTGCATTGCAGCCATCCAATGTTCAAAATTTTGTGCTGCATCAAATGAAACAGGTTCAGTCTCATCACAGAGACTAGATGCAGCCATAGCATAGCAATCTGATGCAAAAGAGGCACCATGAGAGCCTAAACGAGTATGGTATGATAGAGGTGCATCTAATTTGTTGCCTGTACTAGCCATTTTGGCATATTTTTTGCCTACTCAATATCAGCTCTCTCATCAACAAGTGCATCATGTAAATCTGCATTAGAAATGGAATGATCGACATCATCACATGAAACCTGCAAAGGCTGAGAATTTGCCTCATTAGGACCAGCACTAGATTGTCCACTAGTAAAAAGAGGCAGCAAAGTATTATACATGTCTTTGGAGCTAACAGATGTCTCCTTCGTACATGAAAGTAAGGCTGAATAGCATCTTCCACAAAAACAACAAAAACAATGTAGTCTATGGATGATACAGAGGATAGCCTTTGATTTCAGAACTGTATCCAAAAAAAATACATTTTACTGCTTTATCATCCAATTTACTACAATGTTGTTCAGGCACTAATGCATATGCTAGACAACCAGTACATATGTTGCACACATGACAACCTCAAGCTAGAAACTATGTGGTAAAGCCTAACTCTTGACCATACACCTCACCATCTGCATGAGTGACATGTTCTTCTGTTCAACAACTCCATTCTTTTGAGGTGTATATGGCACTATACACCGATGTTTTATCCCACGTTTAGCCAGAAATGCATTAAAATCAGAAGACATATATTCCCCCCCTCGATCAAAACGGAGGGTGCTCATTTTACATGCTAACAGATTTTCAACCAAAACCAAAAACTGTTTGAAGCACATAAACACGTCGGACTTTGCCTTCAGAGGATATACCCATGCATGCCTGGAAAAATCATCGATGACAGTCACGAAGTAAAGATACTTTCCAAAAGAAGGTGTTTGCATATGACCACAGACATCACTATGTACAAGCTATAATTTCTAAGTAGCCCGAACTAAACCATCTTTTGGAAAGGAGGAACATTGCATTTTGCCCAAAATGTAGCCTTCACAAATAGGTTTTTTGGGTGCCTCAAGTTTGGGCAAAGAGGACACCATTTCATATTTTTGCAGGCGTAACAAACTAGCAAAATTTAGATGACCAAAGCGTACATGCCAAAGCTTTGCATCTGACATAGCCTGAGAATCATGTATTGCACATGCCAAATCATTTACAGATCTTTCATAGTCTATGAGCTTATACAACCCACGACATAAAATGCCAAAAGCAATAATGACATCGCCATTTGACAGATCATGAACTGTACATCTTTCATCAACAAATTTCACAACCAAGCCAATCTTGGCTAATGCAAAAACTGATAACAGATTTTTCTTGATCACTAGCACAAATAAAGCATCTGACAAAGTGAAAGAACTACCATCAACAGTAGTCGAAATGATCTTACCAACTCCCATAACAGGATAAGAGGAGTTTTTGGTGCATGTACAGTATTCCCTGATGGAGAGGGTTAAACTCCAAAAGAACAAGCTACTCTTGAAGTTAGAGCACCTCTATATCAAGAGTAACTCAAAACATTCACCAATTTGAAGGATTAATGATCAATTATAAAGATTTTGGATAAATTGTGAAGAAGATGATTCTATAGAAAGTCTGTTGCACATATCTCTCTCATTGACTTATCAAATGTGTAAAGTTTTTTATAAAACTTTGCAAAAGGTGTTGCCTATAGTTTGTGCACCTTCTCTAAGTTAAACCATTTCAAAAGATTCAGTAGATCTTGAGAAATGAGCTTAACAAGTCACCTATGTCTAAAACTATTCTTCTGAGAAGTCCATTCAGACACCTATAACTTCTAACACTTGGTTCTCTCAATCTAGAACCCGTTTATGCAAATGCTTCTAGCCATAGGTAGCTTACCTTCCAACTTAAAGAATGAGTGCTTGGTTGCTCAAAACTTTAAACTGTGGAAAGAGAACTGACCAAAACATTAGCATCATATTTTGTGCCTCCTGCAACTTCTCTTGTTTCCATTTACACATGTAAATGTTCCTACACTCAATTCTCTCAGCCTGATCACAATTAGAAGCTGAAAATTTGTACAGAGGTCAATCAACTATAGACTTAGATTTGTACAAAAGCATTTCACAAAATATTCAGCACAAAAGGAGAATACTCAGAAAGATCGGGTGCAACATTTTTCATTTCTCATAAAATTTACATCTGTGTGATGAGAGAGATCCTACTCACTTCTAAAATGTCTAATGACATCTAATTCTTCTCAAATCTTGTTCTCATATAATCGCTCGTATTTTCCTCAACATTTTCTTTGATATATATAGGCAAATATTTACAAGCTCATAACAAATCAAAGATATAAGTGAGCTAACTCTAAATTAATGTACATATGTGTACACATCTTCATCTTCTGAATATGCATGCTTCATTACTTGAACTCTTCTTCAGTCCTTGACTTCCAATCCTTCATTAAAACTTCAATTGTTGATTGCCCTGCACCAACAGCTCCCCCTCAATCATCAATTGAGGTTTTCTCTATCTTCTTTATGCCTGCCATGTCTTTGAATCTCTGTAGCTTTGGTCCATCCAAGCCTTTGGTTAGCATATTAGCTATCTGATCTTTTGTTGAAGTATGTATTACTTCAATCTCCTTATCCATCACCTTC
Organism: Ceratopteris richardii; assembly: GCA_020310875.1. Taxonomy (NCBI): domain Eukaryota; kingdom Viridiplantae; phylum Streptophyta; class Polypodiopsida; order Polypodiales; family Pteridaceae; genus Ceratopteris; species Ceratopteris richardii. Next base: position 16,283,826 of record CM035436.1, read on the forward strand.
TCTCTTAGAAAGTGATATTGTATCTCAATATGTTTAGTCCTGGCATGAAAAATAGGATTAGCAGCTAAATATAATGAACTCATGTTATCCCCATGAATAGTGGGTGTACTCTGAATGATGTCAAAACTCTTCATAAGAGTCTTAAGCCAGATCACTTCCTTTGCAGCTTCAACCATACCTTTGTACTCTGCTTCTGTAGATGACAAAGCAATTGTGTGTTGCTTCTTTGAACACCAAGAGATTAAGTTATCTCCCACATAACACAAGTATCCATAAGTTGATCTCCTATCATCAGGATTACCTGCCCAATTTGTATCACTATCAATCTTGATGTTTGTATTTGATGTAAAACCATAATACAAACCTTCTTTGAGTGTACCCTTAATGTACCAAAGTCAGGTCTAGTTAATGTAGCATAGATTAGACTACCCACCAAACTTTGATATAGCTTCATGTCCTTGAACTCTTCTCCTCCATATCTGCTCAATTTATGATTCACTTCCATTGGAGTAGGTGCTACCCTGCAATCATCCATTTTAAACTTCATCAACAAGTTTTTCAAATACCTTTCTTGAGTTACATACACTCCATGTTGAGTGTATGAGATCTCCATGCCCAAGAAATATGACAAATCTCCCAAGTCACTGATCTTGAACTCTTTCTCCATTTGCTTCTTTAGGCTTTGAATGCCTTTCTCATCTGTACCTGTAAGAATTATATCATCAACATATATGCACATGTAAATGAACCCATCATCACTTGCTTTAACAAGCAAGCTACTATCTGCTTTAGATACTTGGAAACCAAGTTCTTTCAAGAACTTCACAAGTCTATAATTCCATGCCCTTGGGGCCTGCTTCAAACCATACAAAGCTCTCTTGAGCTTACATACATAATCTGGATACCTTTCATCTCTGAATCCTTGTGGTTGCTCCATGAAAACATCATCTGAAATATAACCATTTAGAAAAGCATTCTTCACATCTAGTTGACATAATTTCCAACCTTTACATGCAGCAATGGCTATGAGTGTCCTCATGGTTGTCATCTTTGCCACAGGACTATAGGTCTCATCATAATCTATACCATATGTCTGAGCAAACCCTTTCACAACAAGTCTAGCTTTATACCTAGACACACTTCCATCTGCAAACCTCTTTGTCATAGACCCATTTGCATCCAATGATCTTCTGACTATTTGGTTTAGGAACCAAATCCATGTCTGATTCTCCATCAATGCATCATTCTCTTCCTGCATAGCTTTCTCCCAATGTTCCTTACCTTTTGCCTCTTCATATGTAGAAGGGTCTTCATCTGCCTTTATCATATAAGCATAATCTTTGGTAACCAAAAAAGAAGTGTCATAGCTATACCTTGTAGGTTGCCATTTGTGTCTTGATGACCTTCTGAGTTCTCCACTTCTTGAGGTTTCTGGTTCATCACATTCTGGATCAAATCTTGGCACTTCTTCAACTTCAACCTGTACTTCATTGTTCTCCTCTTCATCAAATTTTTGAACCTTTGATTTACCTTTCTTTTGATTCACAACTTCTTCATCACCTGCATAAATATTGATTGTACCTGCATACCAAGTACCTTGCTCACCAAATGTAACATCTTTAGACACTAGGAATTGTTTTGTGGATGGACTCCACAACCTATATCCCATCTGCTTATCATCATATCCAATAAATACATACTTTTCAGCTTTAGGTTCCAATTTGTGCCTTAATTGTGATGGCACATATGCATATGGCAAACATCCAAATACTTTTCAATGATCTAAAGTAGGTCTCTTACCCCACCATGCCTCATATGGTGTCATACCCTACAAAGCTTTACATGGTAACCTATTAACCAAATATGTGGCTGTATTTACAGCCTCAGCCCACAAGTAATTTGGGCAATTTTTTTGCTTCATCATGGATCTTGCAAACTAAACAAGAGTTCTATTCCTCCTTTCTGCTACACCATTTTGTTGAGGAGAGTACCTCCAAGTAATTTCCCTTTTTATGCATGCATTCCACAAGTAATCATTGAGCTCATTAGAGAAATACTCTCCCCCTCCATCAGACCTTAGTCTCTTCAACTTTTGACATGTAATTCTCTCTGCATACAAATGATAATGTTTGAATGTATTGAATACCTCTGACTTATCTTTGATCACATAGATAGTGATCCATCTGGTAGCATCATCAACATAAATCACATAATACCCTGAACCATTGATGCTAAAATCCTTTGATGGTCCCCACACATCTGTGTGTACCAATTCAAGCTTCTCTGAATACATAAAACAATGCTTGGAATAAGATTGCTTATGAGCCTTACCTAATTGACATGCCTCACATCTGTATGTCATATGTTGACCTGTAACATGAGGCAATCCAAGCACTGAACCATTGTTAACCATATCTTTAATACCTCTTTCATTGAAGTGTCCAAGCCTTTTGTGCGAAAGATCTAACTCAGAGATCTTATGTCCTCCATAAGTGAACAAGGCATGACCAACATTACCTTGAATCTTCAATGTGAAGAGTATTCCTTCTTTCTTCCATGAAACAATTTGTTTATACCCATTGCTAGGGTCTTCCACAAACACTCCTTCATTAGTGAACCTAACTTCATAACCTTTTTCAACAATTTGTCCTACACTTATCAGATTCTTAGGAATTGTAGGAACATACAAAACCTTACTCAAGAGAGTACTACCATCCTTGGCCTTCACTAATCCAATTGACTTCACATTATTCTTTGTATTGTCACGTGTTTGAAGTACATGATTAGTTACCTTACTATCCAAATCAGTCATCAAAGCTATGTTACCACTCAGGTGATTGTTACACCCTGAGTCAATGTAGAAGACTCTTTGGTCTTCACTTTGCCTTTCACAAGTTGCATTTTTTATCAATGTTGAATCCTCCTTATCTGAAGCATAATTGTAGTAGGTATTGTTGTATTGTTGACTTTGGAGTCCTCTACCTACATTTCTTCCAAAGTAACCTCTACTACCTCTACCTCTGAAATTACCTCTTTGATTTCTGCCACCTCTTCCTCTTGGATTAAAGTTATGATTACATCCACCATTATTCTGAGTATTATGCCAACAATCATTAGCTAAATGATTTGTTTTACCACAAATCCAGCAAGCTTTTACTCCATCTTTATTACTCCTACCTCTTCCTCTACCTTTGCCACCTCCTCTTCCTCTTAGGAAGTTAGCTTGGCTAGTTGTACCTTCATCTTCATTTGCTTGTTGCTTCCCTTTGATATTCTTCTTTTTATCCCTTGAATACATTGCATGACCTGTATTTTTATCACTTTCACCTTTGACATCCTGCTCAAAGGTTAGCATGTGTCCTAGCAACTGATTTAGGTCAGGAGTAAAATGGTCTAGTGATAGTTCAGTAGACAAAATGAATGGCTTCCATTTATCATCACCTCTTAAACCTGTGAGGACTTGCCTTACCAATTTATCCTCCTCAATATCTTCATCAACTGTTCCTAATGCATCTCCAATGTCCTTCATCCTTGTTACATTATCTAAGATGGATTGAGAGGCCTTCTTCTTAAATGTGGTAAATTCTGCCCACAAGGATGCCTTCCTTGACTTTGTGGTGTTTTGGAAATGCTCTTCCAAAGAATTCCATATATCACTTGCACTTTCAAGACCTCTAATGTGAGTAGCAAGTAGTCATTGATTGCCATGTAGATAATGCTCCTGGCTTGAGCATCTCTCTTCATCCAAGTCTTCAAATCTGATAATTCCTCCTTAGTTGGAACACTAGGATCTCTGAACTGAGGCTTTTCTTCTTCACCTGTGATATAAGTTATCAAGTCTTTGCTCATAAGATGAGCTTCCATCCTCATTGACCATGCTGGATAGTTCTCTCTATCCAACTTCTCTATCTGAAGAGAATCTCCCATTCTTTCTTCACCTGTGTATTGAATTCTTCAAACTTTATGAGTAATAGAAGTACCTTTACTTCGAATGATACTCCTTTTGTCTTCCTTGATGTTGTATGGACTCCTTCTCAAGCTTTGCTCTCAAGCTTTCACCTTTTCAATCTTCAGATGTTGAATTCTTTATGACTGCAGTAGTCAGGATGCTCCTTTCTTCAATTTTGATGTTTCCTGCTCTGATACCACTGATTGAGAGGGTTAATCTCCAAAAGAACAAGCTACTCTTGAAGTTAGAGCACCTCTATATCAAGAGTAACTCAAAACATTCACCAATTTGAAGGATTAATGATCAATTATAAAGATTCTGGATAAACTGTGAAGAAGATGATTCTACAGAAAGTCTGTTGCACATATCTCTCTCATTGACTTATCAAATCTGTAAAGCTTTTTACAAAACTTTGCACAAGGTGTTTTCTATAGTTTGCGCACCTTCTCCAAGTTAAATCATTTCAAGAGATTTAGTAGATCTTGAGAAATGAGCTTAACAAGTCTCCTATGTCTAAAACTGTTCTTTTGAGAAGTCGATTTAGACACCTGTAACTTCTAACACTTGGTTCTCTCAATCTAGAAGCTGTTTATGCAAATGCTTTTAGCCATAGGTAGCTTACCTTCCAACTTAAAGAATGAGTGCTTGGTTGCTCAAAACTTTAAACTGTGGAAAGAGAACTGACCAAAACATTAGCATCAAATTTTGCACCTCCTGCAACTTCTCTTGTTTCCATTTACACATGTAAATGTTCCTACACTCAATTCTCTCAGCCTGATCACAATTAGAAGCTGAAAATTTGTACAGAGTTCAATCAAATATAGACTTAGACTCGTACAAAAGCATTTCACAAAAGATTTGACACAGAAGGAGAATACTCAGAAAGATCGGGTGCAACATTTTTCATTTCTGAGAAAATTTACATCTGTGTGATGAGAGAGATCCTACTCACTTCTAAAATGTCTAATGACATCTAATTCTTCTCAAATCTTGTTCTCACATAATCTCTCATATTTGCCCCGACATTTTCTTTGTATATATATAGGCAAATATTTACAAGCTCATAACTAATCAAAGATATAAGTGAGCTAACTCTAAATTAATGTACATATGTGTACACATCTTCATCTTTTGAATATGCACTTCCTTCATGCTTCATTACTTTAACTTTTCTTCAGTCCTTGACTTCCAATCCTTCATTAAAACTTCAATTGTTGATTGCCCTGCACCAACATTCCTTGTAGGGGAAGGCTCAAATGAAGAGAAGAAACTACGCTGCGAGGTAATATGTTTGGTTGCCCCACTATCAAAGTACCAAACATCTAAGTCTACTGCAGACATGCACTGCTCATGAGAAGATGGGTCAAAACTGCAAACAGTAGTAAACGCCCATTCTTCATCCTACACAAGATTAGCACACTTTGCTTTTGGTGTAGAGGCCTCTGCAACAACCATTCCTGCCTCTTTCTTCTTTGCCTCTTCAGTAGCCAGTTTTGGACAGCTCTTAATGACATGATCATTTGCTTTACTGTATTTGCAAAACAATTTCTGCTTTTCTGATTTCTTTTCATCTTTGTCTTCCTTCTTCGAATGTGCAGCATTTGCAGATTTGTACTTACTAGTAGAAGAGCTCCATTTACCTTTGCCCTTCTGACTAGCCAGGAAAGCTTGATCTACAACACGCATAATAGACCTATTCTACCTAGATTGGTCTTCCTACAACAAAACAAAAACTAACTCTTCAAATGTTAAGGCATTTGGATTGCCTTTCATCATCAAACAAAGAGTAGAAGCAAAACTTTGATATGAGTCGGGAAGACCCCATCTGCAATAATCAAATGTTCCTTCAAATCCTTGATCTTTTTCAAAAAACTTTCCATAGAATCACCTTCATTCATGTGCTCACTCTCCAACTGTTTTCGGAGGTAAGCAACACGAGCCTCATTCCTAGCCTGGTACAATGTGGTAAGTGTATCCCAAGCATCCTTAGTTGTTTTGCAAGAGCAAATGTGAGGAATAATGGCACGTTTGATAGACAAAGCTATCAATGCATGTGTCTGAGCATCTCTGCCATCCCAACAAATTTGCTCTTTAATAGGTGCCAGCACCACAAATAGGAATCTGCAAAATATCACCATCTTTGACACCATCTGCATCAGCTTCAGTACCTTTATTTGTAGTACCTGTCACAGTTGTAAGAGGACGTCTTTCAACACCCTGCACAATATTCCATAGTCCTTTTGCGACTAATACATGACGCATCATATAAGCCCATGTCAACGGATAATTGGTACCATCCAACTTATCCTCAACAGCCAACATACGGAATACATCACTGCTTTCAGCCATGGCTACTGACTAAAATACCTTGATGTACAAAAATGATTGTATCTGAAAAAGTTGAACATAATTACCCAAATGAGTTCTGCTAGACATGTCGCAGACTTTGAGATTCTTATACTGTCCAACCAAAACTGGTATATATCTTTGGCACAAAAAGACAAAATAGCTTGCACAAGCACTATGATAGTGCGTTCGAAGGCGGAAATGAGCTCAAATCGTGATTTCAGCACTACATAACGAGTTGTTTTGATCTCTAAAACACCCTAAGTATGCTCACCAAATTTTGTGTGATTATGAGATTGCAACCGGAGAGGTGTTGACGACACCTTAGATGAAGTGGCGACCTGCTCTGATACCAATTGTTGGAGTTAGAGGTCTACGGAAGCACACAAACAGCACAAGGAAGAAGAAGAAGCTTGGAGCACAACACACAATACTGAATGTATTACCACTAGAATGTACAAAGATAAGTAACTGATTAGGGCTATAGGCATATATACAAGCCAGGGGAAAAACCTCCTAAAGAGGGAAAAAAGTGCCCCGGTGGTCATAGAGTGTTCACACACATCACTACCTATATATATCAACATAACCTACTAAAAATAGCTCTCTAAAAATGACTATTGAAATTTTCTATTTCTATCTGACACAATGTCTTATGGTAGACATAGAGTCGAAAGAGATGTTCCACAAAAATTTTAGCTAATTATGGAATTTTAATTATAGTTTGGGTAGAAATGAAGCGAGCCATTTTGGTCAATTGATGAACGATAACCCAAGCTACATCATGAGTTGTTTGAGTTTGAGGCAAGCCCATAATGAATTCCATGGAAACACTTTCCTGTTTACCATTGGGAATTTCCAAAGTATGCAACGTGTCCTATCTTGAAATTCTTTGCTTTATTTACTTAATAGTTTGTACACTTAAGTACATAGCCATGTACATCTTTATGTACACTTGGCCAATAAAATTTTCTTTCGACCAATTCATAAGTTTTATTGATTCCTAGATGACTGGCACTAGGGGAAATTTAAACAAAACTTTCTTTTAAGTTTTTGGTCAGAAGGTATAGATATCTTCTCTTTGTATAACACATATTGATCTTGAATACTATAAAAGTGCATGAGACCATCAAGATATCACCATTATGTTATTAGAAGAGCACGATAACCCATCAAAATGATGTTTAAACTTATCTTCATATGATAAGTTTGTAGCTTGGTTGAGAGCCTTTTTCTAGGCTTCTTTAAAACTTTTATATTCTTGATACTTGCATTTCATCAATTCTAATAAGTCATTAAAGATTTGTAAGAAGATCAGAGAATTCAACATAGGCATATGGCTTAAAGCATCTACAATTACATTGAATTTCCTTGTTTGATATCTCAGTTCATAGTCAAACTCTTGAAGCATCCTGGCCCATCTTGCTTTTCTACATATTAACTCCGATTGGTTTGTGACCCACTTGATACTTTCTTGATAAAAAACTATAGTCACTATGGTGCCAACACATAGGTAGAATAATCTCATTGGGTTGAGTTTACCTTTTGACCTTCAAAAGCAATTGACCATTTTGATTCAACACACCTCCAATTGCTAATTCACTAGCATCTATTACAACCACAAAGGGTTCATTTGGATCTACTATCTATAGAATCGAGGCTGACGCTAAGGCTTTCTTAAGTCATTCCATATTTTTTGTATGTTTCTTATCTCGAGTAACGATTTTAGGCTTTCCTTTTAGCTTTTCAATCAAAGGGATTGAGATTTTGGCAAAGTTTGGTACAAACTTTCTATAGTATCATGCTACCCTAATAAACTTTGAAGTTTTGTAATAATTTTAGGGTGTGGAAAGTTAAGAACAACTTGTACCTTTTCAAGATCTACTTGAATTCCTTTCTCATATATAAGGTGTCCAAGATATCTCATTTTTGTTGAAAAGAATTCACACTTAGCTTCCGTTCCATATAGCTTGTTCTCTCTCAAGACTTGGAAAATCTTTTCCTAATAATCCAAATGTACAATTGTATCTTGACTATAAAAGGGATGTTGTCAAGGAAATCAACTATGAATTTTCCTAAATAAGATCTTAGGATTGTGCTAATCAGAGTCATGAATGTGGTGGGGGCATTTGTTAGTCCAAAAGGCATGACTAAGAATTCAAAATGTTCATACTTGATTCTAAAAGCTATCTTGGGAACATCTTCGCATTTGATCCTAATATGGTGATATCCTTGATGAAGAGCAAGCTTTGAGAATATCTTTGTTCCCATTAATTGATTAAAAAAATTATCTATTCCAGGCATTGGATATTTATTCTTAATCAAGACTTTGTCCAAAGCTCAATAATCAATGCAGAATCTCATTGACCCATCCTTTTTCTTAACTAGGAGAATAGGTGTTGCCCAAGGAGATTGGCTATATTGAATGAATCCTTTATCCAGGTATTCTTTCAATTGCCTTTCCACTTGACCTTGTTGGGAATATGGGAGTCACTAGGGGGCATGTAGGCTTAGTACTTGGGAGCAAGTCTATAGCATGATCGACTTGCCAATGAGGAGGAGATAAGCCATGGGGAAGTTATTATGGAAAAGCATCCTAGTAATTATTCATTGAATACTTAAATTTAAACTTTTCATGATTAGAAAAAGGAGAAAATGCATATGGAACTATATATATATATATATATATATATATATATATATATATATATATATATATATATATATATATATATATATATATATATATATATATATATATATATATATATATATATATATATATATATATATATATATAATACATCATTTAGATTAGTTGGAAGTATCTTGTATACTTATGATTTATGAAGCCATGCCCACTGATTAAAATACCTTGATGCCAAAAAATGATTGTATCTAAAAAAGTTGAATAGAACTACCCTAACAAGTTTCATTAAACCTGAAGCAGACTTTGAGGCACTTATACTTGAGAACCAAAACTTGTATATATCTTTGGCACAAAAAGACAAAATTGCCTGCATAAGCACTATGATAGTGCATTCGAAGGCTGAAATGAGCTGAGATTGCGATTTGGCACATAACAAAGTTGTTTTGATCTCCGATTCACCTTGAGTATGCTCACCAAATTTCATGCAATTCTGAGACTGTGATCGGAGGGTGTCGATGATGCCCAAGATGAAGCGGAGACCTGTTCTGATACCAATTGTTGGAGTTCAAGGTCTGAAGAAGCACGCGAGCAGCATAAGGAAGAAGAAGAAGCTTGAAGCACAACACACAATAGTGAATGTATTACCACTAGAATGTTCAAAGATAAGTAACTTGTTAGGGCTATAGGCATATATACAAGCCGGGGGGAAAAAACCTTCTAATGAGGGAAAAAAGTGTCCCGACAATCCTAGTGTGTTCACACACAGCACTACCTAAAAATATCAACAGTAACTATGTAGAATGAGCTAGTAGCATGTTGTTGCATTCTTTGAGTCTGTGACACTCGGTCCAGAGTTGTGTTACACATTGAATCATGGAATTAAATACATTATCTATAGTGGTGGATGCAACTTGTACATTTGTTGATGCAAGGGGAGGGGAATGGGGAATGGGAAGTGTGAATGCAGTGGCTAATGATGAAGTGAGTGTAGGTAAATTTGGTGGAAGGGGAATGGGAGATGATGGAACCATAGGGGGAGGGGGAGATGTTGTGGATGGTGATATGTCCATGTAATCGGACATGGCAGTGCATGAGGTGTCTACCATATACATAGGGATGGTAGATGTTGTGTGTGGTGGCAATAGCAAAAAGGACAAAGGGTTTTGGGAGTGGGGTCGGAGGCAGCTTGACAAATAGGCAACAAATGGGTGGATTGTAGTTGGGAGGGAGGTTTGAGGGAAAACTACAGTCAAAGGAGGTGGAGTGATAGGCAATCCCATGAAAGCAGATCAAACATCCGGATGACCTACATAGATGTGGTGGAAGTTGTACCTCCAATGGCATGGTCAATGGAAAAACCTATTGAAGGGGTGGTTGTATGATATAGTGGATTGTCAAAGGAAGAGAATAAGGATGAAATAGAAGTGGGATTATGAAAGGTGAAGGTGAGTACACTCAAAGCAATAGTAGGTGTGAGAGCTACATCTTCGATCCTTTGGGGTGATGGCAGAGGTGTATGAAAGATGGGTTCGAATGCCTCTTCATCGATGATGATCGCTTTTGTGCCAAGAGTTCTGAGTGGGGAGGTCGGGGGACTTGGTACACCAGTATCTATGGCTTGAGAGGTTGTTTCTCCTTGCACTACTCATATTGTAGTGGTAGTCATGTCGATCATTTCAGGTGTCATCGTCGTCGCTATTGTAGTGATGGGAATTTGAATATTTTTCCCTCGCCTTTGTTGGGTATGTAATCTGTGTGGGTCATATGTTGCATGTGGTCTTTGTGGCATATATCCTGTGGCCTCCACTACTCCACCTATCTCTGAAGCATTTGTAAAGATTCAATGAGTTGAGGATCTTCATCTGCCTCTTCTAAGAGTTGGGTCATAGGTATTCTACTACTCTATTTGTTGGGATCAAACACTCTCCATAATTTGGTGTAGTATACGAAGTTGTGTGGTGTAGACAAGAGCTCTAGTGGCTAATTCTTCTTCCTCACCTTCAGGTTGCTCTAGTTGTTGAGAAAGTGTTCTTTGTTAGTCGTCTTCCCAATGTACATGTCTTCCTTTTCTATGTTGGCCTTGACCCCTTCATTGTGAGGTTCTCGTGGGAGTGTTTGGGTCTGAGTAAATCTCCACATCTAAAAGTTGAGTGTCTAATAGATGCTCAAAGTCAAAGGTTTCGAGATCTTCCATGCTTCTTGTAGCTTGAAATTCAAAATCCTATGGCATCGGAGGAACCTCTAGTCCACCTTCAGATGTCCCTTCTATGCTTGAATGAGGTAGATGGATGGTGAGTCGGGGAACTATGCCTTCTTTGGTCAATGATACTTCTTGAGTCTATTGCACATCTCTAAGTTGGACACAAGAGATAGTTCCATGTGTCCTCTTTGATTGGTGAGTGGATGCTTTCCTTCCTTTAAAGAGCTAAAGTTGGGTCCATGTGAGTGCCCTTTATATGGGTACATCATAGGATGGACATTTATAGACTATGTGCATGATTGCACAACATCCGTTTGATAGTGGGTTACGAAACCATCTATTGTTTGCAGCATAAAATTGGTCAATAATCCAAGTGGGAAGATTGATCATTAATTCTATAGTCGTCACTACATACAAACTAAACCAAATCTTCTTTTGGGGCTGAGTGAAGCAATCCTACCTTGGAAAAGCAAAATGTTGCATGCAGATCTTGAGTGGCACTAATAGGTTTGGTGCCATTGTGGCCATGTCCTTCAATTTCACTATCTTCCTATTCTTCATGTTCTCAGGCAAACCTTCCTTATCCGAAGGAATATGATCACCTTGTATGTTGAGAGCTTCTTGAACTAGGTTTTGGGTGAGTTTGAAATTTTTCATTTCATCGTTGCGACATAGAGAAGGCATTACAAATGTTCTTGATGCGTCCTTCACAGGGATAGCTTGTAATGTAGCACAAGATAATAACATCTCAAAAAATCAAGTCTGGGTAATTGCTCCTGAAAGTAGTCATGTAGTCTTGTCTGTTGCCAAATTCCTTGGAGTTCTGGAGTATTCTAGAGCTATTCAAACTCTTGTGAGAAGAATTGAAACTTGCCTCAAATGTTGTTGAACTCACATTTAGATTCCCTAATGTAACTTGCATTGCCAAGTGGGCCTGACATCTCATTGAACCAATGTGAATGTATGTTCACTTTCTCTATGCATCCAGTAGGGGGATCTTGAATTGGTATTTGCCTCCATGTTGGAATTCCAATGGCCTCTTTGTAGGGATTTTAGATATCAAAAAACTCTTAATGTCACTCGGTTGAGAACTTGTACCTACCTCAGCCATGATGATAGAGGTTGATGATGTCGTGTGAATCTGTTAGAAGAAATGAACCACATTAGTATTGTCATAGAGAGTCATTGAGACCTTGTTCGTCATGCAATATCAACATGATGTATTGGACTCGGTGTGTTATGTTAGTGTGTGCTTGGGTGTTGTGAAGTCATGAGTTAGTAGCAGTAGTTATGACTTGAATGCATACTCTGGAAATGCAAGTAACTCTGCATGCACCTAATAATGTACAATTAATTTACAATGTTAAATCAGGTGGTCCTATACCATAATTTTTTAGACTTTCCTTATGGTTTTATATATTTTTTGAGTGATTACATTTAAGGGTTTTAGAGATGACCTTGCCTAGATCTGGGACTTTTTAGGTACCCATTTCCAAGTACTACCAGGTAAAGGTGCACATGCTCATGTTGTGATGACATGTTTTAGCCTCTCCATTAGTTGAGTGAGTGCATGTGAATGCTGCTTTGAATCTAAAGGATTTTGTGTGGCAAGTTGAGCATGTAAGCAGGTGTTAGGCACCCAAATTCTTCTAGCATTAGGATCCACCTTCATTGACCGCTTAGGTATCCACATGGAGATGACTCACCAAGGCTAACTCCTAGAATATGGAGTTGTTGTCTCCTTGAACTTCTTCATTGGCATTGGACATACTCGCAGTTTTGACAAGAGGGTAGGTGGTTGCTCACTCGTGCGCCTCCAAATCTACTTTCTTCGAGTTGATCAAGGTTCGTATGGTTCTTGCATTCTCTCCCTATCCTAATTCGAGCATTATGAAAGGACGCCTATCAATAATTTGGTGAGGTGTCATACTCGTAGCTAGGCACATAGCCATGTGATATCTTGATGCTCCATGAGCATCTTGCCTAGGTTGACCTCTATTTTGTCACCTCAACTTCATTTTCCGAATACATTCTAGGGCCTCTATCTCAACCTCTTCTCTTATATGTTTTTCTTCTTCTTTGCGTCTCTTGGATGTGTTGAGTCAATTGAGCATTTCCTCCATGAGGGTTTCTTGATATAATTTGACTCTACATCCACTGATGTAACTAGGTAGGATATCACCTTCTAAGGTGGCTAATTGGACTACTCCACTTGTCGAGATCCAGTTGATGATCATAGGTCCATAACCATGCTTCTCCAACTTCTCTGCATGTTGCTTCAATGTGTACACTAAAACTAAATCTCTCGCTTTCAAACCCTTATCCTTCCCATGGGCATCGAAGTATGCCTTTTGTCATATCTTGGCTACGTATATTCCTCTAGCTACTCTTAATCTAGTTTCACCTAATCTTTCAAGATCAAAGATCCTAGAAAACTTGTGGGAAATCCATTGGTGATCTTATGCCACTTTCAAAGTAGGTATCAAAGAATCTAATGACAACATGGCATTTTGGCCAAATACCATTTGAAAGGATGTGGCTTGGAGTACCATTTTATAGGAAACTCAGTATGCCCAAACAACATGATGTAACTGTTTGTCCCAATTAGAATGTTTATTATTCACCAACTTTGTTAGCACATTGCATAAGATCTTATTGGTGTTTTCTACTTGTCCATTTGTTTGTGGGTGGTATGGAGCAAATTTCTTGTGGATGATCATGAATTCTCACAGCAAAGATTCAATGACCTCATTCAAGAAATGATTATCACAGTCGTTGACCAACGTTATTGGAAAAGGCAGTAGTTTTCACCTCATTCTTCTTAGTGGCTTTCACTTCTACCCATTTGGTTAGATAATCTATGGCAACAATAATGTATTCAGCATGTGAACTCTTAGCAGGGGGATTAAAAGGACCAACAAAGTCTATTCACCACTTGGAGAATGCACGTCCTTCCATCATGTTCTTAATGGCATCTCATCCTTACGTATCGGATACTAAGTTTGCTAACAAATGTCACAATGCTTCACATAGGTATGTGCATCCATGTGAAGGGTTGTCCACCAAAGACCTACGAATAGTATAGCTTTGATCATGTGATCTTGTCCAAAATGTCCACCTACTAGACCTTGGTGTGCAGCTTCTAAGATCTTAGGGTATTCACCCTCATGGACAGATAGTCTTAGGTATCCGTCTCTTCCATGCTTGTACAAGTTGTCTCCGACAAGTGCATAGTCTAGGGCTTCCTATTCTAAGCTCTTTTTTATGACCAATGACATCCCTTGAGGGAATGTTTTTTTCCTTAAAAAGCTTACCAAAGGTTCATTCCAATCTAGTACTAAAGACACTTGATCTAGTGTTGCATGTTCTACAAGTGATCTAACACCACAAATTTGGCAATTTTTGCACATCCTATGGACATCTGCTTCCATGGATGGCCAGTATACACCTAATCTTTGTAGAGTTTGTAGGGTGCGATTCTTAAAATGGTGTTGTTTCAATGCACTTACATGTGCTATTTGCAGCCACTTCACATGCTCATCTTCATCTACATAGCAAGCCAATATGCCTTGATCGGTGTTCTTATACACACTGCTTGACATTATGTCATATTTTTGAGACCTCACTACTTCCTTGCTTTTGGCTTTCAACACAGGATGTTTAGGTCCAAAGGTTAGAATCAGCACTATAGTTCTGGCCTAGTCAGCACTACTCCTAGATTGAACAAGTAAGCATTAGGAAGTTCATCTAACACTCATTGCAAGGAACCTTTTGAAGTGAGTCTAGAAAGGTGGTCAGCCCTGAGGTGGGTCTTACCTTTCCTAACCACAACTTCAAAGTCATATTCCATTAGTAAGAGGAACCATCTTACTAATCTACAAATATTACAGGGTTTATTCACTAGATATAGTAGCACTTACTGGTCTATAAAAAATTTAAATTTATTTGCAAGGATAGATCTTGTTATGCTTTGGTGAGTCCATGTAGTAAGCTCGTGGACTATCTATATGTGTTGAGTCAAAACTATGAGCATTTGGATCACTTTCAAAAATCAAGGGAGGTGTTGGCACTAAGGATCTACTCAAATTTTCTTCTGTTGATGCATATTTGACTTGAATCATGTTGGCTGGAGGAGGAGGTTGTTGAGCCAACATTGGTTGAGGTCTTTGTTGAGCTTGGTATTGTGGCTGGTAAGGATGCTGAGGTCTAAAGTATTGTTGAGGTTGGTATTGATTTGGATATCTTCTTTGTTGTTGATATGGCTTTGGGTAATTTTGCCTAACCACCTGCTTGTTGTAAGGACAATCCTGAGCAATGTGGTTTGTGTACCTCCTCTCAATGGTGCAATATTGGCTATTAGGGTTTCCTTGGGGTTGAGACATAATTGGACAAACATTATCCATGCGTTCTCCTCTATACTTGTGACATTGTTTTATCGAGACCATCCTAGGTGCATGTTTGCTTGAGATTCCTAATTTCTATGCTACTTTCTCTACTAAATCCTTTATGGAAGTGGATGGTTTAGAAGTCAAGCTAGTAGCACTGTCTGGATCTTTATATATCTTGGAAAGCTCTAGTTCATCCCCTAGGTTACCCTCAATGTCAATGCACATACGAACACACTCTTCTATATATCTAGGCTCCTTCATGTATACATATGATCATAGTTTGGAGCTTAGAAATTGTGGAGAAATTTCACTTCAATACACTCCAATACACGCATCTGTTAAAAGGACAAACTTCTGTCAAGTCCGTCTTTTAATCTCTGTTCGGGTTCTTGGGGATGGTAGGGGTCTGATACTTCAGAGGCCCTTTATCTAGTTTTCCCACTTAACTAACAAATTAAGCAGTACACTATTACTCAGTATCAATTCTTCTACACAATTTTACTACTCGCATTCCAGTTATTCTTTACGTCGTAGGTAACACAGAAGTTAATGATCACCATAGCGTAGATTGATCATCGTCACCGAACATTACTATATTAACTAGAAATTAATGTAATTCAACAAAGTAAAGTAACAGTACTCAGAGTTACTGGAATCTGCATTCCGACATCTCCGCAGGATCGCAAATCGCCCAGACAGACAGTCTGGCGATCCCGTCTCCTCTCTTTGGAGAACACCGTAATGTCTCTTCATTAATAGAAAACAAGTTACATCACTTCGCTAAGACCTTTCGGTACGTGCGGTATAGAAAAAATATAATATTACACGATGCCAATCTGGCAGCCTAACACTGGCACGCACGGTGGACTTGAATCCGCAAGGAAAACAAAATTAAGGCTCATCTATGATGCCTTGGATATACATGGTTCTTGCTAATTTGAAAGTTCTGGCGATTTTCTGTTTTAATGAATCCAACATTAGTTTTAATGTTTTCGGCTCCACCAGTTGTGCGTCAGTTCGGACTGAACTTGCTGCAATGACCTGACTCACCAGAACTTCAGTCTGGGTCTGCAAAAATGCTTCTTGCAAGTAAAATTCATTGGCAAGGGCTACATCGTGGCTCAATCTCATATCATTAATTTGTCCATCTATTCTGGATAGTCGCTCTGCTTGAAAGCCTAGCTGCTTTTCTCTTCATTCCAGCTCCTGAGCTTGATATTGAATGGCTTGATAATAAGCATCTATTCGCCTAAAATAGATCGGCAGTGGCGGCCTGGAGTTCTGCATTAGTCTTCTTAGCTAAAGTAGCCATCTCCTGTCCTCTCTGCATGACCTCATCAAGCTGTATTCGAGTTTCCTCTAACAAATTGTCAATCGCCACTCGAGCATCTTCTTTATCCTGTACCAACTGATTTAACTGCTTGATCTCTTCATCACGAGAAGTTAACAAAACATCCTTGGCTTTTAACTCTGCCAATGCTGCATCACGTTGTGCAATCAATGTGTCTTGCTCTGCAATCCTAGCTTGAAGTTGTTGAAGTTGCATCTACAAAGCATGGTTGTCTTCCTTAACGGCATCTGCTTCTTCCTGTAATGGGGCAATATCAGCCTCTAAAACATCAACTTTGTGCTGCAACTCCTGTCTGATATTGTCGGTTGCCATCTTCATTTGCATTGGTAACTGCTGCGAGAATTGGATCAAAAGTCAACCCATAGATTCAAGTTCATGAAACACCAGGATTGGAGAAGGAAGAGTAGGAAGGGATTGGGATATAGAAGCAGAAAACAGATAAGGGGAAGATGGTGGAGAATAGTCGGGAGAAGAAGATGGAGAATTGGGTACGTCGGGAACAACAGGCTGGACTGGGACAATGGGCTCAACATTGTTCATGGTGGAAGAAAAGTGGGATAAGAATGTTAGGCACCAGCACTATTCCGGTGGTCTGCTGCTTTGTCGCTTCCGTTCGGTCAATCACAGCATCAACCAGAGCAATCACTTCATTGAGAATCTCTACAATAATTACTTGAACAACATCTTGATTCTGCTGATGAGAATCCTCTCGAGAAGAAACTTCTTCAAAGTCGACGGTGGAAGTACTTTGTTCCTGTTGTTGGATTGGAGAAGAATGGGCAGAAGAATCAACATGAATGGAGGTAGCGGTGTCGTGGAAGACCTCTTCTTCATGTCCAGCATTGGATCCTTGCACTTGGCTCTCAGAGGGACTTATACGTCTGCGTTTCCGGCGAAGGAGTTGAAAAAGATCTACATCATCATCTTCCTCATCTTCGATCATCCGAGTAGATTCTTCATACAATAGGAAGGGAGAGTTTGGCGGGGGTTGCACGGCTTGAATGGCTGGAAAAAGAAAAGTGAGGATATGGGGTAGACGCGAACGCGGAAGGTCACCCTTATTGACCTGTTTGATAACCGTAACACATTCACAGTGAATGCGCCGGAAATAAAAAGATGCAAAATTAACAGACTCGCGAAAAGCCATATCTATCATCGAGTAGAATGGGTGCGAGATACCGTAGGTGCATTTTTGCAAGTTCAAAATCGCAAATAAAAACTGTAAAGCGGTATGCTCTGGGTCAAGTCGACACAGAATGGCGTACTCATTAGATGAGTGCCGTGGAAATAACCTGATCATGGTGGCTACAGGAAGGAGTGGACCATTCTCCAATCCATCCCGAGGAAGTCGGAAGGCATCGGCAAACGAAGCCAAAGTGATCACGACTTGTGACGGTAAACAAAGGATAGGCCAACTCTGCTCTGTAGCAGGTGTCAGCGATAGCGGAAATAATCTGCGCATCAAATGGTTGACACTCCACTGAATGCCAAGGCAATTCAGCGAAGTTCAAAAGACCACAGATATGCAAATACTCACTCACTTCAGGGGTGAGTCCTTCACGGAAGGTAGCGACATTGGCTAGTGCTTCCATGGCATGCACGAGGACACAAGAACACAGAAAACAAAGAACGCAGAAACACACAGACACAAGAGCAATTATTAGTAAAAGGAACAAGATTAAGTAGACACACAGACAACATGAGGCGATCGAAAACCCTAATCATCGCGCGATATTGAAATGATAACCTTCATAATTACGGCGTGCATGCATGAGAAGACACAGTAACACAGGGTGGCGATTAATCATATTTAGATATCAAAACAAGGAGACTGACGGTCTATATTCAACCGAAACAAGGAAATAAAAAGAAAATAAGTGACACACGAAAAACCAAAGAACACGTCAGCGGTGATCAGTCGGTTGGTGATATGGGCGTAACTTTGAACCATTAATCGCTTTGGGAAGGGAAACTCCAATCAAGGTAGTCAAGCGAAAAGTAGCGGGTCCCACTTGCTCACTAATCCGGTAAGGACCGAACCACTATAATTTAAATTTTCTAGCAGATCGATTTGCTTTAGCATTATAACATAACACAAGTTGGCCCACCGTAAACACAAGAGTCTTGAGGAACCGATCATGGGTACGGGCTTGACGAAGCTGAACTTCTTGAAGAGTCATGAAGCTTTCCCAGCGCTGTTCATCCAATGCTCTGAGTGCATCCAAACGAAAGGGCAAAGAGTCTTCTGGCAGCAATTTCTGAGCTAAGGCAACGCGTAAACTCGGCACTACTACTTCCATCGGTGCAATGGCTTCCAATCCATAAGCAAGCTTAAATGGGGTCATGCCAGTAGCAACTTTGTAAGTAGTCCGGTAAGCCCACAAAACTACAGGTAGTAACTGGTCCCAATGTTCCGGACATTCCAAAAGCAATTTGCGGAGCATAGTCAACAAAGTCTTATTGGTACAATTTCAAGGTATTTGCTTCAGCCATTTGGGAGAAATCACCATTGAATTGCTCACTGGTCTTGTACTGTTTAGTCCCTAAAAAATGGGGGAAGCCTTGGATTGCTAAATTGATTTCTTAGTATGTGGTTTGTCATTTTAGATGATTCCACTTGTAATCATTAGCTATCTAAGCTAATTTGATTCCCTCAAAAGGAATTTAATCAATTGCTACTGTACTGTGAGCACAGAGCAAAAGAGCCATCAGGTGTCTAGACTAAAATAACAAATTATGTGGCACTTGCAACTCATGAAGTAATCTGTTTTGATTCAATTGTTTAAAGGATCAACTCCAAAGTACATAGGTACTTTCTTAGTACCATTTGCAAGATAAAAGGCCCTACTATCAAAATCTAAAGTGATTTAGGGCATGTACTAAGCAGGATTTAGCAATACCACCTCACTTTCTTGAGGTATCCATCCATCTCTTCCAACATGAGCCTTAGATTAGGCAGACATCTAGCGAGAGACCAATGAAGTATTAGATCATCTGAGGCTAGTGTTAATCACAGAGCAAGATTGTGGGCTCAACAACTTAGTGACTATTCTTACGTGTTGAGCTAAGAAACAAGTGACTCAGAGATGTCATTTAGCATAGAAAGACCCGCAGGAAACTCAAGAATGGCTCACTTGGAAACTCCTGAAGGACCATATAAGACCGAGCTAGAATATATATGGACCAACTAATTAGGTGCTCACATCTATGAGGGTGGAATGAGGAGGTTTGTTGTCCAACTTAGCAATCCAGATCAGCAAGTTGGACTAGAACACCTAGTGGTCAAATTTGAAGAAGGCCCATACATTGATAAAGAGGGAACTCATGAGCTTACCCGATAGGACATATGAGTTTGGAATCATGATTCTTGAGATAGAAATGGAAGACCCAAGACAAGGAACCCTAGGAGGAGAACCTAGGACACCTAGAGGTAACTCCATCTTGACTAGAGTGATCACATCAGTGTGGATCCCCCAAGACAATAAGAGCAAAGAGTTATGCTTGAATAGGAGCACTGATGAGGCATTTTTGAGGTTTAAACCTAACCAACCTAACAAAGTTGGATGAGCTACCATCTATGAGTTTAAGGACCCAAAGACACCAGGCAAGGTTGTCTATTTAGATAACACTTCAAAGAGGATGTTTCTTTGTTATGAAGCATGGTAGGCACACCTACACCTAGAAGGGTGAATTGATTTTCCCTCTACCAAGATCTAGTGTTTCCCATGACCTCCAAGGAGCAGGATCATCCTAGACTCATGGAAACAAGAGGGGAAGAGCTAGAGAGAGACTAGAAGTGAGCTTTGCAAACCCCTTAGGAAGAGAGCTATTAGGATTAGATGCAAAAAGAAGAGATAAGGAGAGGCATATAAATCCAAGACATCAAAGAGGCATGAACGAGTCTCCCTTACCCAGGCTTAGAGACCACTCTTAGATCTTGAGGCCTACCCAATTGGTTAAATCCATGAATAATTACTTTGATGGCACTGGAGACCCATACGATCATGTAGTAGAGTTTAGACAAGTACTAAGAGTTGAACAAGTAGGTGACTTGTTCACTCAATACAATGCCTTTGGTCGATGGATTGCTGTTGAAAATTATGGAACATGTGCAAGCTCCAATTGTGAGGCTTGGCACATACACACCTCTCATTATTTCCCTCTTCATCATTTATGCATTTGTTGTAAGCTCAAAATGGAGCTAGCCTTAAAAATGTAAAGCCTACACTCTTAACCTTAGAGTAGAGTGTTGAATTAAAAAGGGAAAATGTATTTATGGCTTAGGTAAAAGCCAAAATATAAAAAGAGATATGGAATACTAAAAAAACGTCGTGTTCTTATCCACATGAAGTGATATGGAGCATCAAAAGCCACCCAAGGCAATGGAAGGACAAAGGCCAAGAAGTGGAAAGTCAAGAGGTGAGAGAAGATGAAGGGTAGGTGAAAAGTCCCATACCCATAGCTCTATATATAGAGCTCATTTGAACGTGAAAATTTGTGGAGATGACAACGAGATGGTGCAGAAGCATATGCTGGTCATTCTCTCACCAATGGATATCAGAAGGTACCTCATTTGGATGCTAGAAGTCACAAAGGTATTCGAGTTGCATACCTTGTTTGTACATAGTCACTTTGTGAAGGTCATATCTCTCTATGTACTTATCCAATTAATGCATATCATATCTTGTTGGAAAGCTTATCTCTTCTACTCTCTATATCTTAAATGTCTCTGTCAGATCATTCTCCAATAGTTATTGGGAAC
Source organism: Ceratopteris richardii (assembly GCA_020310875.1). Lineage (NCBI taxonomy): Eukaryota > Viridiplantae > Streptophyta > Polypodiopsida > Polypodiales > Pteridaceae > Ceratopteris > Ceratopteris richardii. The sequence goes on from CM035436.1 coordinate 16,305,472, forward strand.
ATTTCTTGTGAGCCTCAGTTTTTTGCTTAACCTGAGATGATAGGTAGTCTATCTTTGTGCAGTCGATTACCTAGTCAAATGAACTCCAAATGGAGTGTTCTATAGCTTGTTCTAAAGCTATAGTTTCTACTGTGTGTGGAACAATTTGCAAAGCCATTGGATCTCTGAGCTGTGACTGAATCAGGTTTTAGTAAGCATGTGTCTTATAGGGTAGATTCTAGAAGAGGTTCTCTAACTTCCGCTGCGTGTATTGGAGTGTATTGAAGTGAATTTTCTCCACATTTTGGTATCCGATCTTTGGTTGCAGAGCATTGGGAGTGGAGCCCATGTATGCACAAAGAGATCTTGAAGAAGATGTAGAGATGGCAAAGGAAACGTTGGAGCTATCATGCTCATTGGAAAGCTATGGAGATGAAGCTTCTTGTATGTAAGAGATTTTTTTGCTCTATGTTATTTGAAGTGATTCATTCTCTTGTCCTACTCTCTAGTGAAGATGTATGTTCATTGAGGCATGCTATAAGTGATGCTAATAACTTTCTTGAAGATTTATGAGCAACCTATACAAGAAGAAGAGAAAGATTCAAGCAAAGAATCTTGGATGAGCAACTACATGTAGTTGTATATGAGCATTGTATGCATGCTCTTGAGGTATTGCGCTCAATTAAATGAAGTGCAAGTTTCTATGATGTATATGGCTGAAGGTTGAAGCTTATATCTAAGCTTGATGATAGCATTATATGCTTATGCATTTGGAGATGTCTATGTATGCATGCTTGTGAAAGTTATGCTCAAGATGTATGATGATGTTGGACAACCATGCGTAGGCTGAATATAAGTTGAATTTGAAGTTGATTATTGATGTTTAATATGTACAAATGTATGCAAATGTGGTAAAAGTGAATATATGCACATGTTTGATGATGCATGGATGAGTAATAGGCTATCTTATAAAGCCTATACAAGCTGAAATTTGCAGGTGTGTGTAGCCATATGAATTGGCATAATATGAGCTGAATATACGCTCAAATTATTGATAATTTGTATACATGCTTATATGCATTTGTTAGCATGATATTGAAGTTTTGAAGGTTGGTCATGTTCAGCCATAGATGAGCTGAAAGAATGCATGTTTGGATACCATGAATATTGGTAAGATGCAAGGCTGCCATGTATTAAATTTGTGGATGTATCTTGTTGTGGATAAAACCTATTGAGGTAAATATGCCAAAGCAAATATGTATTCTTATGTTATGATAACTAAAAGCATTTGATTCTTGAGTTTAGATACATCAAGTGAATGCAATGCTCCTATTCACACAAGCCCAGTCAAAGGTGGGAAAAGCTTGGATGAAGGAAGGATACAAAGCTTGGAGCCAAAGTGAAGGAAGGAGCTCAAGCGAAAAGGTTCTCAAACACTTGAAGTGTTGAAGACTTGAAGATTGGAACCCAAGCTGAAGGTGGACAAGGGTGAAGCGTATGATTGAGCTTCCCAAAAAAGGAGGAGTAGAAGACTCCAAGGTACAGGCTGCCATGAAGTGTTGAAGACTCAACAAGGACTTGAGGATACTCCCCATGGTTTGAGCACAAGCAAGTGCCATGCTAGAAGGTAGAGTCACTCACGAGAGGAGTGTGACAAAATGGCTGAAGGTAAATGAAGGTAAAAAAAAGTTCATTTTCAAGTCTAAAGGCTGATGTAAATTGTTGAGAAAAAATCCACATTCTATGTGGTGGTAAGTTCCAAGCATAAATCATGTGAATGTATTGTGAAAAGGGTGTGGCTAGTAAGACCACCTAAAGAGAGTGGCAAGCCAAAGTAAAGGCAAGTAAGACCGTTCCAAGAGGAGTGGCAAGCCTATGTGAAGGCAAGTAAGACCATCCCAAGAGGAGTGGCAAGCCTATGTTAGATGCAAGAAGCACCATAGACCAAGTGAAGGTCTACTGAAAGGTTGAGGCAAGTAAGACCACCCAAGAGGAGTGGCAAGCCTATGGCAAGTAAGACCATTCAAGAGGAATGACAAGCCTATGTGAGGGAAAGTAAAGACCATCCCAAGAGGAATGGCAACCCTTGTAGGTGCATGAGGCACCATTGTTCACATTGGGAATTTCTTGTGTTGTTTTGTAGGTGATGAAGAAAGCTTGGAAGATGTGGAAGATGGAAATGCTTCACATGAATAGGACTCATGAAAGAGTTCATGTATGATCAGCCCATTGTTGATTTTTGCAGGTCTAACATCAGCCATGAAGAATGAATCAAAGATTATGAAGCAAGGGGGAGTTAGCTTGCAAGGATTGGAAGATCCAAAAAGAGTCCAAAGAAGAGAAGGTGTAGCCAAGAAAAGAAGTCACACTCAAAGAAGGAGTATGAGCAGCCATCAAAGGTAACTTGAAGGACAAGGCGGAGCCACCTACATTGAAGGAGTTCCAAGAAGGCAAGGAGCAGCCATGATGCACAAATGAAGTCATGAAGACAAAGTAGAAGAAAGCATGACAACCATGACATCATCAAAAGGAGTTGCAAAGCAAATTGCAACCAAAGATAGAGTCAAAGATGATCCAAAGACAAAGGAGAATCAAAGCAAAGCATGCAAGCCTAGAAGACATGAAGCCATGAAGGTGAAGAAGAAGAGAGATGCTCAAAGAGAGGACATCAAGAAAAGAAGAGAGTGAAGCAATGAAGATAAGTACAAGCCAAGGTGATCTCATATTATAAACATATGTATGAAGAATGTTTCTTGATAGGTGTTGAAGGAGAGCTCTTGTGAAGAGCCAAAGAAGCAAGGATGAAGCTGAAGAGAAGCCGAAGGAGATTCAAATCAAATGAAGGAAGATCACCAACCAATCAAAGGAGGAGATACAAGGGCAAAGGAAGCAAAAGGAAAAGAGGAGAAGAATTGGAGAGTAGCATGGACTCCCAATTGTAGCTTGAGGGGCAATGTTGAGATTTATGGAACATGTGCAAGCTCCAATTGTGAGGCTTGGCACATACACACCTCTCATTATTTCCTTCTTCATCATTTATGCATTTGTTGTAAGCTCAAAATGGAGCTAGCCCTAAAAATGTAAAGCCTACACTCTTAACCTTAGAGTAGAGTGTTGAATTAAAAAGGGAAATTGTATTTATGGCTTAGGTAAAAGCCAAAATATAAAAAGAGAGATGGAATACTCAAAAAAAGTCGTGAACTTATCCACATGAAGTGATATGGAGCATCAAAAGCCACCCAAGGCAATGGAAGGACAAAGGCCAAGAAGTGGAAAGTCAAGAGGTGAGAGAAGATGAAGGGTAGGTGAAAAGTCCCATACCCATAGCTCTATATATAGAGCTCATTTGAGCGTGAAAATTTGTGGAGATGACAAGGAGATGGTGTAGCAGCATATGCTGGTCATTCTCTCACCAATGGATATTAGAAGGTACCTCATTTGGATGCTAGAAGTCACAAAGGTATTCGAGTTGCATACCTTGTTTGTACATAGTCACCTTGTGAAGGTCATATCTCTCTATGTACTTATGCAATTAATGCATATGATATCTTGTTGGAAAGCTTATCTCTTCTACTCTCTCTATATCTCAAATATCTTTATCAGATCGTTCTCTAGTAGTTATTGGGAACATTTCTTGTGAGCCTCAGTTTTCTGCTTAACCTGAGATGACACATAGTCTATCTTTGTGCAGTCGATTACCTAGTCAAATGAACTCCAAATGGAGTGTTCTATAGCTTGTTAGAAAGCTATAAGTGTCTATTGTGTGTGGACCAATTTGCAGAGCCATTGGATCTCTAACCTGTGACTGAATCAGGTTGTAGTAAGCATGTGCCTTATAGGGCAGATTCTAGAAGAGGTTCTCTAACTTTCGTTGTGTTAGGCTGCCGGATTGGCATCATGTAATATTATATTTTTTCTATACCGCACATACCGAAAGGTTGTAGCAAAGTGATGTAACCCGTTTTCTATTAATGAAGAGACATTACGGTGTTCTCCAGAGAGAGGAAACAGGACCGCCAGACTGTCTGTCTGGGCAATTTGCGATCCTGCGGAGATGTCGGAATGCAGATTCCAGTAACTCTGAGTACTGTTACTTTACTTTGTTGAATTACATTAATTTCTGGTTAACATAGTAATGTTTGGTGACAATGATCAATCTGCGCTACGGTGATCATTAACTTCTGTGTTACCTATGGCGTAAAGAATAACTGGAATGCGAGTAGTAAGACTGTGTAAAAGAATTGATACTGAGTAATAGTGTACTGCTTAATTTGTTAGTTTAGTGGGAAAACTAGATAAAGGGCCTCTGAAGTATTAGACCCCTACCATCCCCAAGAACCCGAACAGAGATTAGGCGGACTTGAGGGAAGTTTGTCCTTTTTAACACTGGTGTCGTCTGTGGGAAATCCGATAACTCACACCGTGTCAAAATCCAAATGTGGCCGAGATGATCGAAAACACTATCTTCCTACCAGCTAGGCGGGAAAGGAAAATTGCGATAGAACCCTAAAGTCACAGAGAAGAGCACGAGATTAGAAGTGCCCTTCCCTCATTCGCAGAGGACAGCAGAGAGAGAAGGGAGGAGATGGGAGCGTGAAATGGGAGGAACCACCCATCTGACGTTTTTGTGTCGATTTCAACGGCCGCCTCTCAACAACACGTTTGAGATCAGTTATGCAGTGTTAAACCACCCACCTAACCCAGCGTACAAGGCCATCGTATTTCACGCTACATTGGTCAATGAAGTAGCGAGGTGGCTAACAGAGTATGATATCAACCATTTCGCTAACTATGATTATGTGAGAGACGCGTTTTTACAGAGGTTCGGGTTGAAGAAGAATCCTGCCGAAATCTTCGACTATTTGCAGAAAAATCGACAAAGCCGCACCAGACTTTTCAGGAATATGCAACATTGTTTAGAACTCACTTAAGACAACTGCCTCCGACACATGCTAATCTACCGGATGATGTTATAACCCACTGGTTCATTAACGGTTTGACCCCACAGTTAAGACAAATAATGATCATCCGCTGTGTGGGGGCTATGACACTAGATGCTGTTATTGTGATGGCCTTGCAACTAGAGCATAAAGTTGGGGGTTTCACCGAAGACTTGGAGTGGCTGAAGACTAGTAAGAATGTAACAGATGATCTGGCTAAACAGATGTATTGCACCAAGTGCAAAAATCCAGGGCACACCAGTGCTACATGTGCCCTTAACCAGATGTATTGTGCCATCTGCAACACAACAGGATACTCAACGGAAAATTGCGCGTATAATGCCAAGGTGCAGGGGCGAGCAGTTGTAAATGCCATCATACAGGAACCAGGTCAGCCAACAGCCCATTACGTGCCACCACAAATGCGAACCAATCAGTCACAAGGATATCAGAATTATAGGGGTCAGCGGAACACCAATTTTAATTCAAATCGATGGAAGGCGGGTACATCAATGGAAGTACTTCTCTTCCACCACCTCGATGTCATTTTTGCGGCGAGATTGGCCACATTCATTGATTTTGCAAGGATGCAGTAGAGTACGACAAAAGGAAGAAGGAGCGACAGAATCCAATGACCAACATGGTCTATATTTCACTAGTTGAATCACAAGCAGCAACGGTTCAGACTCAATCAGGTAAGCAATTACAACCTGCCGCTGAGGTGTTCGAGCTTGGTATCCACGAGCAGCAGCGAATGTATACAAGGCCTAGTCAATGGACAACCAAAGAGCCAATGGTGTTTCCTGATCCAATTCCGGTAACACAGGTTCCCCTGCCTAAGGCAAGAGCGAATGAACAAACTACTACCCCAACAACAGTAGAATCATCATCAAAATCGGTTAGAAGTACGATCCAAACAGATCAGGTATGGGATATTCTAACCAAGGCTTCAATTACACTCCCTTTGGGACAATTGCTCACCTTAGTGCCAGGAGTCAGGCAACAATTCCAACAACAGGTTAGTCCTAGATCTTCCTATACTTTGGCGACTGCCACAATACAACCGGAAGCTGATTCTACGGTGGATCATTCAGTCCCATTGATCACTGTCTGGCATAAAAATCACAAGATTACTTAAGTGCTAATTGATGGCGGTTCAGGTGTGAATATAGCAATGGAAGCACTCTGCAAGCAATTGGGGTGGACCCAAATCGAGCCCGTACAATTTTTTGTACAAATGGCAGACCAATCCCGAGTCCATCCGGTGGGACTAGTACGAAATATTCCGATTATCTTGCAGGGTATCACGTTTAAAATGACTTTTGTAGTTCTTGAACTACCAGAATCAAGCCTCGACTACAATCTACTTTTTGGTCGACCATGGTTGAAACAAGCCAAAGTGGTACAGGATTAGTCCACACAGGAGTTAACTTTCAAAGATAACCACCGTAAATATGTAGTTAAATTGGATGCCATGCAACCTTGCGAGCTTCATGCAAGACCATATGTAGCGGAGCCGGTCCACATGTTGGATGGCTTATCTGACGACGAGGAAGAGGCGTTTCTGAAGACCAATAAGGATCTGATCTCATCAGGTACTGTAGATCTCCAGTCGGTCACAGACAAGTGGATTCCGGCCGCTTGCACAGTGGTACCAGTGACCGGAGATGTAGTTGCAGATGATAGTGTCGCTATGGATGGAGCCACCTTACATCACCTTTTGCAGTCAGCTGATGATCTGGTAAAACCTTGACAATTTTATGTACCGAAAGATCAGTTAGTAACATATAATTTGGGTGATGCAGTCAACCCGCGACCCGTTAAGATTAAGGCAGGATTGTCAGAGACATTTCATGATGATTTGATACGACTCCTGCGTGAGTTCTCCGATGTTTTTGCTTGGGACTATCGAGATATGAAAGGTCTGGACCCGTGGATTTATCAACATCGGGTAGTGCTCAAACCAGAAGCGAAGCCAATCAAACAGTCCAATTACTAAATGAACCCCAATTATGCAGCACTGTTCAAAGCAGAACTCGATCGGTTACTAAAGGTGGTATTCATCGTACCAATTGAGCATGCTGAATGGATATCTCCAATCGTGATCGTCTCGAAGAAAAATAAACAGCTGCGCATCTGTGTTGATTACCGGAAACTGAATGCTTCTACTGTACCGGATCCATTTCCTCTCCCCTTTCTAGACACAATGCTCGACTGGGTGGCACGGCATGAGATGTATCATTTTTGGATGGTTACAGTGGTTATAACCAGGTGAGGATGGCCGAACAGGACATACCTAAAACAGCCTTTATCACAAACTGGGGTGTTTATGCTTGTACGGTAATGTGGTTTGGGTTAAGGATTGCTCCAAGTATGTTTCAATGATGTATGCAAGAAGTCTTTTCACCCTACCTGACTACTTTTATGCAAGTATATTTGGACGACTTTTCCTTATTTGGCAAGATTGTGGCGCACCTGTATCATTTACGGTGCTGCTTTGAAAAATGTCACGAATACCGATTATGCTTGAATCCGATAAAGTCAGTTTTTGCGGTATCTTGTGGCAAACTACTCGAACATATTATCTCTGCACAAGGAATACAAGTTGATCAGGATAAAGTTGCAGCCGTGTTGGAGGCTCCAGTCCCCACAACACCGAAAGAAATTATGCGCTTCCTGGCCAGATCCGGTGGCATGGCAGACATTTACGGTGGTTAGCTCATTTAGCAACACCACTTAATCGGCTTATGACTAGTCCTCCACGATAGTACGAATGGACTCTAGAGTGCCAAAATGCATTTGATCGTTTAAAGGCATTATTGACGCAGGCCCCCATTTTGCAACCACCTGATTGGGACCGTCCGTTCCATGTCTTTGTGGATGCATCGGACATAGCTATTGGCAGCGTTCTAATGCAGCAAACTGACAAATGGTTTCGGCCTGTATATTATGCAAGTCGCCGATTAGCCCCTGCTGAACGAAACTATTCAGTGACCGAACAAGAATGTCTCGGGTTGGTGTACTCTGTGAAGAAATTCCGACATTATTTGTTGGGCAGAAAATTCACCTTCCACGTGGATCATGCCGCACTTGTGTATTTGGTCCGGTAGCAACATTTAGGTGGTCGCTTGGCTCGATGGGTTTTATTATTACAGGAATTCGACTATGAAGTTATTCATCGACCCGACACAACACATGCATTGGCGGATTTTCTATCTCGGTTGGATTCCGGTGAAGCTCCGATGGGGGTTGATGACACTACACCGGCAATTTACACTACGGAGTCAACTATTGAAGAATCTACCAGACCTCTTGTTCCTCCTACATACTATGATACGTTACTCACTTTTCTAACTGACGGGTGTCTTCCTCCTCATACTCCCCCTGCTTTGCGGTGGAAATTTGCAGTGTACAGTCGTAGATTCCGGTTGATTGTAGGCCAACTGTACTACATGGATCATACTGGTGTTTTACTTCGATGTATTCCACCACATGAAGCAGAATCGGTTATTGCTATGGCTCATCATTACCCTCGGGTGAACATTTCGCAACTGATCTTACTCACCATAAAATTTTGCAAAGTGGGCTTTGGTGGCCTACCATGTACAAAGATGTGACTCAGTTTGTGCAGCAGTGCAATACCTGTCAACGGTCTGGACAACCATTACATCGGCACCTCTTTCCCCTTCAACCTGTATTACCGCTGGAACCCTTTCAGAAGTGGGATCTAGATTTTATTGGTCCCATAACACCTCCACCTACTCTCACCAACAATCGCTATATCTTGACTTGTATCGATTACGCCACTCAATGGGCGGAAGCTTGGGCATTACAATCGGCCACAACTGGTTCGGTGGCAAAATGCCTGATGAAGGACGTCTTCTCGCGTTATGGATTACCTCTAGAAATAGTGACAGATCAAGGAACACATTTTGCAAATCGCTTAATGCAATAAAATAGACTATGAGCTGGTTCCAAGAAGCTATAGATCATGCAAAATGGTTGCGAGATCACTAAGATATGGTCATGCAAAGTTCATTGTTCTGAGTAGTTGTAGCAAAGAATTGAACATAAATGATCAATGAAGTATATCTATTATAGCACATGATTTTACAAGATCATTGGCATTATGATGGTGCCCTCTTCACCACGATTTTTACAAGCTCCTTTTATAAGTGTTTTTCCTCCAAGTTTGAATTTGAATTCAAACTTGGATCTATCTAAAATTGATTCCTCGAAATTACGAGTGATTCCATGAAATGAAATTCGTAACTCATATTTCTCCTAACTCCACGAGATTTAGGTTCTTGAAAGATTCTCTCATTATTTAACTTTTACAAATGGTAAATGACCAAGTTTTACAAGCTATGGTTCATGTGAATCATCACATGCTTCCACATATAATCCTCCAAGCTAAGCCAAATGTGAAGGCTTGTATAATTGCACCAACACCTCCCCCCCAAGCAAAACATTTTGGCTTGCATTGCTTCATGAATCTTCTTGAATGTCCTGCAATCCAATCATAGTTTTAAACCTGCAAAGTTTAGTACCATCAAGTTCTTTGGTTAACAAATCTGCACATTTCATATTTGTAGATACATATGCCAACTGAATCTCTTTGCTTAATAGCTTCTCTCTAACATAGTGACAATGTACTTCTATATGCTTGGTTCTTGCATGATAAATGGGATTGGCTGAAATGCAAAGAACTTGTGTTGTCCCAAAAATCATAGGTGAATGAGTGTGAAGTCCCAAATTTGATTAGAGCAATGTAATCCAAAGTGCTTCTTGTGTAGCATTTGCTAAAGCCTTGTATTCAGCCTCAGTTGAAGATAGAGCAACAATTGGTTGCTTCTTGGAAGACCATGATATTGGCTTATCATCTGCAAAAGATAAATATCCAGAAGTACTTCTGTCATCCTTACAACCTACCCAATCTGCATCTGAGTATAGCTTAATGTCCAAATCTGATGTGTATGGGAAGTAGAGACCTTGATTTTGAGTACCTTTGAGATACTTCAAAATCCTTTTAGCAGCTTACAAGTGAGATGCTCTAGGTTTATGCATGAATTGTCTCAAAACACTTACTACATAACATATGTCAATCCTTGTCAATGTTGCATAGTTTAGACTTCCAAGTATGCTTTGATAACATGCAATATCTTCAAGAAAATCACCTTCATGAGCACTCAATTTATGATTTACCTCCATGGGGGTGCTAGCTACCTTTGCATTTTGCAAATGGAACTTCTTCAACATGTCTTGCACATATTTCCTTTGAGTGATGTAAATTCCAGAGTTAGTGTAGACTAACTCAAGTCCAAGAAAATACTTCAAAAACCCTAGGTCACTGATTTTGAACTTCTACATCATCTGGTTTTTTATTTGTTTGATGCCACTGGCATCACTACCTGTCAGAATGATATCATCAACATAAACACATAAGTATATCATTTTTGAATTACTCCTCTTGACAAACAGAGAAGAATCTGCCTTGCTCATCATGAATCCTTGATCCTGAAGATAGGTTGTTAACCTATGGTTCCATGCCCTAGGTGTCTACTTCAAACCATAAAGTGATTTGCTCAATTTGCATACATTATTTACCTTGTTTGGGTCCTCATAGCTAGAAGGTTGAGCCATATAAACCTCCTCTAAAATCCAGCCATTGAGGAAAGCATTTTTCACATCTAATTGATACATATTCCAATTTCTAGATGCATCCACACTTACTAATAGTCTGATGGTTGGCATTTTGGCCACAGGTGAGAAAGTTACTTCATAATCAACTCCTTGAGTTTGAGCAAAACCCTTAGCCACAAGTCTAGCTTTATACATGTTTATGGATCCATCTGAGATCCTTTTGATTTTGTAAATCCATCTAGAACCAATTACCTTCATTGATGCCTTCTTGGGTACTAGCTCCCAAGTGTCATTCTCTTGGAGTGCTTCTATTTCTTCATCCATAGCCTCCTTCCATTCTTCCTTGGTACTTGCTTCTTCATATGAAGAAAGTTCTTCAAGTGATGAGTCTTTTGCAAGATAAATAGAATGCTTAGTGACTAATGAAGTATCATACCCATATCTGATTGGCTTCTTACTCTCTCTTTGTGATCTCCTTACTACTTGATTGGATGATTTAGGTATCTCCTCCAACTTCTTCATCTTAACCTTGCCTTTTGATTTCCATGCTTTGAACTCTTCCAAGTTGATGGTGTCCTCATCATCTAATTTGATGTCTTCAATTGTGCTTGGATCTTCCTTTATGAGGCCTGGAAATTCACTCATCTCAATTCTAAGAAAGGCATCAGGTAATGTTGCAGAAGATGATAAAAAAGGGAAATCTCAAGGTGATTCTTATGCCTGTATCACTATTGAGGAAGTAGCTTTTGATCAAGCAGCTTTACAAGTTCTTTCAGCAAGTCCTTGGATATTCGACTCAGGTGCTACAAAGCATATGACAGGTTGTAGAGATGTATTTTCTTCTCTCTCCTATTCTTCAGGTAGAAGAGTTACTATTGCAGATGGCAATGATTTGGATGTTGTGGGAATAGGTACAGTAACCCTAAAGTCAAGAGAAGGTGGTGTTTTCCAAATTTCAGATGTCCTTTATGTACCTGAAATGAAGATAAATCTGCTATCTATATCTACATTTTTAAGTGATGGTTTTAAAGTTGTATTTGAGAAAGATCTTTGTAAGATCTTATCACATAAAGAAGACAAGTGTCTTTTACAAGGTAAGCATAAAGGAGGGGTCTTTGTTTTGTCAAAAATCAGTCAAGCATATGCAGTCAAATCTTCGTCACCGGTGGAAGATATGAAGCTATGGCATGAAAGATTTGGACATATCAGTTTTGGAGCTCTCAAGAATATCAAAGATAGAGGTATGGTTGAGAGTTTACCCTCATTCAAGCTACCTGATGATTCAGATATATGTGAAGGTTGTCTTGAAGGTAAGATGCATAAACTACCTTTCAAGAAACATGGTCATATTAGAGCTACCAGGAAATTGTAGATTATTCATTCAGATGTGAATGGACCTATGAGAGCAGACTCTATTCAGGGTTTCAGGTATTTTGTCCTATTTGTGGATGATTTTACAAGATACTCATGGATCTATGGTCTTAAGTCGAAGTCAGAAGTCTTTCCTATGTTCAAGAAGTTTGTAGCTATGGTTGAAAATGAAAGTCACGAAACTGTCCAGATTCTAAGAAGTGATAGAGGTGGAGAATACTTGTCAAATGAGTTTCAGACATTTCTCGATGAGAAAGGTATTACTCGACACCTTACTATTGCTTATACTCCTCAGCAAAATGGTGTTGCAGAAAGAAAGAATAGAGTACTTGTTGAAATGATGCGGAGCATGATGGCGTCCAAGAAGCTTTCACCAAAATTCTGGTTTGATGCAGTACATACAGCTAATCACATTTTGAACAGGTCATCTACAAAAGCTTTAAAGGTAATCACACCGTATGAAGCTTATTATGGTAGAAAACCTAATGTGAGTTACTTCAAAGTGTTTGGATCACTTTCTTATGTACATGTTGAGAAAAAGGACCGAAGCAAACTAGATGTAAAGGCAAAGAAAGCTGTTTTTATTGGATATCCTGTTGAAAGCAAAGGATACAGGTTTTATGTTCCAGAAACAGGTGAAGTTATTCTTTCACGTAATGCTTATATTGCTGAAGATAAGGTTTATGATAAAGAAGCAGAAATTCCGGAGTTCATTAGTGAAAATGACTATGGAATTTTTAGAAAGATTCTGGATGTACATGTTCAGCCATATCAGGAGGGAGTTAAACCTCAAATTCCTAGTATTCAAGAAAAAATTGAAGAAAGAGGAATTTCACAACCATCTACAAAGTCAGTTCCACAAGAGACTTTGATTCCAGAAATGGAAGAAGTTAAAGTTCCAGAAAGTCCTAGTACCTCAACAGGACAAGTTCCAGAACCTGTGGAAGCTGAAAGTTCAGAAAGAGTTTCACCACTATTCAAGGATACACCTACGTGGTTATACCAGACTTGGAAAGATAGTGGTATAAAAACTTTTACTGGAAGAACAAGGAGTCAGACTAGACAACAACAACAAGATCATGTAAGAACAAGAAGTCAAACTAGACAGCAAAAAGATCATGTAAGTTTTGCTGAAGACTTTGAGATTCATGATATTTTGGCACTTACGACTGTTGAAGATGAACCTACGTGTGTTAAAGATGCACTTAACATTCCTATTTGGAGAAAAGCTATGCAAGAAGAGATTGATTCTATTCATAAGAATCAAACTTGGCAGCTATGTGAGTTACCAGAAGGAAAGAAGGCTATAGGTGTAAAATGGATCTTTAAAATCAAAAGGAAAGCAGATGGCACTATTGATAGATACAAGGCCAGGTTGGTTGTCAAAGGATATGCACAACAAAAAGGTATTGATTATGATGAGACATTTGCTCCTACGTCTAGGATGACTATTATTAGGTTAGTACTTGCTCTAGCAGCACATTTTGGTTGGCATATATATCAACTTGACATTAAGACTGCTTTTCTAAATGGTGATTTACACGAGGATGTGTATATTCAGTAGCCAGAAGGTTTTGAAGAGACAGGTAAAGAACACTTAGTGTGTAAGCTTATAAAAGCTTTGTATGGTTTAAAACAGGCACCTAGAGCATGGTATGAAAAGATACATACATATCTTTTATCCATTGGTTTCCATAACTCAGATGCAGCTCCAACTCTTTATGTCAAAGCTGAAACAGGTACGATGATTATAGCAATCATTTATGTGGATGATATTATAGTCACAGGTCCCAGAGATGAAGATTTGCAGATGTTCAAAGAAGAATTGAAGCAAACATTTGATGTGAATGATTTAGGCATTCTACATTATTATCTTGGGATTCAGTTTCTGTTTCAAGATGAGTGTATCTACATGACACAACAGAAGTACATTGAGAAACTTTTGGAAAGGTTTCAGATGGGTGATTCTAAACCTATGCAAACACCTATGGATCAGAACATATCTTTACAAATGGTAGCAGATGCAGAGCCATTTGATGCTACTCTATATATTCAAGCAGTTGGTTGCTTGATTTATCTTTGTAATACACGTCCTGATATACAGTTTGCAGTTTCTCAAGTATCAAGGTTCATGCAGAATCCGACAGTGTTACATTGGAAATCAGTAAAGCGGATCTTTCGTTATTTGAAGGGAACTTCAAATTATGCTATGGTATTTTCGAAATCTACACATTTGTTACTAAAAGGATTTTCAGATTTGATTGGGCAGGTGATAGAGACACAAGAAGAAGTACTAGTGGATTTTGTTTTTATCTTGGAGATTGTCTTATCTCATGGTTTTCAAAAAGACAACCCACTATTGCCACTTCATCGTGTGAAGCTGAATATCGTGCAGCATTTACAGCTACTCTAGAGTCAGTATGGTTGCAGAAGATTTTCAGTTATCTTGATGTAAGAGTATATCAACCCATTCAGATATTTTCAGATAGCCAAAGTGCTATAGCTATAGCTAAGAATCCAGTGCATCATGCAAGGACAAAGCATATAGAGGTACACTACCACTATATTCGAGAGCAGATAGCTAAGAAGCACATTGAGCTGGTTTATGTTCCTTCTAGTGAGAATGTTGCAGATATATTTACCAAAGCATTGACTAGAGATAGTCATGAGAAGATTTGTAGGTTACTGAATCTTGTACCAATATGACATTGAAGGAGGGATTGTTGGAAGTCAATGTCCTCATTGGCTTAACAAATATCTTCAACAAATAGTTCTCTATAATCTTCCAGGCGGACACACTTCCAATATATAGATTCTATTCTATATCCCTCAAGGAATCGACGGCCGCAGCACGCATATACATTTTTGCTTGTAGATGAAGAACAAGAGAAGCCGACGGGCGCACTTGTGCTAGCTGAAAAGCTGAAAAATCGTTCTCCGGCCACCCAGGTTCAAATCCCGTTAAACGCAACGCGAAGACAGATTTTTTCTTAGTTGTTTGCTTTTAGGAAACACACGGATGGACGGCGGATTACTTTTCCATTAGCGATCAAATATGATCGTAGCTTTTTAAATCAGCTTTTCATGAGTACTTCAAACCTATATAAACAAGGCCTTGGCTCTTTGTATAATCACTCACTCAAAGATCTAGAGCTTGGAGATCTTCTTGAAGACAGAGTGTTCTCACACTCTTGAAGGAGGTGAAGTTGTGGTGAAGGAGAGGCTACTCTCATTGCAGCAGGAAGTCTTCTACGAGGTGGTTGTAACTATCTTTTGTGAGTTAACCTTGTGGTTGATTTACAATTTCATTACACTATTTTGTTAGCTTCGTTGCTTCATTCTCTTCACACACACTTAGATTATTTCGACATAATCTAAATTTTGTATCATCATCTTCTTATTCTTCCATTAGTGAGTGCACCACTTTATATGGTTGAGTAGTACTCCCATGTTGTAATTTGGACATCTATTATTATTAGTGAAGTAAGCATCCAGCTTACGTTCCCTATCCTTGTCTCAAGTTCTCTTTCTTTCTCTATCTCACTTATCATCTTGTCAATTAAGTTGTGTATGCTCAAGAGGTTTTAGTATTGGAACGATCCTGGGGCCCCAAATTCCAACACTTGGTATCAGAGCTACATAATTGACATACACACTTAAGATAAGATGAGTGAGATTAGAATTGAGATTGAAGACAAGTTGAATGGATCTTCTAATTATCCCATGTGGAGTTTCATGATGATGAACTTGTTGGTGACAAAGGATTTATGGAGTATCGTCAATGGATCCTTAACAAGACCAAGACGAGAAGGCGAAGAAGGATCTACAGAAGCTTCAACAGGTACTGGAATTGCTATTACAGAACCAACAGAAGAAGAGGTAACCACTTCGACATCCAGAGTCACTGCTAGGTCTTTACCTAGAGTTCCTCCTACTGAAGATCAGGCAAGATGGGATGCTAGAGATGCTTTAGCACTTTCATTCATAGCAATAAGTGTCAAAAAGCATATTCTACCACAGATCAGATCTTGCAGAAGTTCTAGTCAAGCTTGGTTAAAGCTCGAGAATCTTTTTCAGAGCAGAAATCCTGCTAGAAAAGCTCACTTGAGGAGACAACTAGCAAATACAAGGATGAAAGCTGGTGAGTCAATACAAACCCACATTACGAGACTCGTTGACTTAAGAGATCAACTTCTAAATGTAGGAGTTGAGATATCAAATGAAGAAATGGTAAATATGCTGATTAATTCACTTCCTATTTCATATCGATCTTTCATAACCACTCTTACCCTTACCACAAGAGATAGAGAGGTTACATTTGAAGAGTTAGAGTTCTTGTTACTTCAAGATGAAGATCATTTGAAGGGAATGGAAGAGAATGAAGAAGCACTTTCATCTTCATCAAAGGGTAAGAAGAAGAAGGATAAGAAGAAGGAAAAACAATCCAAGAAGGAAAGTAGGTCCCTCTCATCTTCTACTTCAGATTCTGTATCTACGACATCTAAAGAGAATTCTTCTAAGAAGAAGATAAAAATATGTTCTTTTTGCAAGAAACGTGGACATATTCAGTCAGAATGTTATAAAAGGATTGCAGCAAAAAAGAAAAAGGCATCAGGTAATGTTGCAGAAGATGATAAAAAAGGGAAATCTCAAGGTGATTCTTATGCCTGTATCACTATTGAGGAAGTAGCTTTTGATCAAGCAGCTTTACAAGTTCTTTCAGCAAGTCCTTGGATATTCGACTCAGGTGCTACAAAGCATATGACAGGTTGTAGAGATGTATTTTCTTCTCTCTCCTATTCTTCAGGTAGAAGAGTTACTATTGCAGATGGCAATGATTTGGATGTTGTGGGAATAGGTACAGTAACCCTAAAGTCAAGAGAAGGTGGTGTTTTCCAAATTTCAGATGTCCTTTATGTACCTGAAATGAAGATAAATCTGCTATCTATATCTACATTTTTAAGTGATGGTTTTAAAGTTGTATTTGAGAAAGATCTTTGTAAGATCTTATCACATAAAGAAGACAAGTGTCTTTTACAAGGTAAGCATAAAGGAGGGGTCTTTGTTTTGTCAAAAATCAGTCAAGCATATGCAGTCAAATCTTCGTCACCGGTGGAAGATATGAAGCTATGGCATGAAAGATTTGGACATATCAGTTTTGGAGCTCTCAAGAATATCAAAGATAGAGGTATGGTTGAGAGTTTACCCTCATTCAAGCTACCTGATGATTCAGATATATGTGAAGGTTGTCTTGAAGGTAAGATGCATAAACTACCTTTCAAGAAACATGGTCATATTACAGCTACCAGGAAATTGCAGATTATTCATTCAGATGTGAATGGACCTATGAGAGCAGACTCTATTCAGGGTTTCAGGTATTTTGTCCTATTTGTGGATGATTTTACAAGATACTCATGGATCTATGGTCTTAAGTCGAAGTCAGAAGTCTTTCCTATGTTCAAGAAGTTTGTAGCTATGGTTGAAAATGAAAGTCACGAAACTGTCCAGATTCTAAGAAGTGATAGAGGTGGAGAATACTTGTCAAATGAGTTTCAGACATTTCTCGATGAGAAAGGTATTACTCGACACCTTACTATTGCTTATACTCCTCAGCAAAATGGTGTTGCAGAAAGAAAGAATAGAGTACTTGTTGAAATGATGCGGAGCATGATGGAGTCCAAGAAGCTTTCACCAAAATTCTGGTTTGATGCAGTACATACAGCTAATCACATTTTGAACAGGTCATCTACAAAAGCTTTAAAGGTAATCACACCGTATGAAGCTTATTATGGTAGAAAACCTAATGTGAGTTACTTCAAAGTTTTTGGATCACTTTCTTATGTACATGTTGAGAAAAAGGACCGAAGCAAACTAGATGTAAAGGCAAAGAAAGCTGTTTTTATTGGATATCCTGTTGAAAGCAAAGGATACAGGTTTTATGTTCCAGAAACAGGTGAAGTTATTCTTTCACGTAATGCTTATATTGCTGAAGATAAGGTTTATGATAAAGAAGCAGAAATTCCGGAGTTCATTAGTGAAAATGACTATGGAATTTTTAGAAAGATTCTGGATGTACATGTTCAGCCATATCAGGAGGGAGTTAAACCTCAAATTCCTAGTATTCAAGAAAAAATTGAAGAAAGAGGAATTTCACAACCATCTACAAAGTCAGTTCCACAAGAGACTTTGATTCCAGAAATGGAAGAAGTTAAAGTTCCAGAAAGTCCTAGTACCTCAACAGGACAAGTTCCAGAACCTGTGGAAGCTGAAAGTTCAGAAAAAGTTTCACCACTATTCAAGGATACACCTACGTGGTTATACCAGACTTGGAAAGATAGTGGTATAAAAACTTTTACTGGAAGAACAAGGAGTCAGACTAGACAACAACAACAAGATCATGTAAGAACAAGAAGTCAAACTAGACAGCAAAAAGATCATGTAAGTTTTGCTGAAGACTTTGAGATTCATGATATTTTGGCACTTACGACTGTTGAAGATGAACCTATGTGTGTTAAAGATGCACTTAACATTCCTATTTGGAGAAAAGCTATGCAAGAAGAGATTGATTCTATTCATAAGAATCAAACTTGGCAGCTATGTGAGTTACCAGAAGGAAAGAAGGCTATAGGTGTAAAATGGATCTTTAAAATCAAAAGGAAAGCAGATGGTACTATTGATAGATACCAGGCCAGGTTGGTTGTCAAAGGATATGCACAACAAAAAGGTATTGATTATGATGAGACATTTGCTCCTACGTCTAGGATGACTATTATTAAGTCAGTACTTGCTCTAGCAGCACATTTTGGTTGGCATATATATCAACTTGACATTAAGACTGCTTTTCTAAATGGTGATTTACACGAGGATGTGTATATTCAGCAGCCAGAAGGTCTTGAAGAGACAGGTAAAGAACACTTAGTGTGTAAGCTTATAAAAGCTTTGTATGGTTTAAAACAGGCACCTAGAGCATGGTATGAAAAGATACATACATATCTTTTATCCATTGGTTTCCATAACTCAGATGCAGCTCCAACTCTTTATGTCAAAGCTGAAACAGGTACGATGATTATAGCAATCATTTATGTGGATGATATTATAGTCACAGGTCCCAGAGATGAAGATTTGCATATGTTCAAAGAAGAATTGAAGCAAACATTTGATGTGAATGATTTAGGCATTCTACATTATTATCTTGGGATTCAGTTTCTGTTTCAAGATGAGTGTATCTACATGACACAACAGAAGTACATTGAGAAACTTTTGGAAAGGTTTCAGATGGGTGATTCTAAACCTATGCAAACACCTATGGATCAGAACATATCTTTACAAATGGTAGCAGATGCAGAGCCATTTGATGCTACTCTATATATTCAAGCAGTTGGTTGCTTGATTTATCTTTGTAATACACGTCTTGATATACAGTTTGCAGTTTCTCAAGTATCAAGGTTCATGCAGAATCGGACAGTGTTACATTGGAAATCAGTAAAGCGGGTCTTTCGTTATTTGAAGGGAACTTCAAATTATGCTTTGGTATTTTCGAAATCTACACATTTGTTACTAAAAGGATTTTCAGATTTGATTGGGCAGGTGATAGAGACACAAGAAGAAGTACTAGTGGATTTAGTTTTTATCTTGGAGATTGTCTTATCTCATGGTTTTCAAAAAGACAACCCACTATTGCCACTTCATCGTGTGAAGCTGAATATCGTGCAGCATTTACAGCTACTCTAGAGTCAGTATGGTTGCAGAAGATTTTCAGTTATCTTGATGTAAGAGTACATCAACCCATTCAGATATTTTCAGATAGCCAAAGTGCTATAGCTATAGCTAAGAATCCAGTGCATCATGCAAGGACAAAGCATATAGAGGTACAGTACCACTATATTCGAGAGCAGATAGCTAAGAAGCACATTGAGCTGGTTTATGTTCCTTCTAGTGAGAATGTTGCAGATATATTTACCAAAGCATTGACTAGAGATAGTCATGAGAAGATTTGTAGGTTACTGAATCTTGTACCAATATGACATTGAAGGAGGGATTGTTGGAAGTCAATGTCCTCATTGGCTTAACAAATATCTTCAACAAATAGTTCTCTATAATCTTCCAGGCGGACGCAATTCCAATATATAGATTCTATTCTATATCCCTCAAGGAATCGACGGCCCCAGCTCGCATATACATTTTTGTTTGTAGATGAAGAACAAGAGAAGCCGACGGGCGCACTTGGTCTAGTTGAAAAGCTGTAAAATCGTTGTCCGCCCACCCGGGTCAAATCCCGTTAAACGCAACGCGAAGACAGATTTTTTCTTAGTTGTTTGCTTTTAGGAAACACACGGATGGACGACGGATTACTTTTCCATTAGCGATCAAATATGATCGTAGCTTTTAAAATCAGCTTTTCATGAGTACTTCAAACCTATATAAACAAGGCCTTGGCTCTTTGTATAATCACTCACTCAAAGATCTAGAGCTTGGAGATCTTCTTGAAGACAGAGTGTTCTCACACTCTTGAAGGAGGTGAAGTTGTGGTGAAGGAGAGGCTACTCTCATTGCAGCAGGAAGTCTTCTACGAGGTGGTTGTAACTATCTTTTGTGAGTTAACCTTGTGGTTGATTTACAATTTCATTACACTATTTTGTTAGCTTCGTTGCTTCATTCTCTTCACACACACTTAGATTATTTCGACATAATCTAAATTTTGTATCATCATCTTCTTATTCTTCCATTAGTGAGTGCACCACTTTATATGGTTGAGTAGTACTCCCATGTTGTAATTTGGACATCTATTATTATTAGTGAAGTAAGCATCCAACTTACGTTCCCTATCCTTGTCTCAAGTTCTCTTTCTTTCTCTATCTCACTTATCATCTTGTCAATTAAGTTGTGTATGCTCAAGAGGTTTTAGTATTGGAACGATCTTGGGGCCCCAAATTCCAACACTTGGTATCAGAGCTACATAATTGACATACACACTTAAGATAAGATGAGTGAGATTAGAATTGAGATTGAAGACAAGTTGAATGGATCTTCTAATTATCCCATGTGGAGTTTCATGATGATGAACTTGTTAGTGACAAAGGATTTATGGAGTATCGTCAATGGATCCTTAACAAGACCAAGACGAGAAGGCGAAGAAGGATCTACAGAAGCTTCAACAGGTACTGGAATTGCTATTACAGAACCAACAGAAGAAGAGGTAACCACTTCGACATCCAGAGTCACTGCTAGGTCTTTACCTAGAGTTCCTCCTACTGAAGATCAGGCAAGATGGGATGCTAGAGATGCTTTAGCACTTTCATTCATAGCAATAAGTGTCAAAAAGCATATTCTACCACAGATCAGATCTTGCAGAAGTTCTAGTCAAGCTTGGTTAAAGCTCGAGAATCTTTTTCAGAGCAGAAATCCTGCTAGAAAAGCTCACTTGAGGAGACAACTAGCAAATACAAGGATGAAAGCTGGTGAGTCAATACAAACCCACATTACGAGACTCGTTGACTTAAGAGATCAACTTCTAAATGTAGGAGTTGAGATATCAGATGAAGAAATGGTAAATATGCTGATTAATTCACTTCCTATTTCATATCGATCTTTCATAACCACTCTTACCCTTACCACAAGAGATAGAGAGGTTACATTTGAAGAGTTAGAGTTCTTGTTACTTCAAGATGAAGATCAGTTGAAGGGAATGGAAGAGAATGAAGAAGCACTTTCATCTTCATCAAAGGGTAAGAAGAAGAAGGATAAGAAGAAGGAAAAACAATCCAAGAAGGAAAGTAGGTCCCTCTCATCTTCTACTTCAGATTCTGTATCTACGACATCTAAAGAGAATTCTTCTAAGAAGAAGATAAAAATATGTTCTTTTTGCAAGAAACATGGACATATTCAGTCAGAATGTTATAAAAGGATTGCAGCAGAAAAGAAAAAGGCATCAGGTAATGTTGCAGAAGATGATAAAAAAGGGAAATCTCAAGGTGATTCTTATGCCTGTATCACTATTGAGGAAGTAGCTTTTGATCAAGCAGCTTTACAAGTTCTTTCAGCAAGTCCTTGGATATTCGACTCAGGTGCTACAAAGCATATGACAGGTTGTAGAGATGTATTTTCTTCTCTCTCCTATTCTTCAGGTAGAAGAGTTACTATTGCAGATGGCAATGATTTGGATGTTGTGGGAATAGGTACAGTAACCCTAAAGTCAAGAGAAGGTGGTGTTTTCCAAATTTCAGATGTCCTTTATGTACCTGAAATGAAGATAAATCTGCTATCTATATCTACATTTTTAAGTGATGGTTTTAAAGTTGTATTTGAGAAAGATCTTTGTAAGATCTTATCACATAAAGAAGACAAGTGTCTTTTACAAGGTAAGCATAAAGGAGGGGTCTTTGTTTTGTCAAAAATCAGTCAAGCATATGCAGTCAAATCTTCGTCACCGGTGGAAGATATGAAGCTATGGCATGAAAGATTTGGACATATCAGTTTTGGAGCTCTCAAGAATATCAAAGATAGAGGTATGGTTGAGAGTTTACCCTCATTCAAGCTACCTGATGATTCAGATATATGTGAAGGTTGTCTTGAAGGTAAGATGCATAAACTACCTTTCAAGAAACATGGTCATATTACAGCTACCAGGAAATTGCAGATTATTCATTCAGATGTGAATGGACCTATGAGAGCAGACTCTATTCAGGGTTTCAGGTATTTTGTCCTATTTGTGGATGATTTTACAAGATACTCATGGATCTATGGTCTTAAGTCGAAGTCAGAAGTCTTTCCTATGTTCAAGAAGTTTGTAGCTATGGTTGAAAATGAAAGTCACGAAACTGTCCAGATTCTAAGAAGTGATAGAGGTGGAGAATACTTGTCAAATGAGTTTCAGACATTTCTCGATGAGAAAGGTATTACTCGACACCTTACTATTGCTTATACTCCTCAGCAAAATGGTGTTGCAGAAAGAAAGAATAGAGTACTTGTTGAAATGATGCGGAGCATGATGGAGTCCAAGAAGCTTTCACCAAAATTCTGGTTTGATGCAGTACATACAGCTAATCACATTTTGAACAGGTCATCTACAAAAGCTTTAAAGGTAATCACACCGTATGAAGCTTATTATGGTAGAAAACCTAATGTGAGTTACTTCAAAGTTTTTGGATCACTTTCTTATGTACATGTTGAGAAAAAGGACCGAAGCAAACTAGATGTAAAGGCAAAGAAAGCTGTTTTTATTGGATATCCTGTTGAAAGCAAAGGATACAGGTTTTATGTTCCAGAAACAGGTGAAGTTATTCTTTCACGTAATGCTTATATTGCTGAAGATAAGGTTTATGATAAAGAAGCAGAAATTCCGGAGTTCATTAGTGAAAATGACTATGGAATTTTTAGAAAGATTCTGGATGTACATGTTCAGCCATATCAGGAGGGAGTTAAACCTCAAATTCCTAGTATTCCAGAAAAAATTGAAGAAAGAGGAATTCCACAACCATCTACAAAGTCAGTTCCACAAGAGACTTTGATTCCAGAAATGGAAGAAGTTAAAGTTCCAGAAAGTCCTAGTACCTCAACAGGACAAGTTCCAGAACCTGTGGAAGCTGAAAGTTCAGAAAAAGTTTCACCACTATTCAAGGATACACCTACGTGGTTATACCAGACTTGGAAAGATAGTGGTATAAAAACTTTTACTGGAAGAACAAGGAGTCAGACTAGACAACAACAACAAGATCATGTAAGAACAAGAAGTCAAACTAGACAGCAAAAAGATCATGTAAGTTTTGCTGAAGACTTTGAGATTCATGATATTTTGGCACTTACGACTGTTGAAGATGAACCTATGTGTGTTAAAGATGCACTTAACATTCCTATTTGGAGAAAAGCTATGCAAGAAGAGATTGATTCTATTCATAAGAATCAAACTTGGCAGCTATGTGAGTTACCAGAAGGAAAGAAGGCTATAGGTGTAAAATGGATCTTTAAAATCAAAAGGAAAGCAGATGGTACTATTGATAGATACAAGGCCAGGTTGGTTGTCAAAGGATATGCACAACAAAAAGGTATTGATTATGATGAGACATTTGCTCCTACGTCTAGGATGACTATTATTAAGTCAGTACTTGCTCTAGCAGCACATTTTGGTTGGCATATATATCAACTTGACATTAAGACTGCTTTTCTAAATGGTGATTTACACGAGGATGTGTATATTCAGCAGCCAGAAGGTTTTGAAGAGACAGGTAAAGAACACTTAGTGTGTAAGCTTATAAAAGCTTTGTATGGTTTAAAACAGGCACCTAGAGCATGGTATGAAAAGATACATACATATCTTTTATCCATTGGTTTCCATAACTCAGATGCAGCTCCAACTCTTTATGTCAAAGTTGAAACAGGTACGATGATTATAGCAATCATTTATGTGGATGATATTATAGTCACAGGTCCCAGAGATGAAGATTTGCATATGTTCAAAGAAGAATTGAAGCAAACATTTGATGTGAATGATTTAGGCATTCTACATTATTATCTTGGGATTCAGTTTCTGTTTCAAGATGAGTGTATCTACATGACACAACAGAAGTACATTGAGAAACTTTTGGAAAGGTTTCAGATGGGTGATTCTAAACCTATGCAAACACCTATGGATCAGAACATATCTTTACAAATGGTAGCAGATGCAGAGCCATTTGATGCTACTCTATATATTCAAGCAGTTGGTTGCTTGATTTATCTTTGTAATACACGTCTTGATATACAGTTTGCAGTTTCTCAAGTATCAAGGTTCATGCAGAATCCGACAGTGTTACTTTGGAAATCAGTAAAGCGGATCTTTCGTTATTTGAAGGGAACTTCAAATTATGCTATGGTATTTTCGAAATCTACACATTTGTTACTAAAAGGATTTTCAGATTTGATTGGGCAGGTGATAGAGACACAAGAAGAAGTACTAGTGGATTTTGTTTTTATCTTGGAGATTGTCTTATCTCATGGTTTTCAAAAAGACAACCCACTATTACCACTTCATCGTGTGAAGCTGAATATCGTGCAGCATTTACAGCTACTCTAGAGTCAGTATGGTTGCAGAAGATTTTCAGTTATCTTGATGTAAGAGTACATCAACCCATT
Source organism: Ceratopteris richardii (assembly GCA_020310875.1). Classification (NCBI taxonomy): domain Eukaryota; kingdom Viridiplantae; phylum Streptophyta; class Polypodiopsida; order Polypodiales; family Pteridaceae; genus Ceratopteris; species Ceratopteris richardii. The sequence goes on from CM035436.1 coordinate 16,330,512, forward strand.
CAGATATTTTCAGATAGCCAAAGTGCTATAGCTATAGCTAAGAATCCAGTGCATCATGCAAGGACAAAGCATATAGAGGTACAGTACCACTATATTCGAGAGCAGATAGCTAAGAAGCACATTGAGCTGGTTTATGTTCCTTCTAGTGAGAATGTTGCAGATATATTTACCAAAGCATTGACTAGAGATAGTCATGAGAAGATTTGTAGGTTACTGAATCTTGTACCAATATGACATTGAAGGAGGGATTGTTGGAAGTCAATGTCCTCATTGGCTTAACAAATATCTTCAACAAATAGTTCTCTATAATCTTCCAGGCGGACGCAATTCCAATATATAGATTCTATTCTATATCCCTCAAGGAATCGACGGCCGCAGCTCGCATATACATTTTTGTTTGTAGATGAAGAACAAGAGAAGCCGACGGGCGCACTTGGTCTAGTTGAAAAGCTGTAAAATCGTTGTCCGCCCACCCGGGTCAAATCCCGTTAAACGCAACGCGAAGACAGATTTTTTCTTAGTTGTTTGCTTTTAGGAAACACACGGATGGACGACGGATTACTTTTCCATTAGCGATCAAATATGATCGTAGCTTTTTAAATCAGCTTTTCATGAGTACTTCAAACCTATATAAACAAGGCCTTGGCTCTTTGTATAATCACTCACTCAAAGATCTAGAGCTTGGAGATCTTCTTGAAGACAGAGTGTTCTCACACTCTTGAAGGAGGTGAAGTTGTGGTGAAGGAGAGGCTACTCTCATTGCAGCAGGAAGTCTTCTACGAGGTGGTTGTAACTATCTTTTGTGAGTTAACCTTGTGGTTGATTTACAATTTCATTACACTATTTTGTTAGCTTCGTTGCTTCATTCTCTTCACACACACTTAGATTATTTCGACATAATCTAAATTTTGTATCATCATCTTCTTATTCTTCCATTAGTGAGTGCACCACTTTATATGGTTGAGTAGTACTCCCATGTTGTAATTTGGACATCTATTATTATTAGTGAAGTAAGCATCCAACTTACGTTCCCTATCCTTGTCTCAAGTTCTCTTTCTTTCTCTATCTCACTTATCATCTTGTCAATTAAGTTGTGTATGCTCAAGAGGTTTTAGTATTGGAACGATCCTGGGGCCCCAAATTCCAACACTTGGTATCAGAGCTACATAATTGACATACACACTTAAGATAAGATGAGTGAGATTAGAATTGAGATTGAAGACAAGTTGAATGGATCTTCTAATTATCCCATGTGGAGTTTCATGATGATGAACTTGTTAGTGACAAAGGATTTATGGAGTATCGTCAATGGATCCTTAACAAGACCAAGACGAGAAGGCGAAGAAGGATCTACAGAAGCTTCAACAGGTACTGGAATTGCTATTACAGAACCAACAGAAGAAGAGGTAACCACTTCGACATCCAGAGTCACTGCTAGGTCTTTACCTAGAGTTCCTCCTACTGAAGATCAGGCAAGATGGGATGCTAGAGATGCTTTAGCACTTTCATTCATAGCAATAAGTGTCAAAAAGCATATTCTACCACAGATCAGATCTTGCAGAAGTTCTAGTCAAGCTTGGTTAAAGCTCGAGAATCTTTTTCAGAGCAGAAATCCTGCTAGAAAAGCTCACTTGAGGAGACAACTAGCAAATACAAGGATGAAAGCTGGTGAGTCAATACAAACCCACATTACAAGACTCGTTGACTTAAGAGATCAACTTCTAAATGTAGGAGTTGAGATATCAGATGAAGAAATGGTAAATATGCTGATTAATTCACTTCCTATTTCATATCGATCTTTCATAACCACTCTTACCCTTACCACAAGAGATAGAGAGGTTACATTTGAAGAGTTAGAGTTCTTGTTACTTCAAGATGAAGATCAGTTGAAGGGAATGGAAGAGAATGAAGAAGCACTTTCATCTTCATCAAAGGGTAAGAAGAAGAAGGATAAGAAGAAGGAAAAACAATCCAAGAAGGAAAGTAGGTCCCTCTCATCTTCTACTTCAGATTCTGTATCTACGACATCTAAAGAGAATTCTTCTAAGAAGAAGATAAAAATATGTTCTTTTTGCAAGAAACGTGGACATATTCAGTCAGAATGTTATAAAAGGATTGCAGCAGAAAAGAAAAAGGCATCAGGTAATGTTGCAGAAGATGATAAAAAAGGGAAATCTCAAGGTGATTCTTATGCCTGTATCACTATTGAGGAAGTAGCTTTTGATCAAGCAGCTTTACAAGTTCTTTCAGCAAGTCCTTGGATATTCGACTCAGGTGCTACAAAGCATATGACAGGTTGTAGAGATGTATTTTCTTCTCTCTCCTATTCTTCAGGTAGAAGAGTTACTATTGCAGATGGCAATGATTTGGATGTTGTGGGAATAGGTACAGTAACCCTAAAGTCAAGAGAAGGTGGTGTTTTCCAAATTTCAGATGTCCTTTATGTACCTGAAATGAAGATAAATCTGCTATCTATATCTACATTTTTAAGTGATGGTTTTAAAGTTGTATTTGAGAAAGATCTTTGTAAGATCTTATCACATAAAGAAGACAAGTGTCTTTTACAAGGTAAGCATAAAGGAGGGGTCTTTGTTTTGTCAAAAATCAGTCAAGCATATGCAGTCAAATCTTCGTCACCGGTGGAAGATATGAAGCTATGGCATGAAAGATTTGGACATATCAGTTTTGGAGCTCTCAAGAATATCAAAGATAGAGGTATGGTTGAGAGTTTACCCTCATTCAAGCTACCTGATGATTCAGATATATGTGAAGGTTGTCTTGAAGGTAAGATGCATAAACTACCTTTCAAGAAACATGGTCATATTACAGCTACCAGGAAATTGCAGATTATTCATTCAGATGTGAATGGACCTATGAGAGCAGACTCTATTCAGGGTTTCAGGTATTTTTGTCCTATTTGTGGATGATTTTACAAGATACTCATGGATCTATGGTCTTAAGTCGAAGTCAGAAGTCTTTCCTATGTTCAAGAAGTTTGTAGCTATGGTTGAAAATGAAAGTCACGAAACTGTCCAGATTCTAAGAAGTGATAGAGGTGGAGAATACTTGTCAAATGAGTTTCAGACATTTCTCGATGAGAAAGGTATTACTCGACACCTTACTATTGCTTATACTCCTCAGCAAAATGGTGTTGCAGAAAGAAAGAATAGAGTACTTGTTGAAATGATGCGGAGCATGATGGCGTCCAAGAAGCTTTCACCAAAATTCTGGTTTGATGCAGTACATACAGCTAATCACATTTTGAACAGGTCATCTACAAAAGCTTTAAAGGTAATCACACCGTATGAAGCTTATTATGGTAGAAAACCTAATGTGAGTTACTTCAAAGTGTTTGGATCACTTTCTTATGTACATGTTGAGAAAAAGGACCGAAGCAAACTAGATGTAAAGGCAAAGAAAGCTGTTTTTATTGGATATCCTGTTGAAAGCAAAGGATACAGGTTTTATGTTCCAGAAACAGGTGAAGTTATTCTTTCACGTAATGCTTATATTGCTGAAGATAAGGTTTATGATAAAGAAGCAAAAATTCCGGAGTTCATTAGTGAAAATGACTATGGAATTTTTAGAAAGATTCTGGATGTACATGTTCAGCCATATCAAGAGGGAGTTAAACCTCAAATTCCTAGTATTCAAGAAAAAATTGAAGAAAGAGGAATTTCACAACCATCTACAAAGTCAGTTCCACAAGAGACTTTGATTCCAGAAATGGAAGAAGTTAAAGTTCCAGAAAGTCCTAGTACCTCAACAGGACAAGTTCCAGAACCTGTGGAAGCTGAAAGTTCAGAAAGAGTTTCACCACTATTCAAGGATACACCTACGTGGTTATACCAGACTTGGAAAGATAGTGGTATAAAAACTTTTACTGGAAGAACAAGGAGTCAGACTAGACAACAACAACAAGATCATGTAAGAACAAGAAGTCAAACTAGACAGCAAAAAGATCATGTAAGTTTTGTTGAAGACTTTGAGATTCATGATATTTTGGCACTTACGACTGTTGAAGATGAACCTATGTGTGTTAAAGATGCACTTAACATTCCTATTTGGAGAAAAGCTATGCAAGAAGAGATTGATTCTATTCATAAGAATCAAACTTGGCAGCTATGTGAGTTACCAGAAGGAAAGAAGGCTATAGGTGTAAAATGGATCTTTAAAATCAAAAGGAAAGCAGATGGTACTATTGATAGATACAAGGCCAGGTTGGTTGTCAAAGGATATGCACAACAAAAAGGTATTGATTATGATGAGACATTTGCTCCTACGTCTAGGATGACTATTATTAAGTCAGTACTTGCTCTAGCAGCACATTTTGGTTGGCATATATATCAACTTGACATTAAGACTGCTTTTCTAAATGGTGATTTACACGAGGATGTGTATATTCAGCAGCCAGAAGGTTTTGAAGAGACAGGTAAAGAACACTTAGTGTGTAAGCTTATAAAAGCTTTGTATGGTTTAAAACAGGCACCTAGAGCATGGTATGAAAAGATACATACATATCTTTTATCCATTGGTTTCCATAACTCAGATGCAGCTCCAACTCTTTATGTCAAAGCTGAAACAGGTACGATGATTATAGCAATCATTTATGTGGATGATATTATAGTCACAGGTCCCAGAGATGAAGATTTGCAGATGTTCAAAGAAGAATTGAAGCAAACATTTGATGTGAATGATTTAGGCATTCTACATTATTATCTTGGGATTCAGTTTCTGTTTCAAGATGAGTGTATCTACATGACACAACAGAAGTACATTGAGAAACTTTTGGAAAGGTTTCAGATGGGTGATTCTAAACCTATGCAAACACCTATGGATCAGAACATATCTTTACAAATGGTAGCAGATGCAGAGCCATTTGATGCTACTCTATATATTCAAGCAGTTGGTTGCTTGATTTATCTTTGTAATACACGTCTTGATATACAGTTTGCAGTTTCTCAAGTATCAAGGTTCATGCAGAATCCGACAGTGTTACATTGGAAATCAGTAAAGCGGATCTTTCGTTATTTGAAGGGAACTTCAAATTATGCTATGGTATTTTCGAAATCTACACATTTGTTACTAAAAGGATTTTCAGATTTGATTGGGCAGGTGATAGAGACACAAGAAGAAGTACTAGTGGATTTTGTTTTTATCTTGGAGATTGTCTTATCTCATGGTTTTCAAAAAGACAACCCACTATTGCCACTTCATCGTGTGAAGCTGAATATCGTGCAGCATTTACAGCTACTCTAGAGTCAGTATGGTTGCAGAAGATTTTCAGTTATCTTGATGTAAGAGTACATCAACCCATTCAGATATTTTCAGATAGCCAAAGTGCTATAGCTATAGCTAAGAATCCAGTGCATCATGCAAGGACAAAGCATATAGAGGTACACTACCACTATATTCGAGAGCAGATAGCTAAGAAGCACATTGAGCTGGTTTATGTTCTTTCTAGTGAGAATGTTGCAGATATATTTACCAAAGCATTGACTAGAGATAGTCATGAGAAGATTTGCAGGTTACTGAATCTTGTACCAATATGACATTGAAGGAGGGATTGTTGGAAGTCAATGTCCTCATTGGCTTAACAAATATCTTCAACAAATAGTTCTCTATAATCTTCCAGGCGGACAAACTTCCAATATATAGATTCTATTCTATATCCCTCAAGGAATCGACGGCCGCAGCACGAATATATATTTTTGTTTGTATATTAAGAACAAGAGAAGCTGACGGGCGCTCTTGGTCTAGTTGAAAAGCTGTAAAATCGTTCTCCGCCCACCCGGGTTCAAATCCCGTTAAACGCAACGCGAAGACAAATTTCTTCTTAGTTGTTTGCTGTTAGGAAACACACGGATGGACGGCGGATTACTTTTCCATTAGCGATCAAATATGATCGTAGCTTTTTAAATCAGCTTTTCATGAGTACTTCAAACCTATATAAACAAGGCCTTGGCTCTTTGTATAATCACTCACTCAAAGATCTAGAGCTTGGAGATCTTCTTGAAGATAGAGTGTTCTCACACTCTTGAAGGAGGTGAAGTTGTGGTGAAGGAGAGGCTACTCTCATTGCAGCAGGAAGTCTTCTACGAGGTGGTTGTAACTATCTTTTGTGAGTTAACCTTGTGGTTGATTTACAATTTCATTACACTATTTTGTTAGCTTCGTTGCTTCATTCTCTTCACACACACTTAGATTATTTCGACATAATCTAAATTTTGTATCATCATCTTCTTATTCTTCCATTAGTAAGTGCACCACTTTATATGGTTGAGTAGTACTCCCATGTTGTAATTTGGACATCTATTATTATTAGTGAAGTAAGCATCCAGCTTACGTTCCCTATCCTTGTCTCAAGTTCTCTTTCTTTCTCTATCTCACTTATCATCTTGTCAATTAAGTTGTGTATGCTCAAGAGGTTTTAGTATTGGAACGATCCTGGGGCCCCAAATTCCAACACTTGGTATCAGAGCTACATAATTGACATACACACTTAAGATAAGATGAGTGAGATTAGAATTGAGATTGAAGACAAGTTGAATGGATCTTCTAATTATCCCATGTGGAGTTTCATGATGATGAACTTGTTAGTGACAAAGGATTTATGGAGTATCGTCAATGGATCCTTAACAAGACCAAGACGAGAAGGCGAAGAAGGATCTACAGAAGCTTCAACAGGTACTGGAATTGCTATTACAGAACCAACAGAAGAAGAGGTGACCACTTCGACATCCAGAGTCACTGCTAGGTCTTTACCTAGAGTTCCTCCTACTGAAGATCAGGCAAGATGGGATGCTAGAGATGCTTTAGCACTTTCATTCATAGCAATAAGTGTCAAAAAGCATATTCTACCACAGATCAGATCTTGCAGAAGTTCTAGTCAAGCTTGGTTAAAGCTGGAGAATCTTTTTCAGAGCAGAAGTCCTGCTAGAAAAGCTCACTTGAGGAGACAACTAGCAAATACAAGGATGAAAGCTGGTGAGTCAATACAAACCCACATTACAAGACTCGTTGACTTAAGAGATCAACTTCTAAATGTAGGAGTTGAGATATCAGATGAAGAAATGGTAAATATGCTGATTAATTCACTTCCTATTTCATATCGATCTTTCATAACCACTCTTACCCTTACCACAAGAGATAGAGAGGTTACATTTGAAGAGTTAGAGTTCTTGTTACTTCAAGATGAAGATCAGTTGAAGGGAATGGAAGAGAATGAAGAAGCACTTTCATCTTCATCAAAGGGTAAGAAGAAGAAGGATAAGAAGAAGGAAAAACAATCCAAGAAGGAAAGTAGGTCCCTCTCATCTTCTACTTCAGATTCTGTATCTACGACATCTAAAGAGAATTCTTCTAAGAAGAAGATAAAAATATGTTCTTTTTGCAAGAAACGTGGACATATTCAGTCAGAATGTTATAAAAGGATTGCAGCAGAAAAGAAAAAGGCATCAGGTAATGTTGCAGAAGATGATAAAAAAGGGAAATCTCAAGGTGATTCTTATGCCTGTATCACTATTGAGGAAGTAGCTTTTGATCAAGCAGCTTTACAAGTTCTTTCAGCAAGTCCTTGGATATTCGACTCAGGTGCTACAAAGCATATGACAGGTTGTAGAGATGTATTTTCTTCTCTCTCCTATTCTTCAGGTAGAAGAGTTACTATTGCAGATGGCAATGATTTGGATGTTGTGGGAATAGGTACAGTAACCCTAAAGTCAAGAGAAGGTGGTGTTTTCCAAATTTCAGATGTCCTTTATGTACCTGAAATGAAGATAAATCTGCTATCTATATCTACATTTTTAAGTGATGGTTTTAAAGTTGTATTTGAGAAAGATCTTTGTAAGATCTTATCACATAAAGAAGACAAGTGTCTTTTACAAGGTAAGCATAAAGGAGGGGTCTTTGTTTTGTCAAAAATCAGTCAAGCATATGCAGTCAAATCTTCGTCACCGGTGGAAGATATGAAGCTATGGCATGAAAGATTTGGACATATCAGTTTTGGAGCTCTCAAGAATATCAAAGATAGAGGTATGGTTGAGAGTTTACCCTCATTCAAGCTACCTGATGATTCAGATATATGTGAAGGTTGTCTTGAAGGTAAGATGCATAAACTACCTTTCAAGAAACATGGTCATATTACAGCTACCAGGAAATTGCAGATTATTCATTCAGATGTGAATGGACCTATGAAAGCAGACTCTATTCAGGGTTTCAGGTATTTTGTCCTATTTGTGGATGATTTTACAAGATACTCATGGATCTATGGTCTTAAGTCGAAGTCAGAAGTCTTTCCTATGTTCAAGAAGTTTGTAGCTATGGTTGAAAATGAAAGTCACGAAACTGTCCAGATTCTAAGAAGTGATAGAGGTGGAGAATACTTGTCAAATGAGTTTCAGACATTTCTCGATGAGAAAGGTATTACTCGACACCTTACTATTGCTTATACTCCTCAGCAAAATGGTGTTGCAGAAAGAAAGAATAGAGTACTTGTTGAAATGATGCGGAGCATGATGGCGTCCAAGAAGCTTTCACCAAAATTCTGGTTTGATGCAGTACATACAGCTAATCACATTTTGAACAGGTCATCTACAAAAGCTTTAAAGGTAATCACACCGTATGAAGCTTATTATGGTAGAAAACCTAATGTGAGTTACTTCAAAGTGTTTGGATCACTTTCTTATGTACATGTTGAGAAAAAGGACCGAAGCAAACTAGATGTAAAGGCAAAGAAAGCTGTTTTTATTGGATATCCTGTTGAAAGCAAAGGATACAAGTTTTATGTTCCAGAAACAGGTGAAGTTATTCTTTCACGTCATGCTTATATTGCTGAAGATAAGGTTTATGATAAAGAAGCAGAAATTCCGGAGTTCATTAGTGAAAATGACTATGGAATTTTTAGAAAGATTCTGGATGTACATGTTCAGCCATATCAGGAGGGAGTTAAACCTCAAATTCCTAGTATTCAAGAAAAAATTGAAGAAAGAGGAATTTCACAACCATCTACAAAGTCAGTTCCACAAGAGACTTTGATTCCAGAAATGGAAGAAGTTAAAGTTCCAGAAAGTCCTAGTACCTCAACAGGACAAGTTCCAGAACCTGTGGAAGCTGAAAGTTCAGAAAGAGTTTCACCACTATTCAAGGATACACCTACGTGGTTATACCAGACTTGGAAAGATAGTGGTATAAAAACTTTTACTGGAAGAACAAGGAGTCAGACTAGACAACAACAACAAGATCATGTAAGAACAAGAAGTCAAACTAGACAGCAAAAAGATCATGTAAGTTTTGCTGAAGACTTTGAGATTCATGATATTTTGGCACTTACGACTGTTGAAGATGAACCTACGTGTGTTAAAGATGCACTTAACATTGCTATTTGGAGAAAAGCTATGCAAGAAGAGATTGATTCTATTCATAAGAATCAAACTTGGCAGCTATGTGAGTTACCAGAAGGAAAGAAGGCTATAGGTGTAAAATGGATCTTTAAAATCAAAAGGAAAGCAGATGGTACTATTGATAGATACAAGGCCAGGTTGGTTGTCAAAGGATATGCACAACAAAAAGGTATTGATTATGATGAGACATTTGCTCCTTCGTCTAGGATGACTATTATTAGGTCAGTACTTGCTCTAGCAGCACATTTTGGTTGGCATATATATCAACTTGACATTAAGACTGCTTTTCTAAATGGTGATTTACACGAGGATGTGTATATTCAGCAGCCAGAAGGTTTTGAAGAGACAGGTAAAGAACACTTAGTGTGTAAGCTTATAAAAGCTTTGTATGGTTTAAAACAGGCACCTAGAGCATGGTATGAAACGATACATACATATCTTTTATCCATTGGTTTCCATAACTCAGATGCAGCTCCAACTCTTTATGTCAAAGCTGAAACAGGTACGATGATTATAGCAATCATTTATGTGGATGATATTATAGTCACAGGTCCCAGAGATGAAGATTTGCAGATGTTCAAAGAAGAATTGAAGCAAACATTTGATGTGAATGATTTAGGCATTCTACATTATTATCTTGGGATTCAGTTTCTGTTTCAAGATGAGTGTATCTACATGACACAACAGAAGTACATTGAGAAACTTTTGGAAAGGTTTCAGATGGGTGATTCTAAACATATGCAAACACCTATGGATCAGAACATATCTTTACAAATGGTAGAATATGCACAGCCATTTGATGCTACTCTATATATTCAAGCAGTTGGTTGCTTGATTTATCTTTGTAATACACGTCCTGATATACAGTTTGCAGTTTCTCAAGTATCAAGGTTCATGCAGAATCTGACAGTTGGAAAAAGGGGCTCCATGAAAATACATACCGCTCAACCAAATAAAAATAATAGCCAATTGACCAAAATGAGCACTAAATATTTTACGGGATATATCCTCTAAATCATTGGTATGACTATCAAAATCATGAGCACCGACCCTTGGTACTGAAATGGGATCACTTCAGGAAAGAATTACTTCTACCAAAGAAGGATCAATAACTTCCATTCAAGCTGTCTACGTACCCGCGGATGACTTGACTGACTCCCGCCACGACGTTCGCACATTTAGATGCTACAACTGTGCTTTCAAGAGGTTTAGCAGGAAAAGGTATTTATCCGGCTGTGGATCCGTGATGATTATAGCAATCATTTATGTGGATGATATTATAGTCACAGGTCCCAGAGATGAAGATTTGCAGATGTTCAAAGAAGAATTGAAGCAAACATTTGATGTGAATGATTTAGGCATTCTACATTATTATCTTGGGATTCAGTTTCTGTTTCAAGATGAGTGTATCTACATGACACAACAGAAGTACATTGAGAAACTTTTGGAAAGGTTTCAGATGGGTGATTCTAAACCTATGCAAACACCTATGGATCAGAACATATCTTTACAAATGGTAGCAGATGCAGAGCCATTTGATGCTACTCTATATATTCAAGCAGTTGGTTGCTTGATTTATCTTTGTAATACACGTCCTAATATACAGTTTGCAGTTTCTCAAGTATCAAGGTTCATGCAGAATCCGACAGTGTTACATTGGAAATCAGTAAAGCGGATCTTTCGTTATTTGAAGGGAACTTGAAATTATGCTATGGTATTTTCGAAATCTACACATTGTTACTAAAAGGATTTTCAGATTTGATTGGGCAGGTGATAGAGACACAAGAAGAAGTACTAGTGGATTTTGTTTTTATCTTGGAGATTGTCTTATCTCATGGTTTTCAAAAAGACAACCCACTATTGCCACTTCATCGTGTGAAGCTGAATATCGTGCAGCATTTACAGCTACTCTAGAGTCAGTATGGTTGCAGAAGATTTTCAGTTATCTTGATGTAAGAGTGCATCAACCCATTCAGATATTTTCAGATAGCCAAAGTGCTATAGCTATAGCTAAGAATCCAGTGCATCATGCAAGGACAAAGCATATAGAGGTACACTACCACTATATTCGAGAGCAGATAGCTAAGAAGCACATTGAGCTGGTTTATGTTCCTTCTAGTGAGAATGTTGCAGATATATTTACCAAAGCATTGACTAGAGATAGTCATGAGAAGATTTGCAGGTTACTGAATCTTGTACCAATATGACATTGAAGGAGGGATTGTTGGAAGTCAATGTCCTCATTGGCTTAACAAATATCTTCAACAAATAGTTCTCTATAATCTTCCAGGCGGACGCACTTCCAATATATAGATTCTATTCTATATCCCTCAAGGAATCGACGGCCGCAGCTCGCATATAGATTTTTGTTTGTACATGAGGAACAAGAGAAGCCGGCGGGCGCACTTGGTCTAGCTGAAAAGCTGTAAAATCTTTCTCAGCCCACCCGGGTTCTAATCCTGTTAAACGCAACGCGAAGACAGATTTTTTCTTAGTTGTTTGCTTTTAGGAAACACACGGATGGACGGCGGATTACTTTTCCATTAGCGATCAAATATGATCGTAGCTTTTTAAATCAGCTTTTCATGAGTACTTCAAACCTATATAAACAAGGCCTTGGCTCTTTGTATAATCACTCACTCAAAGATCTAGAGCTTGGAGATCTTCTTGAAGATAGAGTGTTCTCACACTCTTGAAGGAGGTGAAGTTGTGGTGAAGGAGAGGCTACTCTCATTGCAGCAGGAAGTCTTCTACGAGGTGGTTGTAACTATCTTTTGTGAGTTAACCTTGTGGTTGATTTACAATTTCATTACACTATTTTGTTAGCTTCGTTGCTTCATTCTCTTCACACACACTTAGATTATTTCGACATAATCTAAATTTTGTATCATCATCTTCTTATTCTTCCATTAGTGAGTGCACCACTTTATATGGTTGAGTAGTACTCTCATGTTGTAATTTGGACATCTATTATTATTAGTGAAGTAAGCATCCAGCTTACGTTCCCTATCCTTGTCTCAAGTTCTCTTTCTTTCTCTATCTCACTTATCATCTTGTCAATTAAGTTGTGTATGCTCAAGAGGTTTTAGTATTGGAACGATCCTGGGGCCCCAAATTCCAACACTTGGTATCAGAGCTACATAATTGACATACACACTTAAGATAAGATGAGTGAGATTAGAATTGAGATTGAAGACAAGTTGAATGGATCTTCTAATTATCCCATGTGGAGTTTCATGATGATGAACTTGTTAGTGACAAAGGATTTATGGAGTATCGTCAATGGATCCTTAACAAGACCAAGACGAGAAGGCGAAGAAGGATCTACAGAAGCTTCAACAGGTACTGGAATTGCTATTACAGAACCAACAGAAGAAGAGGTAACCACTTCGACATCCAGAGTCACTGCTAGGTCTTTACCTAGAGTTCCTCCTACTGAAGATCAGGCAAGATGGGATGCTAGAGATGCTTTAGCACTTTCATTCATAGCAATAAGTGTCAAAAAGCATATTCTACCACAGATCAGATCTTGCAAAAGTTCTAGTCAAGCTTGGTTAAAGCTCGAGAATCTTTTTCAGAGCAGAAATCCTGCTAGAAAAGCTCACTTGAGGAGACAACTAGCAAATACAAGGATGAAAGCTGGTGAGTCAATACAAACCCACATTACGAGACTCGTTGACTTAAGAGATCAACTTCTAAATGTAGGAGTTGAGATATCAGATGAAGAAATGGTAAATATGCTGATTAATTCACTTCCTATTTCATATCGATCTTTCATAACCACTCTTACCCTTACCACAAGAGATAGAGAGGTTACATTTGAAGAGTTAGAGTTCTTGTTACTTCAAGATGAAGATCAGTTGAAGGGAATGGAAGAGAATGAAGAAGCACTTTCATCTTCATCAAAGGGTAAGAAGAAGAAGGATAAGAAGAAGGAAAAACAATCCAAGAAGGAAAGTAGGTCCCTCTCATCTTCTACTTCAGATTCTGTATCTACGACATCTAAAGAGAATTCTTCTAAGAAGAAGATAAAAATATGTTCTTTTTGCAAGAAACGTGGACATATTCAGTCAGAATGTTATAAAAGGATTGCAGCAGAAAAGAAAAAGGCATCAGGTAATGTTGCAGAAGATGATAAAAAAGGGAAATCTCAAGGTGATTCTTATGCCTGTATCACTATTGAGGAAGTAGCTTTTGATCAAGCAGCTTTACAAGTTCTTTCAGCAAGTCCTTGGATATTCGACTCAGGTGCTACAAAGCATATGACAGGTTGTAGAGATGTATTTTCTTCTCTCTCCTATTCTTCAGGTAGAAGAGTTACTATTGCAGATGGCAATGATTTGGATGTTGTGGGAATAGGTACAGTAACCCTAAAGTCAAGAGAAGGTGGTGTTTTCCAAATTTCAGATGTGCTTTATGTACCTGAAATGAAGATAAATCTGCTATCTATATCTACATTTTTAAGTGATGGTTTTAAAGTTGTATTTGAGAAAGATCTTTGTAAGATCTTATCACATAAAGAAGACAAGTGTCTTTTACAAGGTAAGCATAAAGGAGGGGTCTTTGTTTTGTCAAAAATCAGTCAAGCATATGCAGTCAAATCTTCGTCACCGGTGGAAGATATGAAGCTATGGCATGAAAGATTTGGACATATCAGTTTTGGAGCTCTCAAGAATATCAAAGATAGAGGTATGGTTGAGAGTTTACCCTCATTCAAGCTACCTGATGATTCAGATATATGTGAAGGTTGTCTTGAAGGTAAGATGCATAAACTACCTTTCAAGAAACATGGTCATATTACAGCTACCAGGAAATTGCTGATTATTCATTCAGATGTGAATGGACCTATGAGAGCAGACTCTATTCAGGGTTTCAGGTATTTTGTCCTATTTGTGGATGATTTTACAAGATACTCATGGATCTATGGTCTTAAGTCGAAGTCAGAAGTCTTTCCTATGTTCAAGAAGTTTGTAGCTATGGTTGAAAATGAAAGTCACGAAACTGTCCAGATTCTAAGAAGTGATAGAGGTGGAGAATACTTGTCAAATGAGTTTCAGACATTTCTCGATGAGAAAGGTATTACTCGACACCTTACTATTGCTTATACTCCTCAGCAAAATGGTGTTGCAGAAAGAAAGAATAGAGTACTTGTTGAAATGATGCGGAGCATGATGGCGTCCAAGAAGCTTTCACCAAAATTCTGGTTTGATGCAGTACATACAGCTAATCACATTTTGAACAGGTCATCTACAAAAGCTTTAAAGGTAATCACACCGTATGAAGCTTATTATGGTAGAAAACCTAATGTGAGTTACTTCAAAGTGTTTGGATCACTTTCTTATGTACATGTTGAGAAAAAGGACCGAAGCAAACTAGATGTAAAGGCAAAGAAAGCTGTTTTTATTGGATATCCTGTTGAAAGCAAAGGATACAGGTTTTATGTTCCAGAAACAGGTGAAGTTATTCTTTCACGTAATGCTTATATTGCTGAAGATAAGGTTTATGATAAAGAAGCAGAAATTCCGGAGTTCATTAGTGAAAATGACTATGGAATTTTTAGAAAGATTCTGGATGTACATGTTCAGCCATATCAGGAGGGAGTTAAACCTCAAATTCCTAGTATTCAAGAAAAAATTGAAGAAAGAGGAATTTCACAACCATCTACAAAGTCAGTTCCACAAGAGACTTTGATTCCAGAAATGGAAGAAGTTAGAGTTCCAGAAAGTCCTAGTACCTCAACAGGACAAGTTCCAGAACCTGTGGAAGCTGAAAGTTCAGAAAGAGTTTCACCACTATTCAAGGATACACCTACGTGGTTATACCAGACTTGGAAAGATAGTGGTATAAAAACTTTTACTGGAAGAACAAGGAGTCAGACTAGACAACAACAACAAGATCATGTAAGAACAAGAAGTCAAACTAGACAGCAAAAAGATCATGTAAGTTTTGCTGAAGACTTTGAGATTCATGATATTTTGGCACTTACGACTGTTGAAGATGAACCTACGTGTGTTAAAGATGCACTTAACATTCCTATTTGGAGAAAAGCTATGCAAGAAGAGATTGATTCTATTCATAAGAATCAAACTTGGCAGCTATGTGAGTTACCAGAAGGAAAGAAGGCTATAGGTGTAAAATGGATCTTTAAAATCAAAAGGAAAGCAGATGGTACTATTGATAGATACAAGGCCAGGTTGGTTGTCAAAGGATATGCACAACAAAAAGGTATTGATTATGATGAGACATTTGCTCCTACGTCTAGGATGACTATTATTAGGTCAGTACTTGCTCTAGCAGCACATTTTGGTTGGCATATATATCAACTTGACATTAAGACTGCTTTTCTAAATGGTGATTTACACGAGGATGTGTATATTTAGCAGCCAGAAGGTTTTGAAGAGACAGGTAAAGAACACTTAGTGTGTAAGCTTATAAAAGCTTTGTATGGTTTAAAACAGGCACCTAGAGCATGGTATGAAAAGATACATACATATCTTTTATCCATTGGTTTCCATAACTCAGATGCAGCTCCAACTCTTTATGTCAAAGCTGAAACAGGTACGATGATTATAGCAATCATTTATGTGTATGATATTATAGTCACAGGTCCCAGAGATGAAGATTTGCAGATGTTCAAAGAAGAATTGAAGCAAACATTTGATGTGAATGATTTAGGCATTCTACATTATTATCTTGGGATTCAGTTTCTGTTTCAAGATGAGTGTATCTACATGACACAACAGAAGTACATTGAGAAACTTTTGGAAAGGTTTCAGATGGGTGATTCTAAACCTATGCAAACACCTATGGATCAGAACATATCTTTACAAATGGTAGCAGATGCAGAGCCATTTGATGCTACTCTATATATTCAAGCAGTTGGTTGCTTGATTTATCTTTGTAATACACGTCCTGATATACAGTTTGCAGTTTCTCAAGTATCAAGGTTCATGCAGAATCCGACAGTGTTACATTGGAAATCAGTAAAGCGGATCTTTCGTTATTTGAAGGGAACTTCAAATTATGCTATGGTATTTTCGAAATCTACACATTTGTTACTAAAAGGATTTTCAGATTTGATTGGGCAGGTGATAGAGACACAAGAAGAAGTACTAGTGGATTTTGTTTTTATCTTGGAGATTGTCTTATCTCATGGTTTTCAAAAAGACAACCCACTATTGCCACTTCATCGTGTGAAGCTGAATATCGTGCAGCATTTACAGCTACTCTAGAGTCAGTATGGTTGCAGAAGATTTTCAGTTATCTTGATGTAAGAGTACATCAACCCATTCAGATATTTTCAGATAGCCAAAGTGCTATAGCTATAGCTAAGAATCCAGTGCATCATGCAAGGACAAAGCATATAGAGGTACACTACCACTATATTCGAGAGCAGATAGCTAAGAAGCACATTGAGCTGGTTTATGTTCCTTCTAGTGAGAATGTTGCAGATATATTTACCAAAGCATTGACTAGAGATAGTCATGAGAAGATTTGCAGGTTACTGAATCTTGTACCAATATGACATTGAAGGAGGGATTGTTGGAAGTCAATGTCCTCATTGGCTTAACAAATATCTTCAACAAATAGTTCTCTATAATCTTCCAGGCGGACGCACTTCCAATATATAGATTCTATTCTATATCCCTCAAGGAATCGACGGCCGCAGCACGCATATAGAGCTTTTTTTTGTAGATGAGGAAACAAGAGAAGCCGACGGGCGCACTTGGTCTAGCTTGAAAAGCTGTAAAATCGTTCTCCGCCCACCCGGGTTCAAATCCTCTTAAACGCAACGCGAAGACAGATTTTTTCTTAGTTGTTTGCTTTTAGGAAACACACGGATGGACGGCGGATTACTTTTCCATTAGCGATCAAATATGATCGTAGCTTTTTAAATCAGCTTTTCATGAGTACTTCAAACCTATATAAACAAGGCCTTGGCTCTTTGTATAATCACTCACTCAAAGATCTAGAGCTTGGAGATCTTCTTGAAGATAGAGTGTTCTCACACTCTTGAAGGAGGTGAAGTTGTGGTGAAGGAGAGGCTACTCTCATTGCAGCAGGAAGTCTTCTACGAGGTGGTTGTAACTATCTTTTGTGAGTTAACCTTGTGGTTGATTTACAATTTCATTACACTATTTTGTTAGCTTCGTTGCTTCATTCTCTTCACACACACTTAGATTATTTCGACATAATCTAAATTTTGTATCATCATCTTCTTATTCTTCCATTAGTGAGTGCACCACTTTATATGGTTGAGTAGTACTCCCATGTTGTAATTTGGACATCTATTATTATTAGTGAAGTAAGCATCCGAGCTTACGTTCCCTATCCTTGTCTCAAGTTCTCTTTCTTTCTCTATCTCACTTATCATCTTGTCAATTAAGTTGTGTATGCTCAAGAGGTTTTAGTATTGGAACGATCCTGGGGCCCCAAATTCCAACACTTGGTATCAGAGCTACATAATTGACATACACACTTAAGATAAGATGAGTGAGATTAGAATTGAGATTGAAGACAAGTTGAATGGATCTTCTAATTATCCCATGTGGAGTTTCATGATGATGAACTTGTTAGTGACAAAGGATTTATGGAGTATCGTCAATGGATCCTTAACAAGACCAAGACGAGAAGGCGAAGAAGGATCTACAGAAGCTTCAACAGGTACTGGAATTGCTATTACAGAACCAACAGAAGAAGAGGTAACCACTTCGACATCCAGAGTCACTGCTAGGTCTTTACCTAGAGTTCCTCCTACTGAAGATCAGGCAAGATGGGATGCTAGAGATGCTTTAGCACTTTCATTCATAGCAATAAGTGTCAAAAAGCATATTCTACCACAGATCAGATCTTGCAGAAGTTCTAGTCAAGCTTGGTTAAAGCTCGAGAATCTTTTTCAGAGCAGAAATCCTGCTAGAAAAGCTCACTTGAGGAGACAACTAGCAAATACAAGGATGAAAGCTGGTGAGTCAATACAAACCCACATTACGAGACTCGTTGACTTAAGAGATCAACTTCTAAATGTAGGAGTTGAGATATCAGATGAAGAAATGGTAAATATGCTGATTAATTCACTTCCTATTTCATATCGATCTTTCATAACCACTCTTACCCTTACCACAAGAGATAGAGAGGTTACATTTGAAGAGTTAGAGTTCTTGTTACTTCAAGATGAAGATCAGTTGAAGGGAATGGAAGAGAATGAAGAAGCACTTTCATCTTCATCAAAGGGTAAGAAGAAGAAGGATAAGAAGAAGGAAAAACAATCCAAGAAGGAAAGTAGGTCCCTCTCATCTTCTACTTCAGATTCTGTATCTACGACATCTAAAGAGAATTCTTCTAAGAAGAAGATAAAAATATGTTCTTTTTGCAAGAAACGTGGACATATTCAGTCAGAATGTTATAAAAGGATTGCAGCAGAAAAGAAAAAGGCATCAGGTAATGTTGCAGAAGATGATAAAAAAGGGAAATCTCAAGGTGATTCTTATGCCTGTATCACTATTGAGGAAGTAGCTTTTGATCAAGCAGCTTTACAAGTTCTTTCAGCAAGTCCTTGGATATTCGACTCAGGTGCTACAAAGCATATGACAGGTTGTAGAGATGTATTTTCTTCTCTCTCCTATTCTTCAGGTAGAAGAGTTACTATTGCAGATGGCAATGATTTGGATGTTGTGGGAATAGGTACAGTAACCCTAAAGTCAAGAGAAGGTGGTGTTTTCCAAATTTCAGATGTGCTTTATGTACCTGAAATGAAGATAAATCTGCTATCTATATCTACATTTTTAAGTGATGGTTTTAAAGTTGTATTTGAGAAAGATCTTTGTAAGATCTTATCACATAAAGAAGACAAGTGTCTTTTACAAGGTAAGCATAAAGGAGGGGTCTTTGTTTTGTCAAAAATCAGTCAAGCATATGCAGTCAAATCTTCGTCACCGGTGGAAGATATGAAGCTATGGCATGAAAGATTTGGACATATCAGTTTTGGAGCTCTCAAGAATATCAAAGATAGAGGTATGGTTGAGAGTTTACCCTCATTCAAGCTACCTGATGATTCAGATATATGTGAAGGTTGTCTTGAAGGTAAGATGCATAAACTACCTTTCAAGAAACATGGTCATATTACAGCTACCAGGAAATTGCAGATTATTCATTCAGATGTGAATGGACCTATGAGAGCAGACTCTATTCAGGGTTTCAGGTATTTTGTCCTATTTGTGGATGATTTTACAAGATACTCATGGATCTATGGTCTTAAGTCGAAGTCAGAAGTCTTTCCTATGTTCAAGAAGTTTGTAGCTATGGTTGAAAATGAAAGTCACGAAACTGTCCAGATTCTAAGAAGTGATAGAGGTGGAGAATACTTGTCAAATGAGTTTCAGACATTTCTCGATGAGAAAGGTATTACTCGACACCTTACTATTGCTTATACTCCTCAGCAAAATGGTGTTGCAGAAAGAAAGAATAGAGTACTTGTTGAAATGATGCGGAGCATGATGGCGTCCAAGAAGCTTTCACCAAAATTCTGGTTTGATGCAGTACATACAGCTAATCACATTTTGAACAGGTCATCTACAAAAGCTTTAAAGGTAATCACACCGTATGAAGCTTATTATGGTAGAAAACCTAATGTGAGTTACTTCAAAGTGTTTGGATCACTTTCTTATGTACATGTTGAGAAAAAGGACCGAAGCAAACTAGATGTAAAGGCAAAGAAAGCTGTTTTTATTGGATATCCTGTTGAAAGCAAAGGATACAGGTTTTATGTTCCAGAAACAGGTGAAGTTATTCTTTCACGTAATGCTTATATTGCTGAAGATAAGGTTTATGATAAAGAAGCAGAAATTCCGGAGTTCATTAGTGAAAATGACTATGGAATTTTTAGAAAGATTCTGGATGTACATGTTCAGCCATATCATGGAGGGAGTTAAACCTCAAATTCCTAGAATTCAAGAAAAAATTGAAGAAAGCGGAATTTCACAACCATCTACAAAGTCAGTTCCACAAGAGACTTTGATTCCAGAAATGGAAGAAGTTAAAGTTCCAGAAAGTCCTAGTACCTCAACAGGACAAGTTCCAAAACCTGTGGAAGCTGAAAGTTCAGAAAGAGTTTCACCACTATTCAAGGATACACCTACGTGGTTATACCAGACTTGGAAAGATAGTGGTATAAAAACTTTTACTGGAAGAACAAGGAGTCAGACTAGACAACAACAACAAGATCATGTAAGAACAAGAAGTCAAACTAGACAGCAAAAAGATCATGTAAGTTTTGCTAAAGACTTTGAGATTCATGATATTTTGGCACTTACGACTGTTGAAGATGAACCTACGTGTGTTAAAGATGCACTTAACATTCCTATTTGGAGAAAAGCTATGCAAGAAGAGATTGATTCTATTCATAAGAATCAAACTTGGCAGCTATGTGAGTTACCAGAAGGAAAGAAGGCTATAGGTGTAAAATGGATCTTTAAAATCAAAAGGAAAGCAGATGGTACTATTGATAGATACAAGGCCAGGTTGGTTGTCAAAGGATATGCACAACAAAAAGGTATTGATTATGATGAGACATTTGCTCCTACGTCTAGGATGACTATTATTAGGTCAGTACTTGCTCTAGCAGCACATTTTGGTTGGCATATATATCAACTTGACATTAAGACTGCTTTTCTAAATGGTGATTTACACGAGGATGTGTATATTTAGCAGCCAGAAGGTTTTGAAGAGACAGGTAAAGAACACTTAGTGTGTAAGCTTATAAAAGCTTTGTATGGTTTAAAACAGGCACCTAGAGCATGGTATGAAAAGATACATACATATCTTTTATCCATTGGTTTCCATAACTCAGATGCAGCTCCAACTCTTTATGTCAAAGCTGAAACAGGTACGATGATTATAGCAATCATTTATGTGTATGATATTATAGTCACAGGTCCCAGAGATGAAGATTTGCAGATGTTCAAAGAAGAATTGAAGCAAACATTTGATGTGAATGATTTAGGCATTCTACATTATTATCTTGGGATTCAGTTTCTGTTTCAAGATGAGTGTATCTACATGACACAACAGAAGTACATTGAGAAACTTTTGGAAAGGTTTCAGATGGGTGATTCTAAACCTATGCAAACACCTATGGATCAGAACATATCTTTACAAATGGTAGCAGATGCAGAGCCATTTGATGCTACTCTATATATTCAAGCAGTTGGTTGCTTGATTTATCTTTGTAATACACGTCCTGATATACAGTTTGCAGTTTCTCAAGTATCAAGGTTCATGCAGAATCCGACAGTGTTACATTGGAAATCAGTAAAGCGGATCTTTCGTTATTTGAAGGGAACTTCAAATTATGCTATGGTATTTTCGAAATCTACACATTTGTTACTAAAAGGATTTTCAGATTTGATTGGGCAGGTGATAGAGACACAAGAAGAAGTACTAGTGGATTTTGTTTTTATCTTGGAGATTGTCTTATCTCATGGTTTTCAAAAAGACAACCCACTATTGCCACTTCATCGTGTGAAGCTGAATATCGTGCAGCATTTACAGCTACTCTAGAGTCAGTATGGTTGCAGAAGATTTTCAGTTATCTTGATGTAAGAGTACATCAACCCATTCAGATATTTTCAGATAGCCAAAGTGCTATAGCTATAGCTAAGAATCCAGTGCATCATGCAAGGACAAAGCATATAGAGGTACACTACCACTATATTCGAGAGCAGATAGCTAAGAAGCACATTGAGCTGGTTTATGTTCCTTCTAGTGAGAATGTTGCAGATATATTTACCAAAGCATTGACTAGAGATAGTCATGAGAAGATTTGCAGGTTACTGAATCTTGTACCAATATGACATTGAAGGAGGGATTGTTGGAAGTCAATGTCCTCATTGGCTTAACAAATATCTTCAACAAATAGTTCTCTATAATCTTCCAGGCGGACGCACTTCCAATATATAGATTCTATTCTATATCCCTCAAGGAATCGACGGCCGCAGCACGCATATAGAGTTTTTTTTGTAGATGAGGAACAAGAGAAGCCGACGGGCGCACTTGGTCTAGTTGAAAAGCTGTAAAATCGTTCTCCGCCCACCCGGGTTCAAATCCTCTTAAACGCAACGCGAAGACAGATTTTTTCTTAGTTGTTTGCTTTTAGGAAACACACGGATGGACGGCGGATTACTTTTCCATTAGCGATCAAATATGATCGTAGCTTTTTAAATCAGCTTTTCATGAGTACTTCAAACCTATATAAACAAGGCCTTGGCTCTTTGTATAATCACTCACTCAAAGATCTAGAGCTTGGAGATCTTCTTGAAGACAGAGTGTTCTCACACTCTTGAAGGAGGTGAAGTTGTGGTGAAGGAGAGGCTACTCTCATTGCAGCAGGAAGTCTTCTACGAGGTGGTTGTAACTATCTTTTGTGAGTTAACCTTGTGGTTGATTTACAATTTCATTACACTATTTTGTTAGCTTCGTTGCTTCATTCTCTTCACACACACTTAGATTATTTCGACATAATCTAAATTTTGTATCATCATCTTCTTATTCTTCCATTAGTGAGTGCACCACTTTATATGGTTGAGTAGTACTCCCATGTTGTAATTTGGACATCTATTATTATTAGTGAAGTAAGCATCCAGCTTACGTTCCCTATCCTTGTCTCAAGTTCTCTTTCTTTCTCTATCTCACTTATCATCTTGTCAATTAAGTTGTGTATGCTCAAGAGGTTTTAGTATTGGAACGATCCTGGGGCCCCAAATTCCAACACTTGGTATCAGAGCTACATAATTGACATACACACTTAAGATAAGATGAGTGAGATTAGAATTGAGATTGAAGACAAGTTGAATGGATCTTCTAATTATCCCATGTGGAGTTTCATGATGATGAACTTGTTAGTGACAAAGGATTTATGGAGTATCGTCAATGGATCCTTAACAAGACCAAGACGAGAAGGCGAAGAAGGATCTACAGAAGCTTCAACAGGTACTGGAATTGCTATTACAGAACCAACAGAAGAAGAGGTAACCACTTCGACATCCAGAGTCACTGCTAGGTCTTTACCTAGAGTTCCTCCTACTGAAGATCAGGCAAGATGGGATGCTAGAGATGCTTTAGCACTTTCATTCATAGCAATAAGTGTCAAAAAGCATATTCTACCACAGATCAGATCTTGCAGAAGTTCTAGTCAAGCTTGGTTAAAGCTCGAGAATCTTTTTCAGAGCAGAAATCCTGCTAGAAAAGCTCACTTGAGGAGACAACTAGCAAATACAAGGATGAAAGCTGGTGAGTCAATACAAACCCACATTACGAGACTCGTTGACTTAAGAGATCAACTTCTAAATGTAGGAGTTGAGATATCAGATGAAGAAATGGTAAATATGCTGATTAATTCACTTCCTATTTCATATCGATCTTTCATAACCACTCTTACCCTTACCACAAGAGATAGAGAGGTTACATTTGAAGAGTTAGAGTTCTTGTTACTTCAAGATGAAGATCAGTTGAAGGGAATGGAAGAGAATGAAGAAGCACTTTCATCTTCATCAAAGGGTAAGAAGAAGAAGGATAAGAAGAAGGAAAAACAATCCAAGAAGGAAAGTAGGTCCCTCTCATCTTCTACTTCAGATTCTGTATCTACGACATCTAAAGAGAATTCTTCTAAGAAGAAGATAAAAATATGTTCTTTTTGCAAGAAACGTGGACATATTCAGTCAGAATGTTATAAAAGGATTGCAGCAGAAAAGAAAAAGGCATCAGGTAATGTTGCAGAAGATGATAAAAAAGGGAAATCTCAAGGTGATTCTTATGCCTGTATCACTATTGAGGAAGTAGCTTTTGATCAAGCAGCTTTACAAGTTCTTTCAGCAAGTCCTTGGATATTCGACTCAGGTGCTACAAAGCATATGACAGGTTGTAGAGATGTATTTTCTTCTCTCTCCTATTCTTCAGGTAGAAGAGTTACTATTGCAGATGGCAATGATTTGGATGTTGTGGGAATAGGTACAGTAACCCTAAAGTCAAGAGAAGGTGGTGTTTTCCA
This sequence comes from Ceratopteris richardii, assembly GCA_020310875.1. Taxonomy (NCBI): domain Eukaryota; kingdom Viridiplantae; phylum Streptophyta; class Polypodiopsida; order Polypodiales; family Pteridaceae; genus Ceratopteris; species Ceratopteris richardii. The sequence goes on from CM035436.1 coordinate 16,354,953, forward strand.
AATTTCAGATGTCCTTTATGTACCTGAAATGAAGATAAATCTGCTATCTATATCTACATTTTTAAGTGATGGTTTTAAAGTTGTATTTGAGAAAGATCTTTGTAAGATCTTATCACATAAAGAAGACAAGTGTCTTTTACAAGGTAAGCATAAAGGAGGGGTCTTTGTTTTGTCAAAAATCAGTCAAGCATATGCAGTCAAATCTTCGTCACCGGTGGAAGATATGAAGCTATGGCATGAAAGATTTGGACATATCAGTTTTGGAGCTCTCAAGAATATCAAAGATAGAGGTATGGTTGAGAGTTTACCCTCATTCAAGCTACCTGATGATTCAGATATATGTGAAGGTTGTCTTGAAGGTAAGATGCATAAACTACCTTTCAAGAAACATGGTCATATTACAGCTACCAGGAAATTGCAGATTATTCATTCAGATGTGAATGGACCTATGAGAGCAGACTCTATTCAGGGTTTCAGGTATTTTGTCCTATTTGTGGATGATTTTACAAGATACTCATGGATCTATGGTCTTAAGTCGAAGTCAGAAGTCTTTCCTATGTTCAAGAAGTTTGTAGCTATGGTTGAAAATGAAAGTCACGAAACTGTCCAGATTCTAAGAAGTGATAGAGGTGGAGAATACTTGTCAAATGAGTTTCAGACATTTCTCGATGAGAAAGGTATTACTCGACACCTTACTATTGCTTATACTCCTCAGCAAAATGGTGTTGCAGAAAGAAAGAATAGAGTACTTGTTGAAATGATGCGGAGCATGATGGAGTCCAAGAAGCTTTCACCAAAATTCTGGTTTGATGCAGTACATACAGCTAATCACATTTTGAACAGGTCATCTACAAAAGCTTTAAAGGTAATCACACCGTATGAAGCTTATTATGGTAGAAAACCTAATGTGAGTTACTTCAAAGTGTTTGGATCACTTTCTTATGTACATGTTGAGAAAAAGGACCGAAGCCAAACTAGATGTAAAGGCAAAGAAAGCTGTTTTTATTGGATATCCTGTTGAAAGCAAAGGATACAGGTTTTATGTTCCAGAAACAGGTGAAGTTATTCTTTCACGTAATGCTTATATTGCTGAAGATAAGGTTTATGATAAAGAAGCAGAAATTCCGGAGTTCATTAGTGAAAATGACTATGGAATTTTTAGAAAGATTCTGGATGTACATGTTCAGCCATATAAGGAGGGAGTTAAACCTCAAATTCCTAGTAATTCAAGAAAAAATTGAAGAAAGAGGAATTTCACAACCATCTACAAAGTCAGTTCCACAAGAGACTTTGATTCCAGAAATGGAAGAAGTTAAAGTTCCAGAAAGTCCTAGTACCTCAACAGGACAAGTTCCAGAACCGTGTGGAAGCTGAAAGTTCAGAAAGAGTTTCACCACTATTCAAGGATACACCTACGTGGTTATACCAGACTTGGAAAGATAGTGGTATAAAAACTTTTACTGGAAGAACAAGGAGTCAGACTAGACAACAACAACAAGATCATGTAAGAACAAGAAGTCAAACTAGACAGCAAAAAGATCATGTAAGTTTTGCTGAAGACTTTGAGATTCATGATATTTTGGCACTTACGACTGTTGAAGATGAACCTACGTGTGTTAAAGATGCACTTAACATTCCTATTTGGAGAAAAGCTATGCAAGAAGAGATTGATTCTATTCATAAGAATCAAACTTGGCAGCTATGTGAGTTACCAGAAGGAAAGAAGGCTATAGGTGTAAAATGGATCTTTAAAATCAAAAGGAAAGCAGATGGTACTATTGATAGATACAAGGCCAGGTTGGTTGTCAAAGGATATGCACAACAAAAAGGTATTGATTATGATGAGACATTTGCTCCTACGTCTAGGATGACTATTATTAGGTCAGTACTTGCTCTAGCAGCACATTTTGGTTGGCATATATATCAACTTGACATTAAGACTGCTTTTCTAAATGGTGATTTACACGAGGATGTGTATATTTAGCAGCCAGAAGGTTTTGAAGAGACAGGTAAAGAACACTTAGTGTGTAAGCTTATAAAAGCTTTGTATGGTTTAAAACAGGCACCTAGAGCATGGTATGAAAAGATACATACATATCTTTTATCCATTGGTTTCCATAACTCAGATGCAGCTCCAACTCTTTATGTCAAAGCTGAAACAGGTACGATGATTATAGCAATCATTTATGTGTATGATATTATAGTCACAGGTCCCAGAGATGAAGATTTGCAGATGTTCAAAGAAGAATTGAAGCAAACATTTGATGTGAATGATTTAGGCATTCTACATTATTATCTTGGGATTCAGTTTCTGTTTCAAGATGAGTGTATCTACATGACACAACAGAAGTACATTGAGAAACTTTTGGAAAGGTTTCAGATGGGTGATTCTAAACCTATGCAAACACCTATGGATCAGAACATATCTTTACAAATGGTAGCAGATGCAGAGCCATTTGATGCTACTCTATATATTCAAGCAGTTGGTTGCTTGATTTATCTTTGTAATACACGTCCTGATATACAGTTTGCAGTTTCTCAAGTATCAAGGTTCATGCAGAATCCGACAGTGTTACATTGGAAATCAGTAAAGCGGATCTTTCGTTATTTGAAGGGAACTTCAAATTATGCTATGGTATTTTCGAAATCTACACATTTGTTACTAAAAGGATTTTCAGATTTGATTGGGCAGGTGATAGAGACACAAGAAGAAGTACTAGTGGATTTTGTTTTTATCTTGGAGATTGTCTTATCTCATGGTTTTCAAAAAGACAACCCACTATTGCCACTTCATCGTGTGAAGCTGAATATCGTGCAGCATTTACAGCTACTCTAGAGTCAGTATGGTTGCAGAAGATTTTCAGTTATCTTGATGTAAGAGTACATCAACCCATTCAGATATTTTCAGATAGCCAAAGTGCTATAGCTATAGCTAAGAATCCAGTGCATCATGCAAGGACAAAGCATATAGAGGTACACTACCACTATATTCGAGAGCAGATAGCTAAGAAGCACATTGAGCTGGTTTATGTTCCTTCTAGTGAGAATGTTGCAGATATATTTACCAAAGCATTGACTAGAGATAGTCATGAGAAGATTTGCAGGTTACTGAATCTTGTACCAATATGACATTGAAGGAGGGATTGTTGGAAGTCAATGTCCTCATTGGCTTAACAAATATCTTCAACAAATAGTTCTCTATAATCTTCCAGGCGGACGCAATTCCAATATATAGATTCTATTCTATATCCCTCAAGGAATCGACGGCAGAGCACGCATATAGAGTCTTTGTTTGTAGACGAGGAACAAGAGAAGCCGACGGGCGCACTTGGTCTAGCTGAAAAGCTGTAATATCGTTCTCCGCCCACCCGGGTTCAAATCCTCGTTAAACGCAACGTGAAGACAGATTTTTTCTTAGTTGTTTGCTTTTAGGAAACACACGGATGGACGGCGGATTACTTTTCCATTAGCGATCAAATATGATCGTAGCTTTTTAAATCAGCTTTTCATGAGTACTTCAAACCTATATAAACAAGGCCTTGGCTCTTTGTATAATCACTCACTCAAAGATCTAGAGCTTGGAGATCTTCTTGAAGACAGAGTGTTCTCACACTCTTGAAGGAGGTGAAGTTGTGGTGAAGGAGAGGCTACTCTCATTGCAGCAGGAAGTCTTCTACGAGGTGGTTGTAACTATCTTTTGTGAGTTAACCTTGTGGTTGATTTACAATTTCATTACACTATTTTGTTAGCTTCGTTGCTTCATTCTCTTCACACACACTTAGATTATTTCGACATAATCTAAATTTTGTATCATCATCTTCTTATTCTTCCATTAGTGAGTGCACCACTTTATATGGTTGAGTAGTACTCCCATGTTGTAATTTGGACATCTATTATTATTAGTGAAGTAAGCATCCAGCTTACGTTCCCTATCCTTGTCTCAAGTTCTCTTTCTTTCTCTATCTCACTTATCATCTTGTCAATTAAGTTGTGTATGCTCAAGAGGTTTTAGTATTGGAACGATCCTGGGGCCCCAAATTCCAACACTTGGTATCAGAGCTACATAATTGACATACACACTTAAGATAAGATGAGTGAGATTAGAATTGAGATTGAAGACAAGTTGAATGGATCTTCTAATTATCCCATGTGGAGTTTCATGATGATGAACTTGTTAGTGACAAAGGATTTATGGAGTATCGTCAATGGATCCTTAACAAGACCAAGACGAGAAGGCGAAGAAGGATCTACAGAAGCTTCAACAGGTACTGGAATTGCTATTACAGAACCAACAGAAGAAGAGGTAACCACTTCGACATCCAGAGTCACTGCTAGGTCTTTACCTAGAGTTCCTCCTACTGAAGATCAGGCAAGATGGGATGCTAGAGATGCTTTAGCACTTTCATTCATAGCAATAAGTGTCAAAAAGCATATTCTACCACAGATCAGATCTTGCAGAAGTTCTAGTCAAGCTTGGTTAAAGCTCGAGAATCTTTTTCAGAGCAGAAATCCTGCTAGAAAAGCTCACTTGAGGAGACAACTAGCAAATACAAGGATGAAAGCTGGTGAGTCAATACAAACCCACATTACGAGACTCGTTGACTTAAGAGATCAACTTCTAAATGTAGGAGTTGAGATATCAGATGAAGAAATGGTAAATATGCTGATTAATTCACTTCCTATTTCATATCGATCTTTCATAACCACTCTTACCCTTACCACAAGAGATAGAGAGGTTACATTTGAAGAGTTAGAGTTCTTGTTACTTCAAGATGAAGATCAGTTGAAGGGAATGGAAGAGAATGAAGAAGCACTTTCATCTTCATCAAAGGGTAAGAAGAAGAAGGATAAGAAGAAGGAAAAACAATCCAAGAAGGAAAGTAGGTCCCTCTCATCTTCTACTTCAGATTCTGTATCTACGACATCTAAAGAGAATTCTTCTAAGAAGAAGATAAAAATATGTTCTTTTTGCAAGAAACGTGGACATATTCAGTCAGAATGTTATAAAAGGATTGCAGCAGAAAAGAAAAAGGCATCAGGTAATGTTGCAGAAGATGATAAAAAAGGGAAATCTCAAGGTGATTCTTATGCCTGTATCACTATTGAGGAAGTAGCTTTTGATCAAGCAGCTTTACAAGTTCTTTCAGCAAGTCCTTGGATATTCGACTCAGGTGCTACAAAGCATATGACAGGTTGTAGAGATGTATTTTCTTCTCTCTCCTATTCTTCAGGTAGAAGAGTTACTATTGCAGATGGCAATGATTTGGATGTTGTGGGAATAGGTACAGTAACCCTAAAGTCAAGAGAAGGTGGTGTTTTCCAAATTTCAGATGTCCTTTATGTACCTGAAATGAAGATAAATCTGCTATCTATATCTACATTTTTAAGTGATGGTTTTAAAGTTGTATTTGAGAAAGATCTTTGTAAGATCTTATCACATAAAGAAGACAAGTGTCTTTTACAAGGTAAGCATAAAGGAGGGGTCTTTGTTTTGTCAAAAATCAGTCAAGCATATGCAGTCAAATCTTCGTCACCGGTGGAAGATATGAAGCTATGGCATGAAAGATTTGGACATATCAGTTTTGGAGCTCTCAAGAATATCAAAGATAGAGGTATGGTTGAGAGTTTACCCTCATTCAAGCTACCTGATGATTCAGATATATGTGAAGGTTGTCTTGAAGGTAAGATGCATAAACTACCTTTCAAGAAACATGGTCATATTACAGCTACCAGGAAATTGCAGATTATTCATTTAGATGTGAATGGACCTATGAGAGCAGACTCTATTCAGGGTTTCAGGTATTTTGTCCTATTTGTGGATGATTTTACAAGATACTCATGGATCTATGGTCTTAAGTCGAAGTCAGAAGTCTTTCCTATGTTCAAGAAGTTTGTAGCTATGGTTGAAAATGAAAGTCACGAAACTGTCCAGATTCTAAGAAGTGATAGAGGTGGAGAATACTTGTCAAATGAGTTTCAGACATTTCTCGATGAGAAAGGTATTACTCGACACCTTACTATTGCTTATACTCCTCAGCAAAATGGTGTTGCAGAAAGAAAGAATAGAGTACTTGTTGAAATGATGCGGAGCATGATGGAGTCCAAGAAGCTTTCACCAAAATTCTGGTTTGATGCAGTACATACAGCTAATCACATTTTGAACAGGTCATCTACAAAAGCTTTAAAGGTAATCACACCGTATGAAGCTTATTATGGTAGAAAACCTAATGTGAGTTACTTCAAAGTTTTTGGATCACTTTCTTATGTACATGTTGAGAAAAAGGACCGAAGCAAACTAGATGTAAAGGCAAAGAAAGCTGTTTTTATTGGATATCCTGTTGAAAGCAAAGGATACAGGTTTTATGTTCCAGAAACAGGTGAAGTTATTCTTTCACGTAATGCTTATATTGCTGAAGATAAGGTTTATGATAAAGAAGCAGAAATTCCGGAGTTCATTAGTGAAAATGACTATGGAATTTTTAGAAAGATTCTGGATGTACATGTTCAGCCATATAAGGAGGGAGTTAAACCTCAAATTCCTAGTATTCAAGAAAAAATTGAAGAAAGAGGAATTTCACAACCATCTACAAAGTCAGTTCCACAAGAGACTTTGATTCCAGAAATGGAAGAAGTTAAAGTTCCAGAAAGTCCTAGTACCTCAACAGGACAAGTTCCAGAACGTGTGGAAGCTGAAAGTTCAGAAAAAGTTTCACCACTATTCAAGGATACACCTACGTGGTTATACCAGACTTGGAAAGATAGTGGTATAAAAACTTTTACTGGAAGAACAAGGAGTCAGACTAGACAACAACAACAAGATCATGTAAGAACAAGAAGTCAAACTAGACAGCAAAAAGATCATGTAAGTTTTGCTGAAGACTTTGAGATTCATGATATTTTGGCACTTACGACTGTTGAAGATGAACCTACGTGTGTTAAAGATGCACTTAACATTCCTATTTGGAGAAAAGCTATGCAAGAAGAGATTGATTCTATTCATAAGAATCAAACTTGGCAGCTATGTGAGTTACCAGAAGGAAAGAAGGCTATAGGTGTAAAATGGATCTTTAAAATCAGAAGGAAAGCAGATGGTACTATTGATAGATACAAGGCCAGGTTGGTTGTCAAAGGATATGCACAACAAAAAGGTATTGATTATGATGAGACATTTGCTCCTACGTCTAGGATGACTATTATTAGGTCAGTACTTGCTCTAGCAGCACATTTTGGTTGGCATATATATCAACTTGACATTAAGACTGCTTTTCTAAATGGTGATTTACACGAGGATGTGTATATTCAGCAGCCAGAAGGTTTTGAAGAGACAGGTAAAGAACACTTAGTGTGTAAGCTTATAAAAGCTTTGTATGGTTTAAAACAGGCACCTAGAGCATGGTATGAAAAGATACATACATATCTTTTATCCATTGGTTTCCATAACTCAGATGCAGCTCCAACTCTTTATGTCAAAGCTGAAACAGGTACGATGATTATAGCAATCATTTATGTGGATGATATTATAGTCACAGGTCCCAGAGATGAAGATTTGCATATGTTCAAAGAAGAATTGAAGCAAACATTTGATGTGAATGATTTAGGCATTCTACATTATTATCTTGGGATTCAGTTTCTGTTTCAAGATGAGTGTATCTACATGACACAACAGAAGTACATTGAGAAACTTTTGGAAAGGTTTCAGATGGGTGATTCTAAACCTATGCAAACACCTATGGATCAGAACATATCTTTACAAATGGTAGCAGATGCAGAGCCATTTGATGCTACTCTATATATTCAAGCAGTTGGTTGCTTGATTTATCTTTGTAATACACGTCCTGATATATAGTTTGCAGTTTCTCAAGTATCAAGGTTCATGCAGAATCCGACAGTGTTACATTGGAAATCAGTAAAGCGGATCTTTCGTTATTTGAAGGGAACTTCAAATTATGCTATGGTATTTTCTAAATCTACACATTTGTTACTAAAAGGATTTTCATATTTGATTGGGCAGGTGATAGAGACACAAGAAGAAGTACTAGTGGATTTTGTTTTTATCTTGGAGATTGTCTTATCTCATGGTTTTCAAAAAGACAACCCACTATTGCCACTTCATCGTGTGAAGCTGAATATCGTGCAGCATTTACAGCTACTCTAGAGTCAGTATGGTTGCAGAAGATTTTCAGTTATCTTGATGTAAGAGTACATCAACCCATTCAGATATTTTCAGATAGCCAAAGTGCTATAGCTATAGCTAAGAATCCAGTGCATCATGCAAGGACAAAGCATATAGAGGTACACTACCACTATATTCGAGAGCAGATAGCTAAGAAGCACATTGAGCTGGTTTATGTTCCTTCTAGTGAGAATGTTGCAGATATATTTACCAAAGCATTGACTAGAGATAGTCATGAGAAGATTTGCAGGTTACTGAATCTTGTACCAATATGACATTGAAGGAGGGATTGTTGGAAGTCAATGTCCTCATTGGCTTAACAAATATCTTCAACAAATAGTTCTCTATAATCTTCCAGGCGGACGCAATTCCAATATATAGATTCTATTCTATATCCCTCAAGGAATCGACGGCCGCAGCACGCATATACATTTTTGTTTGTAGATGAAGAACAAGAGAAGCCGACGGGCGCACTTGGGCTAGCTGAAAAGCTGTAAAATCGTTCTCCGCCCACCCGGGTTCAAATATGATCGGATTACTTTTCCATTAGCGATCAAATATGATCGTAGCTTTTTGAATCAGCTTTTCATGAGTACTTCAAACCGATATAAACAAGGCCTTGGCTCTTTGTATAATCACTCACTCAAAGATCTAGAGCTTGGAGATCTTCTTGAAGACAGAGTGTTCTCACACTCTTGAAGGAGGTGAAGTTGTGGTGAAGGAGAGGCTACTCTCATTGCAGCAGGAAGTCTTCTACGAGGTGGTTGTAACTATCTTTTGTGAGTTAACCTTGTGGTTGATTTACAATTTCATTACACTATTTTGTTAGCTTCGTTGCTTCATTCTCTTCACACACACTTAGATTATTTCGACATAATCTAAATTTTGTATCATCATCTTCTTATTCTTCCATTAGTGAGTGCACCACTTTATATGGTTGAGTAGTACTCCCATGTTGTAATTTGGACATCTATTATTATTAGTGAAGTAAGCATCCAGCTTACGTTCCCTATCCTTGTCTCAAGTTCTCTTTCTTTCTCTATCTCACTTATCATCTTGTCAATTAAGTTGTGTATGCTCAAGAGGTTTTAGTATTGGAACGATCCTGGGGCCCCAAATTCCAACACTTGGTATCAGAGCTACATAATTGACATACACACTTAAGATAAGATGAGTGAGATTAGAATTGAGATTGAAGACAAGTTGAATGGATCTTCTAATTATCCCATGTGGAGTTTCATGATGATGAACTTGTTAGTGACAAAGGATTTATGGAGTATCGTCAATGGATCCTTAACAAGACCAAGACGAGAAGGCGAAGAAGGATCTACAGAAGCTTCAACAGGTACTGGAATTGCTATTACAGAACCAACAGAAGAAGAGGTAACCACTTCGACATCCAGAGTCACTGCTAGGTCTTTACCTAGAGTTCCTCCTACTGAAGATCAGGCAAGATGGGATGCTAGAGATGCTTTAGCACTTTCATTCATAGCAATAAGTGTCAAAAAGCATATTCTACCACAGATCAGATCTTGCAGAAGTTCTAGTCAAGCTTGGTTAAAGCTCGAGAATCTTTTTCAGAGCAGAAATCCTGCTAGAAAAGCTCACTTGAGGAGACAACTAGCAAATACAAGGATGAAAGCTGGTGAGTCAATACAAACCCACATTACGAGACTCGTTGACTTAAGAGATCAACTTCTAAATGTAGGAGTTGAGATATCAGATGAAGAAATGGTAAATATGCTGATTAATTCACTTCCTATTTCATATCGATCTTTCATAACCACTCTTACCCTTACCACAAGAGATAGAGAGGTTACATTTGAAGAGTTAGAGTTCTTGTTACTTCAAGATGAAGATCAGTTGAAGGGAATGGAAGAGAATGAAGAAGCACTTTCATCTTCATCAAAGGGTAAGAAGAAGAAGGATAAGAAGAAGGAAAAACAATCCAAGAAGGAAAGTAGGTCCCTCTCATCTTCTACTTCAGATTCTGTATCTACGACATCTAAAGAGAATTCTTCTAAGAAGAAGATAAAAATATGTTCTTTTTGCAAGAAACGTGGACATATTCAGTCGGAATGTTATAAAAGGATTGCAGCAGAAAAGAAAAAGGCATCAGGTAATGTTGCAGAAGATGATAAAAAAGGGAAATCTCAAGGTGATTCTTATGCCTGTATCACTATTGAGGAAGTAGCTTTTGATCAAGCAGCTTTACAAGTTCTTTCAGCAAGTCCTTGGATATTCGACTCAGGTGCTACAAAGCATATGACAGGTTGTAGAGATGTATTTTCTTCTCTCTCCTATTCTTCAGGTAGAAGAGTTACTATTGCAGATGGCAATGATTTGGATGTTGTGGGAATAGGTACAGTAACCCTAAAGTCAAGAGAAGGTGGTGTTTTCCAAATTTCAGATGTCCTTTATGTACCTGAAATGAAGATAAATCTGCTATCTATATCTACATTTTTAAGTGATGGTTTTAAAGTTGTATTTGAGAAAGATCTTTGTAAGATCTTATCACATAAAGAAGACAAGTGTCTTTTACAAGGTAAGCATAAAGGAGGGGTCTTTGTTTTGTCAAAAATCAGTCAAGCATATGCAGTCAAATCTTCGTCACCGGTGGAAGATATGAAGCTATGGCATGAAAGATTTGGACATATCAGTTTTGGAGCTCTCAAGAATATCAAAGATAGAGGTATGGTTGAGAGTTTACCCTCATTCAAGCTACCTGATGATTCAGATATATGTGAAGGTTGTCTTGAAGGTAAGATGCATAAACTACCTTTCAAGAAACATGGTCATATTACAGCTACCAGGAAATTGCAGATTATTCATTTAGATGTGAATGGACCTATGAGAGCAGACTCTATTCAGGGTTTCAGGTATTTTGTCCTATTTGTGGATGATTTTACAAGATACTCATGGATCTATGGTCTTAAGTCGAAGTCAGAAGTCTTTCCTATGTTCAAGAAGTTTGTAGCTATGGTTGAAAATGAAAGTCACGAAACTGTCCAGATTCTAAGAAGTGATAGAGGTGGAGAATACTTGTCAAATGAGTTTCAGACATTTCTCGATGAGAAAGGTATTACTCGACACCTTACTATTGCTTATACTCCTCAGCAAAATGGTGTTGCAGAAAGAAAGAATAGAGTACTTGTTGAAATGATGCGGAGCATGATGGAGTCCAAGAAGCTTTCACCAAAATTCTGGTTTGATGCAGTACATACAGCTAATCACATTTTGAACAGGTCATCTACAAAAGCTTTAAAGGTAATCACACCGTATGAAGCTTATTATGGTAGAAAACCTAATGTGAGTTACTTCAAAGTGTTTGGATCACTTTCTTATGTACATGTTGAGAAAAAGGACCGAAGCAAACTAGATGTAAAGGCAAAGAAAGCTGTTTTTATTGGATATCCTGTTGAAAGCAAAGGATACAGGTTTTATGTTCCAGAAACAGGTGAAGTTATTCTTTCACGTAATGCTTATATTGCTGAAGATAAGGTTTATGATAAAGAAGCAGAAATTCCGGAGTTCATTAGTGAAAATGACTATGGAATTTTTAGAAAGATTCTGGATGTACATGTTCAGCCATATAAGGAGGGAGTTAAACCTCAAATTCCTAGTATTCAAGAAAAAATTGAAGAAAGAGGAATTTCACAACCATCTACAAAGTCAGTTCCACAAGAGACTTTGATTCCAGAAATGGAAGAAGTTAAAGTTCCAGAAAGTCCTAGTACCTCAACAGGACAAGTTCCAGAACGTGTGGAAGCTGAAAGTTCAGAAAAAGTTTCACCACTATTCAAGGATACACCTACGTGGTTATACCAGACTTGGAAAGATAGTGGTATAAAAACTTTTACTGGAAGAACAAGGAGTCAGACTAGACAACAACAACAAGATCATGTAAGAACAAGAAGTCAAACTAGACAGCAAAAAGATCATGTAAGTTTTGCTGAAGACTTTGAGATTCATGATATTTTGGCACTTACGACTGTTGAAGATGAACCTACGTGTGTTAAAGATGCACTTAACATTCCTATTTGGAGAAAAGCTATGCAAGAAGAGATTGATTCTATTCATAAGAATCAAACTTGGCAGCTATGTGAGTTACCAGAAGGAAAGAAGGCTATAGGTGTAAAATGGATCTTTAAAATCAAAAGGAAAGCAGATGGTACTATTGATAGATACAAGGCCAGGTTGGTTGTCAAAGGATATGCACAACAAAAAGGTATTGATTATGATGAGACATTTGCTCCTACGTCTAGGATGACTATTATTAGGTCAGTACTTGCTCTAGCAGCACATTTTGGTTGGCATATATATCAACTTGACATTAAGACTGCTTTTCTAAATGGTGATTTACACGAGGATGTGTATATTTAGCAGCCAGAAGGTTTTGAAGAGACAGGTAAAGAACACTTAGTGTGTAAGCTTATAAAAGCTTTGTATGGTTTAAAACAGGCACCTAGAGCATGGTATGAAAAGATACATACATATCTTTTATCCATTGGTTTCCATAACTCAGATGCAGCTCCAACTCTTTATGTCAAAGCTGAAACAGGTACGATGATTATAGCAATCATTTATGTGTATGATATTATAGTCACAGGTCCCAGAGATGAAGATTTGCAGATGTTCAAAGAAGAATTGAAGCAAACATTTGATGTGAATGATTTAGGCATTCTACATTATTATCTTGGGATTCAGTTTCTGTTTCAAGATGAGTGTATCTACATGACACAACAGAAGTACATTGAGAAACTTTTGGAAAGGTTTCAGATGGGTGATTCTAAACCTATGCAAACACCTATGGATCAGAACATATCTTTACAAATGGTAGCAGATGCAGAGCCATTTGATGCTACTCTATATATTCAAGCAGTTGGTTGCTTGATTTATCTTTGTAATACACGTCCTGATATACAGTTTGCAGTTTCTCAAGTATCAAGGTTCATGCAGAATCCGACAGTGTTACATTGGAAATCAGTAAAGCGGATCTTTCGTTATTTGAAGGGAACTTCAAATTATGCTATGGTATTTTCGAAATCTACACATTTGTTACTAAAAGGATTTTCAGATTTGATTGGGCAGGTGATAGAGACACAAGAAGAAGTACTAGTGGATTTTGTTTTTATCTTGGAGATTGTCTTATCTCATGGTTTTCAAAAAGACAACCCACTATTGCCACTTCATCGTGTGAAGCTGAATATCGTGCAGCATTTACAGCTACTCTAGAGTCAGTATGGTTGCAGAAGAATTTCAGTTATCTTGATGTAAGAGTACATCAACCCATTCAGATATTTTCAGATAGCCAAAGTGCTATAGCTATAGCTAAGAGTCCAGTGCATCATGCAAGGACAAAGCATATAGAGGTACACTACCACTATATTCGAGAGCAGATAGCTAAGAAGCACATTGAGCTGGTTTATGTTCCTTCTAGTGAGAATGTTGCAGATATATTTACCAAAGCATTGACTAGAGATAGTCATGAGAAGATTTGCAGGTTACTGAATCTTGTACCAATATGACATTGAAGGAGGGATTGTTGGAAGTCAATGTCCTCATTGTCTTAACAAATATCTTCAACAAATAGTTCTCTATAATCTTCCAGGCGGACGGAATTCCAATATATAGATTCTATTCTATATCCCTCAAGGAATCGACGGCAGAGCACGCATATAGATCTTTGTTTGTAGACGAAGAACAAGAGAAGCCGACGGGCGCACTTGGTCTAGCTGAAAAGCTGTAATATCGTTCTCCGCCCACCCGGGTTCAAATCCCGTTAAACGCAACGTGAAGACAGATTTTTTCTTAGTTGTTTGCTTTTAGGAAACACACGGATGGACGGCGGATTACTTTTCCATTAGCGATCAAATATGATCGTAGCTTTTTAAATCAGCTTTTCATGAGTACTTCAAACCTATATAAACAAGGCCTTGGCTCTTTGTATAATCACTCACTCAAAGATCTAGAGCTTGGAGATCTTCTTGAAGACAGAGTGTTCTCACACTCTTGAAGGAGGTGAAGTTGTGGTGAAGGAGAGGCTACTCTCATTGCAGCAGGAAGTCTTCTACGAGGTGGTTGTAACTATCTTTTGTGAGTTAACCTTGTGGTTGATTTACAATTTCATTACACTATTTTGTTAGCTTCGTTGCTTCATTCTCTTCACACACACTTAGATTATTTCGACATAATCTAAATTTTGTATCATCATCTTCTTATTCTTCCATTAGTGAGTGCACCACTTTATATGGTTGAGTAGTACTCCCATGTTGTAATTTGGACATCTATTATTATTAGTGAAGTAAGCATCCAGCTTACGTTCCCTATCCTTGTCTCAAGTTCTCTTTCTTTCTCTATCTCACTTATCATCTTGTCAATTAAGTTGTGTATGCTCAAGAGGTTTTAGTATTGGAACGATCCTGGGGCCCCAAATTCCAACACTTGGTATCAGAGCTACATAATTGACATACACACTTAAGATAAGATGAGTGAGATTAGAATTGAGATTGAAGACAAGTTGAATGGATCTTCTAATTATCCCATGTGGAGTTTCATGATGATGAACTTGTTAGTGACAAAGGATTTATGGAGTATCGTCAATGGATCCTTAACAAGACCAAGACGAGAAGGCGAAGAAGGATCTACAGAAGCTTCAACAGGTACTGGAATTGCTATTACAGAACCAACAGAAGAAGAGGTAACCACTTCGACATCCAGAGTCACTGCTAGGTCTTTACCTAGAGTTCCTCCTACTGAAGATCAGGCAAGATGGGATGCTAGAGATGCTTTAGCACTTTCATTCATAGCAATAAGTGTCAAAAAGCATATTCTACCACAGATCAGATCTTGCAGAAGTTCTAGTCAAGCTTGGTTAAAGCTCGAGAATCTTTTTCAGAGCAGAAATCCTGCTAGAAAAGCTCACTTGAGGAAACAACTAGCAAATACAAGGATGAAAGCTGGTGAGTCAATACAAACCCACATTACGAGACTCGTTGACTTAAGAGATCAACTTCTAAATGTAGGAGTTGAGATATCAGATGAAGAAATGGTAAATATGCTGATTAATTCACTTCCTATTTCATATCGATCTTTCATAACCACTCTTACCCTTACCACAAGAGATAGAGAGGTTACATTTGAAGAGTTAGAGTTCTTGTTACTTCAAGATGAAGATCAGTTGAAGGGAATGGAAGAGAATGAAGAAGCACTTTCATCTTCATCAAAGGGTAAGAAGAAGAAGGATAAGAAGAAGGAAAAACAATCCAAGAAGGAAAGTAGGTCCCTCTCATCTTCTACTTCAGATTCTGTATCTACGACATCTAAAGAGAATTCTTCTAAGAAGAAGATAAAAATATGTTCTTTTTGCAAGAAACGTGGACATATTCAGTCAGAATGTTATAAAAGGATTGCAGCAGAAAAGAAAAAGGCATCAGGTAATGTTGCAGAAGATGATAAAAAAGGGAAATCTCAAGGTGATTCTTATGCCTGTATCACTATTGAGGAAGTAGCTTTTGATCAAGCAGCTTTACAAGTTCTTTCAGCAAGTCCTTGGATATTCGACTCAGGTGCTACAAAGCATATGACAGGTTGTAGAGATGTATTTTCTTCTCTCTCCTATTCTTCAGGTAGAAGAGTTACTATTGCAGATGGCAATGATTTGGATGTTGTGGGAATAGGTACAGTAACCCTAAAGTCAAGAGAAGGTGGTGTTTTCCAAATTTCAGATGTCCTTTATGTACCTGAAATGAAGATAAATCTGCTATCTATATCTACATTTTTAAGTGATGGTTTTAAAGTTGTATTTGAGAAAGATCTTTGTAAGATCTTATCACATAAAGAAGACAAGTGTCTTTTACAAGGTAAGCATAAAGGAGGGGTCTTTGTTTTGTCAAAAATCAGTCAAGCATATGCAGTCAAATCTTCGTCACCGGTGGAAGATATGAAGCTATGGCATGAAAGATTTGGACATATCAGTTTTGGAGCTCTCAAGAATATCAAAGATAGAGGTATGGTTGAGAGTTTACCCTCATTCAAGCTACCTGATGATTCAGATATATGTGAAGGTTGTCTTGAAGGTAAGATGCATAAACTACCTTTCAAGAAACATGGTCATATTACAGCTACCAGGAAATTGCAGATTATTCATTCAGATGTGAATGGACCTATGAGAGCAGACTCTATTCAGGGTTTCAGGTATTTTGTCCTATTTGTGGATGATTTTACAAGATACTCATGGATCTATGGTCTTAAGTCGAAGTCAGAAGTCTTTCCTATGTTCAAGAAGTTTGTAGCTATGGTTGAAAATGAAAGTCACGAAACTGTCCAGATTCTAAGAAGTGATAGAGGTGGAGAATACTTGTCAAATGAGTTTCAGACATTTCTCGATGAGAAAGGTATTACTCGACACCTTACTATTGCTTATACTCCTCAGCAAAATGGTGTTGCAGAAAGAAAGAATAGAGTACTTGTTGAAATGATGCGGAGCATGATGGAGTCCAAGAAGCTTTCACCAAAATTCTGGTTTGATGCAGTACATACAGCTAATCACATTTTGAACAGGTCATCTACAAAAGCTTTAAAGGTAATCACACCGTATGAAGCTTATTATGGTAGAAAACCTAATGTGAGTTACTTCAAAGTTTTTGGATCACTTTCTTATGTACATGTTGAGAAAAAGGACCGAAGCAAACTAGATGTAAAGGCAAAGAAAGCTGTTTTTATTGGATATCCTGTTGAAAGCAAAGGATACAGGTTTTATGTTCCAGAAACAGGTGAAGTTATTCTTTCACGTAATGCTTATATTGCTGAAGATAAGGTTTATGATAAAGAAGCAGAAATTCCGGAGTTCATTAGTGAAAATGACTATGGAATTTTTAGAAAGATTCTGGATGTACATGTTCAGCCATATAAGGAGGGAGTTAAACCTCAAATTCCTAGTATTCAAGAAAAAATTGAAGAAAGAGGAATTTCACAACCATCTACAAAGTCAGTTCCACAAGAGACTTTGATTCCAGAAATGGAAGAAGTTAAAGTTCCAGAAAGTCCTAGTACCTCAACAGGACAAGTTCCAGAACGTGTGGAAGCTGAAAGTTCAGAAAAAGTTTCACCACTATTCAAGGATACACCTACGTGGTTATACCAGACTTGGAAAGATAGTGGTATAAAAACTTTTACTGGAAGAACAAGGAGTCAGACTAGACAACAACAACAAGATCATGTAAGAACAAGAAGTCAAACTAGACAGCAAAAAGATCATGTAAGTTTTGCTGAAGACTTTGAGATTCATGATATTTTGGCACTTACGACTGTTGAAGATGAACCTACGTGTGTTAAAGATGCACTTAACATTCCTATTTGGAGAAAAGCTATGCAAGAAGAGATTGATTCTATTCATAAGAATCAAACTTGGCAGCTATGTGAGTTACCAGAAGGAAAGAAGGCTATAGGTGTAAAATGGATCTTTAAAATCAGAAGGAAAGCAGATGGTACTATTGATAGATACAAGGCCAGGTTGGTTGTCAAAGGATATGCACAACAAAAAGGTATTGATTATGATGAGACATTTGCTCCTACGTCTAGGATGACTATTATTAGGTCAGTACTTGCTCTAGCAGCACATTTTGGTTGGCATATATATCAACTTGACATTAAGACTGCTTTTCTAAATGGTGATTTACACGAGGATGTGTATATTCAGCAGCCAGAAGGTTTTGAAGAGACAGGTAAAGAACACTTAGTGTGTAAGCTTATAAAAGCTTTGTATGGTTTAAAACAGGCACCTAGAGCATGGTATGAAAAGATACATACATATCTTTTATCCATTGGTTTCCATAACTCAGATGCAGCTCCAACTCTTTATGTCAAAGCTGAAACAGGTACGATGATTATAGCAATCATTTATGTGGATGATATTATAGTCACAGGTCCCAGAGATGAAGATTTGCATATGTTCAAAGAAGAATTGAAGCAAACATTTGATGTGAATGATTTAGGCATTCTACATTATTATCTTGGGATTCAGTTTCTGTTTCAAGATGAGTGTATCTACATGACACAACAGAAGTACATTGAGAAACTTTTGGAAAGGTTTCAGATGGGTGATTCTAAACCTATGCAAACACCTATGGATCAGAACATATCTTTACAAATGGTAGCAGATGCAGAGCCATTTGATGCTACTCTATATATTCAAGCAGTTGGTTGCTTGATTTATCTTTGTAATACACGTCCTGATATATAGTTTGCAGTTTCTCAAGTATCAAGGTTCATGCAGAATCCGACAGTGTTACATTGGAAATCAGTAAAGCGGATCTTTCGTTATTTGAAGGGAACTTCAAATTATGCTATGGTATTTTCTAAATCTACACATTTGTTACTAAAAGGATTTTCATATTTGATTGGGCAGGTGATAGAGACACAAGAAGAAGTACTAGTGGATTTTGTTTTTATCTTGGAGATTGTCTTATCTCATGGTTTTCAAAAAGACAACCCACTATTGCCACTTCATCGTGTGAAGCTGAATATCGTGCAGCATTTACAGCTACTCTAGAGTCAGTATGGTTGCAGAAGATTTTCAGTTATCTTGATGTAAGAGTACATCAACCCATTCAGATATTTTCAGATAGCCAAAGTGCTATAGCTATAGCTAAGAATCCAGTGCATCATGCAAGGACAAAGCATATAGAGGTACACTACCACTATATTCGAGAGCAGATAGCTAAGAAGCACATTGAGCTGGTTTATGTTCCTTCTAGTGAGAATGTTGCAGATATATTTACCAAAGCATTGACTAGAGATAGTCATGAGAAGATTTGCAGGTTACTGAATCTTGTACCAATATGACATTGAAGGAGGGATTGTTGGAAGTCAATGTCCTCATTGGCTTAACAAATATCTTCAACAAATAGTTCTCTATAATCTTCCAGGCGGACGCAATTCCAATATATAGATTCTATTCTATATCCCTCAAGGAATCGACGGCCGCAGCACGCATATACATTTTTGTTTGTAGATGAAGAACAAGAGAAGCCGACGGGCGCACTTGGGCTAGCTGAAAAGCTGTAAAATCGTTCTCCGCCCACCCGGGTTCAAATATGATCGGATTACTTTTCCATTAGCGATCAAATATGATCGTAGCTTTTTGAATCAGCTTTTCATGAGTACTTCAAACCGATATAAACAAGGCCTTGGCTCTTTGTATAATCACTCACTCAAAGATCTAGAGCTTGGAGATCTTCTTGAAGACAGAGTGTTCTCACACTCTTGAAGGAGGTGAAGTTGTGGTGAAGGAGAGGCTACTCTCATTGCAGCAGGAAGTCTTCTACGAGGTGGTTGTAACTATCTTTTGTGAGTTAACCTTGTGGTTGATTTACAATTTCATTACACTATTTTGTTAGCTTCATTGCTTCATTCTCTTCACACACACTTAGATTATTTCGACATAATCTAAATTTTGTATCATCATCTTCTTATTCTTCCATTAGTGAGTGCACCACTTTATATGGTTGAGTAGTACTCCCATGTTGTAATTTGGACATCTATTATTATTAGTGAAGTAAGCATCCAGCTTACGTTCCCTATCCTTGTCTCAAGTTCTCTTTCTTTCTCTATCTCACTTATCATCTTGTCAATTAAGTTGTGTATGCTCAAGAGGTTTTAGTATTGGAACGATCCTGGGGCCCCAAATTCCAACACTTGGTATCAGAGCTACATAATTGACATACACACTTAAGATAAGATGAGTGAGATTAGAATTGAGATTGAAGACAAGTTGAATGGATCTTCTAATTATCCCATGTGGAGTTTCATGATGATGAACTTGTTAGTGACAAAGGATTTATGGAGTATCGTCAATGGATCCTTAACAAGACCAAGACGAGAAGGCGAAGAAGGATCTACAGAAGCTTCAACAGGTACTGGAATTGCTATTACAGAACCAACAGAAGAAGAGGTAACCACTTCGACATCCAGAGTCACTGCTAGGTCTTTACCTAGAGTTCCTCCTACTGAAGATCAGGCAAGATGGGATGCTAGAGATGCTTTAGCACTTTCATTCATAGCAATAAGTGTCAAAAAGCATATTCTACCACAGATCAGATCTTGCAGAAGTTCTAGTCAAGCTTGGTTAAAGCTCGAGAATCTTTTTCAGAGCAGAAATCCTGCTAGAAAAGCTCACTTGAGGAGACAACTAGCAAATACAAGGATGAAAGCTGGTGAGTCAATACAAACCCACATTACGAGACTCGTTGACTTAAGAGATCAACTTCTAAATGTAGGAGTTGAGATATCAGATGAAGAAATGGTAAATATGCTGATTAATTCACTTCCTATTTCATATCGATCTTTCATAACCACTCTTACCCTTACCACAAGAGATAGAGAGGTTACATTTGAAGAGTTAGAGTTCTTGTTACTTCAAGATGAAGATCAGTTGAAGGGAATGGAAGAGAATGAAGAAGCACTTTCATCTTCATCAAAGGGTAAGAAGAAGAAGGATAAGAAGAAGGAAAAACAATCCAAGAAGGAAAGTAGGTCCCTCTCATCTTCTACTTCAGATTCTGTATCTACGACATCTAAAGAGAATTCTTCTAAGAAGAAGATAAAAATATGTTCTTTTTGCAAGAAACGTGGACATATTCAGTCAGAATGTTATAAAAGGATTGCAGCAGAAAAGAAAAAGGCATCAGGTAATGTTGCAGAAGATGATAAAAAAGGGAAATCTCAAGGTGATTCTTATGCCTGTATCACTATTGAGGAAGTAGCTTTTGATCAAGCAGCTTTACAAGTTCTTTCAGCAAGTCCTTGGATATTCGACTCAGGTGCTACAAAGCATATGACAGGTTGTAGAGATGTATTTTCTTCTCTCTCCTATTCTTCAGGTAGAAGAGTTACTATTGCAGATGGCAATGATTTGGATGTTGTGGGAATAGGTACAGTAACCCTAAAGTCAAGAGAAGGTGGTGTTTTCCAAATTTCAGATGTCCTTTATGTACCTGAAATGAAGATAAATCTGCTATCTATATCTACATTTTTAAGTGATGGTTTTAAAGTTGTATTTGAGAAAGATCTTTGTAAGATCTTATCACATAAAGAAGACAAGTGTCTTTTACAAGGTAAGCATAAAGGAGGGGTCTTTGTTTTGTCAAAAATCAGTCAAGCATATGCAGTCAAATCTTCGTCACCGGTGGAAGATATGAAGCTATGGCATGAAAGATTTGGACATATCAGTTTTGGAGCTCTCAAGAATATCAAAGATAGAGGTATGGTTGAGAGTTTACCCTCATTCAAGCTACCTGATGATTCAGATATATGTGAAGGTTGTCTTGAAGGTAAGATGCATAAACTACCTTTCAAGAAACATGGTCATATTACAGCTACCAGGAAATTGCAGATTATTCATTTAGATGTGAATGGACCTATGAGAGCAGACTCTATTCAGGGTTTCAGGTATTTTGTCCTATTTGTGGATGATTTTACAAGATACTCATGGATCTATGGTCTTAAGTCGAAGTCGGAAGTCTTTCCTATGTTCAAGAAGTTTGTAGCTATGGTTGAAAATGAAAGTCACGAAACTGTCCAGATTCTAAGAAGTGATAGAGGTGGAGAATACTTGTCAAATGAGTTTCAGACATTTCTCGATGAGAAAGGTATTACTCGACACCTTACTATTGCTTATACTCCTCAGCAAAATGGTGTTGCAGAAAGAAAGAATAGAGTACTTGTTGAAATGATGCGGAGCATGATGGCGTCCAAGAAGCTTTCACCAAAATTCTGGTTTGATGCAGTACATACAGCTAATCACATTTTGAACAGGTCATCTACAAAAGCTTTAAAGGTAATCACACCGTATGAAGCTTATTATGGTAGAAAACCTAATGTGAGTTACTTCAAAGTGTTTGGATCACTTTCTTATGTACATGTTGAGAAAAAGGACTGAAGCAAACTAGATGTAAAGGCAAAGAAAGCTGTTTTTATTGGATATCCTGTAAAAAGCAAAGGATACAGGTTTTATGTTCCAGAAACAGGTGAAGTTATTCTTTCACGTAATGCTTATATTGCTGAAGATAAGGTTTATGATAAAGAAGCAGAAATTCCAGAGTTCATTAGTGAAAATGACTATGGAATTTTTAGAAAGATTCTGGATGTACATGTTCAGCCATATTAGGAGGGAGTTAAACCTCAAATTCCTAGTATTCAAGAAAAAATTGAAGAAAGAGGAATTTCACAACCATCTACAAAGTCAGTTCCACAAGAGACTTTGATTCCAGAAATGGAAGAAGTTAAAGTTCCAGAAAGTCCTAGTACCTCAACAGGACAAGTTCCAAAACCTGTGGAAGCTGAAAGTTCAGAAAGAGTTTCACCACTATTCAAGGATACACCTACGTGGTTATACCAGACTTGGAAAGATAGTGGTATAAAAACTTTTACTGGAAGAACAAGGAGTCAGACTAGACAACAACAACAAGATCATGTAAGAACAAGAAGTCAAACTAGACAGCAAAAAGATCATGTAAGTTTTGCTGAAGACTTTGAGATTCATGATAGTTTGGCAGTTACGACTGTTGAAGATGAACCTACGTGTGTTAAAGATGCACTTAACATTCCTATTTGGAGAAAAGCTATGCAAGAAGAGATTGATTCTATTCATAAGAATCAAACTTGGCAGCTATGTGAGTTACCAGAAGGAAAGAAGGCTATAGGTGTAAAATGGAACTTTAAAATCAAAAGGAAAGCAGATGGTACTATTGATAGATACAAGGCCAGGTTGGTTGTCAAAGGATATGCACAACAAAAAGGTATTGATTATGATGAGACATTTGCTCCTACGTCTAGGATGACTATTATTAGGTCAGTACTTGCTCTAGCAGCACATTTTGGTTGGCATATATATCAACTTGGCATTAAGAATGCTTTTCTAAATGGTGATTTACACGAGGATGTGTATATTCAGCAGCCAGAAGGTTTTGAAGAGACAGGTAAAGAACACTTAGTGTGTAAGCTTATAAAAGCTTTGTATGGTTTAAAACAGGCACCTAGAGCGTGGTATGAAAAGATACATACATATCTTTTATCCATTGGTTTCCATAACTCAGATGCAGCTCCAACTCTTTATGTCAAAGCTGAAACAGGTACGATGATTATAGCAATCATTTATGTTGATGATATTATAGTCACAGGTCCCAGAGATGAAGATTTGCAGATGTTCAAAGAAGAATTGAAGCAAACATTTGATGTGAATGATTTAGGCATTCTACATTATTATCTTGGGATTCAGTTTCTGTTTCAAGATGAGTGTATCTACATGACACAACAGAAGTACATTGAGAAACTTTTGGAAAGGTTTCAGATGGGTGATTCTAAACCTATGCAAACACCTATGGATCAGAACATATCTTTACAAATGGTAGCAGATGCAGAGCCATTTGATGCTACTCTATATATTCAAGCAGTTGGTTGCTTGATTTATCTTTGTAATACACGTCCTGATATACAGTTTGCAGTTTCTCAAGTATCAAGGTTCATGCAGAATCCGACTGTGTTACATTGGAAATCAGTAAAGCGGATCTTTTGTTATTTGAAGGGAACTTCAAATTATGCTATGGTATTTTCGAAATCTACACATTTGTTACTAAAAGGATTTTCAGATTTGATTGGGCAGGTGATAGAGACACAAGAAGAAGTACTAGTGGATTTTGTTTTTATCTTGGAGATTGTCTTATCTCATGGTTTTCAAAAAGACAACCCACTATTGCCACTTCATCGTGTGAAGCTGAATATCGTGCAGCATTTACAGCTACTCTAGAGTCAGTATGGTTGCAGAAGATTTTCAGTTATCTTGATGTAAGAGTACATCAACCCATTCAGATATTTTCAGATAGCCAAAGTGCTATAGCTATAGCTAAGAATCCAGTGCATCATGCAAGGACAAAGCATATAGAGGTACACTACCACTATATTCGAGAGCAGATAGCTAAGAAGCACATTGAGCTGGTTTATGTTCCTTCTAGTGAGAATGTTGCAGATATATTTACCAAAGCATTGACTAGAGATAGTCATGAGAAGATTTGCAGGTTACTGAATCTTGTACCAATATGACATTCAAGGAGGGATTGTTGGAAGTCAATGTCCTCATTGGCTTCCAACAAAATAATCTACCTGTTTTTTCTCCCTTGGCAATTCTCTTAAATCCATGTTGGGGATCCTCCACAAAAGCTCCATATTTGTTGAACCTAACCTGCAAACCCTTTTCCACTATCTGTCCAACACTCATCAGATTCTTTGTGATAGTAGGTACATAAAGAACTCTCCTCAACAGATTCCGATTCCCATCAGAAGTTTTGACATTTCCTACCTTGACCACTGAATGCTTGGTGTCATGGCCTGTCTGCACTTGGTGCTTTTCCTTGGGCTCCTCAAGATAAAAAAGGAGAGCTACATTGCCTACTACATGGTTTGAACAACCTGAGTCAATATAGAAGAGGTGTTCATCATTCATACCTTGTTTTGAAGTCATAATGAGAAAAGAATCCTCTTGATCCTCTATATAATTGTTGAAGTCTTTTTTTGATTTGTATCCTCCTTGATAGTTTTTGTTGTTGTAGCCATGGTTTGTAGCCTTGATTATGGTTGAATCTTCCTCTTGATTGTGAGTAGCCACATCTTTGAAATCCTCTTCCTCTCCGATTCTTGAAGTTCCTATAGCACTCATGTGTTGTGTGATTAGACAATCCAGATATATTGCATGGGGAGGAGTTGAAAGGTCTCCCCCTACCTTGCTTACCTCCTCTGCCCCTTCCTCTTGAGTTTCTACCTCTCCCTGCATAGTTATCTTGAGAAGTAGTACCTTCATCTTCTACTTTCTTGCTCTTTCCTTTATCTTTAGACTTTCCTTTATATGTGTATAGGGCAGAAGAGTTGTTCCCTCTTGATGGTTCTCCATTTTTTTTGAGCTTGGCTTCATGGGTAAAGAGTTGTCCCTTGAGAGTGGTAAGATCTAGAATTTTCATTTCCATGTAAAGGTCCATGTCAGTTGTGAAAGCTTCCCACTTATCATTTGCCTTGATGCCATTGATTATCTATCTCACTATTTGCTCCTCTTCAATGTCCTCTCCTATGCTTGCCAATCGATCAGCTACATCCTTTACTTTGGTCACATACTCTAAAACATTCTGCTTGGGTTGCTTTCTTTAAATAGTAAACTCAATCCACAATTATATTTTTTCTAGCTCTTTTATTGGACGAAAAGTATGAAGATAGTGTATCCCAAGTCTCTTGGGAAGTTTTACAATTCCTAATATGAGGAAGAAGAAAGTCAGAAATAGAGTTAAGTAGATATGACCTTGCTAAAGCATCTTTGGCACACCATGAGTTGAGTCTTTCTAGCTCTTCTCTTGTAGGTTGACCTTTGCTTCTGAATATGTGCATCTCCTCATCTCTTGATATGTATCCATAGAGACTCCTTCCTTGTAGATATGTCTTCATCCTCAAGGAACATGTGGGATAGTTATTCCTATCCAATTTGTCAATAAAAGAAGGAAAACCATCTCCCATTTTACCTCAACTTGCTCTGATACCACTGTTGGAAGAGATGGATGGATACCTCAAGAAAGTGAGGTGGTACTGCTAAACATTGATTAGTAGCTGCCCTAAATCACTTCAGATTTTGATAGCAGGCCCTTTTATCTTGCAAATGGTGCCAAGAAAGTACCTATGTTCTTTGGAGTTTATCCTTCAAACAATTGAATCAAAACATATTACTTCATGAGTTGCAAGTGCCACAAAACTTTCTATTTTAGTCTAGATACCTACTGGTTCTTTTGCTCAGTGCTCACAGTACAGTAGCAATTGACCAAATTCCTTTTGAGGGAATCAAACTAACTTAAATAGCTAATTATTATGAGTGGAATCATCTAAAATTACAAACCACACACTAAGAAATCAATTTAACAATCCAAGGCTTACCCCTAATTTTTTAGGGCCTAAACAGTACAAGACCAGTGAGCAATTTGATGGTGATTTCTCCAAAATGGCTGAAGCAAATACCTTGAAATTTTGATAGCATAAAATAGAATTTTTAATGGTTCTAATAAGCTATAGATCATGCAAAATGGTTGAGAGATCACTGAGATATGGTCATGCAAATTTCACTGTTCTGAGTAGTCATAGCAGAGAATTGAACTGAAATTATCAATGAAGTATATCTATTATAGCACAATGATTTTACAAGATCATTGGCATTATGATGGTGCCCAATGATAGAGGAATGAGTAGGCTATAGAGTAGGCTACTCAACTCTTGCAAATGATCAATGGAAGAGCTATCTATGAGACCACACTTCACCATGAGTTTTACAAGCTCCTTTTATAAGTGTTTTTCCTCCAAGTTTGAATTTAAATTCAAACTTGGCTCTACCTAAAAGTGATTCCTCCAAATTAGGAATGATTCCATCAAACAAAATTCGTAGATCATATTTCTCCTAACTCCATGAGATTAAGGTTCTGTTGGAGTTAGACGTCTACAGAAGCACGCGAATAGCACAAGGAAGAAGAAGAAGAAGCTTGGATCACAACACACAATACTGAATGTATTACTAGAGAATGTACAAAGATAAGTAGCCCATTAGGGCAATAGGCATATATACAAGCTGGGGGAAAAAAACCTCCTAAAGAGGGAAAAAAGTGCCCCAACGATCCTAGAGTGTTCACACACATCACTACCTAAATATATCAACAAATCCCTCCTCGGAGTGATGCGGTGAACAAGTGGCTGGCATGCATGTATAAGGAAGTGCCAAGCTATGTTGAAATCACTCCACAAAAGGAAGTAAGCCCAAAGCTTTGCGGGAAGCTTCAAACTTCTCCCTAGGTAGAGCCTTCGTGAAAAGGCCTGCAATGTTCTCTTGCATGGGAACATATGCCAAGCTGATCTCCCCAGCAAAGAACCTCTCCCTACGATTATGATAATGCACCTCAATGTGCTTAGTGCGAGCATGGAACACAGGGTTCCTCGCAATTGCCAATGCGCTCTGACTCTCAGTGAAGATGGTGGTGGGAGAAGCTTGAACAACACCCAAATCAACCATAAGGCGTCTGAGCCACACACACTCAACAGTCGTTGTGAAAGTTGCTCTATACTCAGTCTCACAACTAGAAGTTGCCATAGTATGTTGGTGCAAGTCAACCACCAATTGATGTCTTGGATAAATCTTTGAAGTCAAAAATGAAGAAAAGATCAACAAATGAAGTTTGAAGATAGGGCATATTTAGGAAATGAAGACTTGTATACATATGTACATTTAACTTATAGTTAGCTCACTTATACCTTTTGTTATGGTCATGAGTTTGCACATATATGCCTATATATACAAGTAGAAAGTTGGGGGAAATATGAGAGATGCTTTTGTACAAGTCTAACTCTATAGCTGATTGACCTCTGTACAAGTTTTCAGATCCTAATTGTAATCAAGCTTAGAGAATTGAGAGTAGGAACATTTATATGTGTAAATGTTAAGAAGTGAAGTCTGCAACATGTGCAAATTTGATGCTAATTTTTTGGTCAGTTCTCCTTCCACAATTTAAAGTTTTGAGCAAGCAAGAACTCATTCTTTAAGTTGGAAGTTAAGCTACCTTTGGCTAAAAGCATTTGAATAAATGGGTTGTAGTTTGTGAGAACTATGCATTATAAGTTACAGGTGTCAAAGTCGACTCTAGAGAAGTAGATTTTTAGACATAGGTGGATTGTTTGGATCATTTCTCAAGATCTACTGAATATTTTGAGATGTTTTAACTTGGAGAAGGTGATAAATCTTTAGCCAACACGTTGGACAAAGTTTCATCAAAAACTTTACACATTTGATTAGTCAATTAATGAGTTAAGTGCAGCAACCTTTTCTGAGTAGTGACTCTCTTCACAGTTAGTGCAAATTTTGATAGTTTGACATTGGTCTTCCAAAATTGATCAAGGTTTTGAGTTATTCTTGATATAAAAGTGTTATAACATCAAGGATAGGTTGTTCTTTTGGAGATTAACACTCTCCACAAGTGGTGTCAGAGCAGGAATCATCAAAATAGAAGAAAGGAGGACCCTGATTGCTGTAGTCATAAGAAATCAACATTTGAAAGTTCAAAAGGTGAAAGCTTAAAGGAAAAAATTGAGAAGGAGGCCTGAAGCTATCAAGAAGATCAAAAGGAACTTCATTCAAAGTAAAGGTACACCTATTCCTCATAAAGCTTGAAGAATTTAATACACGGGTGAAGAAAGGATGGGAGATTCTCTTCGGATATAGAAATTGGATAGAGAAAACTATCCAGCTTGGTCAATGAGGATGGAAGCTCATCTCATGAGCAAAGACCTGATAGGTTATATCACAGGTGAAGAAGAAAAACCAGAATTCAGAGATCCTAGTGTTCCAACTAGGGATGGACTCTCAGATTTGAAGACTTGGATGAAGAGAGATGCTCAAGCAAGGAGCATTATCTACATGGGAGTCAATGACTACTTGCTACCTCATATTAGAGGACTTGAAAGTGCAAGTGACATATCGAATGCTTTGGAGGAGCATTTTCAAAATACTAAAAAGTCAAGGAAGGCATCTTTATGGGCAGAGTTCACTACATTAAAAAAGAAAGCTTCTCAATCCATTTCTGACTATGTAACGAGGATGAAGGACATTGCAGATGCATTAGGAGTAGTTGATGAAGATATTGAGGAGGATAAATTAGTAAGGCAAATCCTCACAGGTTTGAGAGGAGATGAGAAATGAAAGCCATTCATTTTGTCTACTGAATTGTCACTATATCATTTCACTCCTGGTTTAAATCAGTTGCTAGGACATATGCTAACTTTTGAGCAGGATGTCAAAGGTGATGTTGATAAGAGTACAGGTTAAGCAATGTATTCAAAAGACAAGAAGAAGAATAGCAAAGGCAAGCAACAATTAAATGAAGAAGAAGGTACAACTAGCCAAGTCAACTTCCTAAGAGGAAAGGTGGCAAAGGTAGAGGAAGAGGCAGAAGCAATAAAGATGGAGCCAAAGCTTGTTGGTGGTAAGACAAATCATTTAGCTCATGATTGTTGGCATAATAATTAGAATAATGGAGGATATAGTCAAAACTTTAATTCAAGAGGAAGAGGCGGTAGAAACCAAAGGGGTAATTTCAGAGGAAGAGAAAGTAGATGTTATTTTGGAAGAAATGCAGGTAGAGGATTCCAAAGTCAATCCTACATCATTACCTACTACAATTATGCTTCATATCAGAAGGAGGATTCAACTATGATTATGAATGCAACTTGTGAAAGACAAAGTGAAGACCAAAGAGTCTTCTACATTGACTCAGGGTGTAGCAATCACCTGAGTGGTAACATAGCTTTGATGACTGATTTGGAGAATAAGGTAACTAATCATGTAGTTAAAATAGGTGATAATACAAAGCACAATGTGAAGTCAATTGGATCAATAAAGGCCAAGGATGGAAGTAATCTTTTGAGTAAGGTTTTGTATGTTCCTACAAAGCACAATGTGAAGTCAATTGGATCAATAAAGGCCAAGGATGGAAGTACTCTTCTGAGTAAGGTTCATATTCTAAGCATGGTTTCATGTATTCAGAGAAGCTTGAATTAGTACACACAGATGTGTGGGCACCATCAAAGGATTTCAATATAAATGGTTCAAGATATTATGTGATTTATGTTGATGATGCTACCAGGTGGATCACTATATATGTGATCAAAGATAAGTCAGAGGCATTCAATACATCTAAACATTATCATGTGTATGCAGAAAGAATCACATGTCAAAATTGAAGAGACTAAGGTCAGATGCAGGGGGAGAGTATTTCTCTAATGATTTCAGTGATTACTTATGGAATGCAGGTATAAAAAGGAAGTTACTTCCAGGTACTCTCCTCAAAAAAATGGTGTAGCAGAAAGGAGAAATAGAACTCTTGTTGAGTTTGCAAGATCAATGATGAAGGAGAAAAATTGTCCAAATTATTTGTGGGCTGAGGCTATAAATATAGCTACATACTTGGTTAATAGGTTACCATGTAAAGCTTTGAAGGGTATGACACCTTATGAAGCTTGGTGGGGAAAGAGACCTACCTTAGATCATTGCAAAGTATTTGGATGTTTGGCTTATGCACATGTGCCATCTCAGTTGAGGCATAAATTGGAACCTAAAGCTGAAAAGTATGTGTTCATTGGATATGATGATAAGTAGATGGGTTATAGGTTGTGGAGTCCATCCACAAAGCAATTCCTTGTATCAAAGGATGTTACATTTGATGAGCAAGGTACTTGGTATGCAGGTACAATCAATAATCATGCAGATGATGAAGAAGTTTTGAATCAGAAGAAAGGTAAATCAAAGGTTGAGATATTTGATGAAGCAGAGAACAATGAAATAAAAGTTGAAGTTGAAGAAGTGCGAAGGTTTTATCCAGAATGTAATGAACCAGAAACTTCAAGAAGTGGAGAACTTAGAAGGTCATCGAGACACAAATGGCAACCTACAAGGTATAGCTATGACACTTCTTTTTTGACTACTAAAGATTATGCTGGCATGGTGAAAGCAGATGAAGACCCTTCTACATATGAAGAGGCAAAAGGTAAGGAAAATTGGGAGAAAGCTATGTAGGAAGAGTATGATGCATTGATGGAGAATGAGACATGGTATTTGGTTCCTAAACCAAATAGTCATAAGATCATTGGATGCAAATGGGTCTACAAGACAAAGAGGTTTGCAGATGGAAGTGTGTCTAGGTATAAAGCTAGACTTGTTGTGAAAGGGTATGCTTAGACATATGGTATAGATTATGATGAGACCTATAGTCATGTGGCAAAGATGACAACCATCAGGACACTCATAGCCATTGTTGCATGTAAAGGTTGGAGATTATGTCAATTAGATGTGAAGAATGCTTTTCTTAATGGTTATATTTCAGATGATGTTTCATGGAACAACCACAAGGGTTCAGAAATAAAAGGTATTTAGAATATGTATGTAAGTTCAAGAGAGCTTTGTATGGTTTGAAGCAGGCCCCAAGGGCATGGAATTATAGACTTGTGAAGTTCTTGAAAGAACTTGGTTTCCAAGTATCTAAAGCTGATAGTAGCTTGCTTGTTAAAGCAAGTGATGATGGGTTCGTTTACATGTGCATATATGTTGATGGCATAATCCTTACAGGTACAGATGAGAAGGGCATACAAGGACTCAAGAAGAAAATAGAGAAAAAGTTCAAGATTAGTGACTTGGGAGACTTGTCATATTTCTTGGGCATGGAGATTGTTGGTGCATTTTGCCCAAGCCTACATGCTTGATATGCTTGATATTATCCTCATTTGTAAGTCACATGAGTAGTCATGTGAACACCTCTTGTAAAAGAGTACATTTTATCTTTTGTAAATGGAAAAAGAAAAAAGTAAAAGGATGGCTTACCTCATCCATGATGTAAAAGCAAATTCGTGGCTCCAACTACCAAAATCACGAATTTTTGAGCTGAGGGAATCTCTCCTAACTTTGGGGATCACTTTTAGGTGGAGCCATTCGAATTCGAATTCAAAACTCCCTCCAAGAATTGCTATAAAAGGAGCAAGAAGGAAGAGGCGATTAGCAAGCCTTGTACGTGACCACTTGATGTCATTTTGTAGAGATTGAAGAGCTTACTCCATAGCTCTATCATTCTACTCCCATTGTGCAAAGATTCATTGCCAATGTGGTTGTAATCATATGTGAATCTATACATTTATTATCATCTACCTCTCTGTTTTGTTCTCTGCTATACTCACTCAGAGCAGTAACTTCAGAAGGTCATATCTCGAGTTTTACTGAACCTTTTTCAGTGTTTTAAAGTGCGTTGGATAGCTCTCACTGTCTAGTTTCTACGTATAAATTTTCAAGGTCATTGGATTTATACTTTTGGAGATATCTGCATTTTACTGCTTACTGGTCTATCTCTGCAGAGCCCCGAGAATTGTGGGAATGTTCTAGAACTTGATGAAACTTGTTCTCAGTGCTCAGTCCATCATTTGAAGTGTTTTAACTTGGAATAGGAAGCTTGCTAAGTCTATTTGCTATGCCCAAAAGGAATTTTTCTAATTCCTTCCAGGTTGAGAGCACTGTTCATTTTTTCCAGCAGGTGTATGTCCAAAAATAGCAAGTTTTGGGAGCTAGTCATTTCGCAACTTGTCGGTCTTGACTTAAACTTTTGGGATACATGTTCCAAAGTACTTGGCTGATATTTTGGTGGATTTAGGAAGCTCAAAGGGTCTACTAATCAACTCTGAAGTCTCAGTTGGCTGGTGTGAAGCTGGTTGTAGCGGCACCTACTCATCTTTGGATTGCATCCACCATCTCTCTTCACAGTGGTATCAGAGCATAGTCAAGCAACATGGGAGATGGATTTCCATCAACAATTGACAAATTGGATCGAAACAACTATCCGGCATGGTCTCTAAGGATGGAGGCTTACCTTCAAGGGAGGAATCTATATGGATTCATATCCGGAGATGAAGCAATGCCAACCATGAGGAACAAAGGGCAACCATCACATGAAGAAGTGGAAGGACTTTCGAATTGGTGTTCGAAGGATGCACTTGCAAGGTCCTATATTCTAAACTCAATCTCTGATTTTCTTTTACCTCATGTCAAGGGATGCAAGACATCAAGAGAAACCTGGAATGCACTTGCTTCTTTCTTCTCTTCCAACACTCGAGCAAGGAAGAACCAATTGTGGATGGAGTTCACAACAATGAAGAAAAGCCCGAAGCAAAATGTGACTGATTATGTCACAAAGATGAAGGAGATTTCCGACCAACTTGGAAGCATTGGAGAGGTAATTGAAGAGGAGCAAATCATAAGACAAATCATGAATGGAATCAAAGCAGACGACAAGTGGGAGTCATTCACAACAGCCATGGATTTATACATGGATATGCATGTACCCGACCTCAACACACTCATGGGCCAACTCTTCACTCATGAAGCAAAGATTAGCAAAGGTGGTGAGTCCTCAAGAGGTAATCAAACTTCTGCCTTATATTCTGATAAAGCTAAGGTCAAGGACAAGTCAAAGAATAGGAAGAATGAAGATGAAGGAAGCTCTTTCCAAGCAAACTTTGCAGGTAGAGGAAGAGCTAGAGGAAGAGGCAGAGGTGGAAAGCAAGGCAGGGGGAGATTCCAATCATCTCAACCTTGCAACATATGTGGCTTATCTAACCATACTACTGAAGAATGTTTCAAGAATCCAAGGAACTCAAGAGGAAGAGGATTCAATAGAGGTGGCTATGGATCAAATAGAGGTAGGTACAATGGAGGCTACAACAACAACAACTACTACAACAACAATTACAACAACAACAACAACTATCAAAGTGGCCATAGAGGAAGAAGAGATTACAATAACTATGCAGAGGACCAAAGTCAAGAAGATTCATTATTGATTATGAATCTATCAACAAAGAAGGGTAAGGATGATGATCACATATTTTACATTGATTCGGGATGCTCGAACCATGTAGCAGGAAATGTGGCTTTACTTTCTGATTTGGAAGATCCTCATAACAAGCATGAAGTGCAGACAGGAGATGACACAAAGCACTCAGTGGAGAAGATAGGTAATGTGAAGACATCAGATGGGAATATGAACCTCTTAAGCAAAGTCTTGTATGTCCCTACAATTACCAAAAATTTAATAAGTGTTGGACAGATTGTTGAAAAAGGATTGCAGGTTAGATTCAATCGATTTGGAGCATATGTTGAAGACCCAAGGCAAGGCTTTCGAAGGATTGCCAAAGGAGAAAAGACAGGAAGGCTTTTCACTTTTGAAGTGGAAGATACAAAGAACATAGCTTTGTTTAACTATGGATCTCAAACTCTAACAGAGTTGGAGATATGGCACAAAAGGCTTGCTCACATTGGTGAGAGGACACTCAAACAGATTTGCAGGGACCAAAGTGTACTTGGTTTGCCTAATATCACAAGGCAACACATGATTTATAAGTGTGAAGCTTGTCAACTCGGCAAGGCTCATAGACAACCTTTCAATAAGAAAGGATATATGTATCAAAATCCTTTGGATCTAGTGCACACGGATGTGTGGGGTCCAAGTAAGGAGCCATCTATATCAGGCTCAAGATATTATGTGTCTTTCATAGATGATTGTAGCAGGTGGACCATTCTGTTTTTCATGAAGCACAAGGATGAAGTGTTTAATTGCTTTAAGAAGTATATTGCTCTTGTTGAAAATCAAACAGGTAGGACTTTGAAAAGACTCAGATCAGATGGTGGAGGAGAATACTTCTCTTCTGAATTTGATGCCTTCTTGCATGAAAGAGGCATTAAAAGGGAAGTCACTACAAGGTATACACCTGAACTCAATGGTGTAGCAGAGAGGAGGAATAGAGCTATCGTCGAAGCTGCAAGGTCCATGCTCAACGAAAAGGGATTGCCGAACTACCTATGGGCAGAGGCTGTGTCGACAGCCACATATCTCATAAATAGACTTCCATCTAAGTCACTAGATGGAACCACTCCATATGAAGTGTGGAATGGAAGAAGACCTAGTCTAGAGCATTGTAAAATCTTTGGATGCTTAGCCTATGCTCACATTCCTTCTCAAGTAAGAGGGAAATTGGATCCCAAGGCAGAGAAGTGTGTATTCATTGGTTATGATCAAAACCAAAAAGGATATAGATTGTACAATCCAACCAATAAAGGATTTTCTGTGAGTAGAGATGTAATTTTTGATGAAAACAAATCATGGTTTGATGATGACAGGAAAGTGAAGCTGCCATATGACTTGGATGAAGATTTTCCATCACTTCAACCAAAGGAGCCAAAGCAGATTGAAGAAAGTGATTCGGAGATTGACCTAGAAGACTTGGAAAGACTAAAGCTATGGAAGAACAAAGGTAAAGCAAAGATGCAGGATGCTACATATGGACCCGAGAGCTCACATCAACCACTTAGAAGGTCTTCGAGGGAGAAGAAGAAACCAGAGAGGTTTGGTTATGATACTTCTTTGGTCACCAAGCACTCAATCTACATTGCAAAGGATTCAACCAATGAAGAACCTACCACATTCGAAGAAGCACAAAGCAAGAAAGCTTGGAGAGATGCAATGGATGAAGAAATGGAAGCCTTGAAGGAGAATGACACTTGGGAGCTTGTACCTAACAAGCCATCTATGAAGATAATCGGATCTCGATGGATATACAAAATCAAGAGGAATCCAGATGGAAGTATAAATAGACACAAAGCAAGGTTAGTTGCTAAAGGGTTTGCTCAAACCCATGGTATTGATTATGAGGAGACTTTCTCTCCTGTTGCAAAAATGCCTACAATTAGGGTTCTCATAAGTCTTGCTGCATCTAGAAATTGGAATCTTTATCAACTTGATGTAAAGAATGCCTTCTTGAATGGATGGATTTCTGAGGAAGTGTATATGGCACAACCTCCTGGATATGAGGATGCACATCATCCTAACTATGTATGCAAACTAAAGAAAGCTTTGTATGGATTGAAGCAAGCTCCAAGAGCTTGGAATTTCAGATTGGTTACTTATTTGCAGGACCAAGGATTCAAAGCTAGCAAGGCGGATACCTCTTTGTTCATAAAGAGGAATGGATCTGAAGTGATCTATTTATGTGTGTATGTTGATGATATTATTATCACAGGCAATGATCTTGAAGGAATCAAACAGGTAAAGAGTCAAATGAAGGAGGAGTTCAAAATAAGTGACCTCGGACCACTCACTTATTTTCTTGGATTGGAGTTGATCTACACAGATTCAGGTATATACATCACACAAAGGAAGTATGTCCATGACATGCTCGTCAAGTTCAAGATGGAAAATACAAAGTGTGCAGGTACACCTATGGAGCAAAATCATAAGCTTAGTGCTTATGAAGGAGAGCCAATTGAAGACATCACAAGCTATCAAAGCTTGGTTGGAAGTTTGAACTATGCAACACTCACAAGGGTGGATATATGCTATAGTGTTAGCATATTGAGTCAGTTTATGCATAAGCCGAGAAGACCACATATGGAAGCGGCCAAGCGAGTCCTCAAGTACCTAAAGGGGACCATGAATGAAGGTTTGTTTTATTCATATACTTCAAATATTGAGCTAAAGGTCTACTCAGATGCAGATTGGGCCGGATCTAAAGATGATAGAAGAAGCACATCAGGGTATATATCATTTGCAGGTTCAAAAATCATTTCTTGGTCATCGAAGAAGCAACCAACCGTGGCATTATCTTCTACTGAAGCAGAATATAGAGGTTTGGCTAATGCAACTCAAGAAATCATGTGGTTAAAATCTTTGTACACAGATCTTGGACTTCATTCTTCAACACCTCACATTTTTGGTGACAACACAAGCTCACTACATCTAGCAGCTAATCCGGTATACCATGCTAGAACCAAGCATATTGAAGTCCACTACCATTATGTAAGGGAGAAGCTAATGAGCAAGGATATTCAACTATCCTACGTCTCTACAGATATGCAATGTGCAGACATGTTGACGAAAGCTCTTGATGGTACGAAATTAAGTAGATTCAAGTTGATGATTGGTTTGCAGGAAATCAAGGACAATTGAAGACTTATTTGGAGGCCAAGCATGTTAGGCTTGAGGGGGAGCTGTTGGTGCATTTTGCCCAAGCCTACATGCTTGATATGCTTGATATTATCCTCATTTGTAAGTCACATGAGTAGTCATGTGAACACCTCTTGTAAAAGAGTACATTTTATCTTTTGTAAATGGAAAAAGAAAAAAGTAAAAGGATGGCTTACCTCATCCATGATGTAAAAGCAAATTCGTGGCTCCAACTACCAAAATCACGAATTTTTGAGCTGAGGGAATCTCTCCTAACTTTGGGGATCACTTTTAGGTGGAGCCATTCGAATTCGAATTCAAAACTCCCTCCAAGAATTGCTATAAAAGGAGCAAGAAGGAAGAGGCGATTAGCAAGCCTTGTACGTGACCACTTGATGTCATTTTGTAGAGATTGAAGAGCTTACTCCATAGCTCTATCATTCTACTCCCATTGTGCAAAGATTCATTGCCAATGTGGTTGTAATCATATGTGAATCTATACATTTATTATCATCTACCTCTCTGTTTTGTTCTCTGCTATACTCACTCAGAGCAGTAACTTCAGAAGGTCATATCTCGAGTTTTACTGAACCTTTTTCAGTGTTTTAAAGTGCGTTGGATAGCTCTCACTGTCTAGTTTCTACCTATAAATTTTCAAGGTCATTGGATTTATACTTTTGGAGATATCTGCATTTTACTGCTTACTGGTCTATCTCTACAGAGCCCCGAGAATTGTGGGAATGTTCCAGAACTTGATGAAACTTGTTCTCAGTGCTCAGTCCATCATTTGAAGTGTTTTAACTTGTAATAGGAAGCTTGCTAAGTCTATTTGCTATGCCCAAAAGGAATTTTTCTAATTCCTTCCAGGTTGAGAGCACTGTTCATTTTTTCCAGCAGGTGTATGTCCAAAAATAGCAAGTTTTGGGAGCTAGTCATTTCGCAACTTGTCGGTCTTGACTTAAACTTTTGGGATACATGTTCCAAAGTACTTGGCTGATATTTTGGTGGATTTAGGAAGCTCAAAGGGTCTACTAATCAACTCTGAAGTCTCAGTTGGCTGGTGTGAAGCTGGTTGTAGCGGCACCTACTCATCTTTGGATTGCATCCACCATCTCTCTTCACAGAGATCTCATATACTCAACATGGAGTGTATGTGACTCAAGAAAGGTATTTGAAGAACTTGTTGATCAAGTTTAAAATGGAAGATTGCAGGGTAGCTCCTACTCCAATGGAGGTGGATCACAAATTGAGTAGATATGGAGGAGAAGAATTCAAGGATATGAAGCTATATCAAAGTCTGGTTGGTAGTCTAATCTATGCTACATTAACTAGGCCTGATTTGTCATATGCAGTTGGAGTGTTATCTCAATTCATGCATTGTCCTAGGAAAGAACATTGGGTTGCATGACAAAGAGTGTTGAGATACATTAAGGGTACACTCAAGGAAGGCTTGTATTATGGTTTTACATCAGATACAAACATCAAGATATATAGTGATGCAGATTGGGCAGGTAATCTTGATGATAGGAGATCAACATATGGATACTTGTGTTATGTGGGAGATAAGTTAATTTCTTGGTGTTCTAAGAAGCAATATACAGTTGTTTTATCATCTACAGATGCAGATTATAAAGGTATGGTTGAAGCTGCAAAGGAGTTCATATGGTTAAAGACTCTCATGAAGAGTTTTGACATCATTTAGAGTACACCCATTATTCATGGAGATAACATGAGTTCATTGTATCTAGCTACTAATCCTGTTTTTCATGCCATGACTAAACATATTGAGATTCAGTATCATTTCTTAAGAGAGAAGGTGATTGATAAGGAGATTGAAGTCATACATACTTCAACAAAAGATCAGATTGCAGATATGCTAACCAAAAGCTTGGATGGACCAAAGCTACAGAGATTTAAACACATGGCAGGTATAAAGAAGATAGAGAAAACCTCAATTGATGATTGAGGGGGAGCTGTTGGTGCAAGTCAACCATCAATGGATGTCTTGGATAAAGATTTGAAGTCAAAAATGAAGAAAAGATCAACAAATGAAGTTTGAAGAGAGGGCATATTCAGGAATGAACACTTGTATACATATGTACATTTAACTTGTAGTTACCTCACTTATACCTTTTGTTATGGTCATGAGTTTGTACATATATGCCTATATATACAAGTAGAAAGTCAGGGCAAATATAAACGTTGTAAGAGTCATTAGACACTTTAAAAGTGAAGAAGATCTCTCTCATCATTCAAATGTAAAAATTTTTCTGAGTAGAAGAAAAATTGCACACGATCTTTTGTTGAGTACTCCTTCTGTGATTAATCTTTTGTGAAAATCTTTTGTACAAGACTAAGTCTATAGTTGATTGACCTCTGTACAAGTTTTCATATCCTAATTGTAATCAGGCTGAGAGAATTGAGAGTAGGAACATTTATATATATGAATGTGAAGAAGTGAAGTCCGTAATAGGTGCAAATTCAATGCTAATGTTTTGGTCAGTTCTCCTTCCATAGTTTAAAGTTTTAAGCAAGAAAGCAATCATTCTTTAAGTTGGAAGGTAAGCTACCTATGGGTAAAAGCATTTGAATAAATAGCTTGTAATTTGTGAGAACTAGGTGTCAAAGTTGACTATAGAGAAGTACAGTTCTAGACATAGGTGGATTATTTGGATAATTTCTCAAGATCTACTAAATGTTTTGAGATGGTTTATTTTGGAGAAGGTGCGCAATCTTTAAGCCGACACTTATACAAAGTCTCATTAGAAACTTTACACATTTGATTAGTCAATTAATGAGTTAAGTGCAGTGGACTTTTCTGAGTAGTGACTCTCTTCAAAGTTAGTGCAAATTTTGATAGTTTGACATTGGTCTTCCAAAATTGATCAAGGTTTTGAGTTATTCTTGATATAGAAGTGTTATTCTTGATATAGAAGTCTTATTCTTGATATAGAAGTGTTATTCTTGATATACAAGTGTTCTAACATCAAGGATAGCTTGTTCTTTTGGAGATTAACACTCTCCATCACAATAGGCTGCTTCTTGCTCAACCAAGATATACATGAGCTACCAAGCATGAAGCCACTAGTGGATACACGAGTGTCATAGCAACCAACCCAATCAGAGTGAGAAAAAGCATGCAAATCTGGCAGTGTTGATCCCCCCTTGGGATAAAACAAACCAAGTAGCCGAGTACCACTCAAGTAGCAAAAGATGCGCTCAACCGCCTGCCAATGCTTGACTCCTGGGCAATGCGTAAACTTGCTCATATCTGAGACAGCAAACTAAATATCTGGCCGAGTAATGCATAAGTAAATCAAGCATCCAATAGCCTGCTGATAGAGAACAACATCAAATGCATCTCCAGCATCATGAAGACTCAGTCATAAACCTGTTTCCATAGGAGTGGCAATAGGTTTACAGTCTTCAAGGCCAAAATGCTGCAATAATGTGTCAATATATTTTGTTTGACACAAAGCCATTCCACTATCAACGTGCATAAACTGAATGCCCAAATAATGATGCAAATGCCCCAAATCAGACATCTCAAATGAGGCATGCAAATCAGCCTTAAAATCAGCAATATGCTTCTCAATGGAATAGTAAGCAGCATTTCATCAACATAGTCAACAATGATCAGAAGCGCATCATTAGCACGCTTAACATATAAGCTGCTTTTAGTTGGACTGTTCTCAAAACCATGTGCAATCAGATAGGCATGCATCTTCTCATACCAAGCACATGGTGCTTGCTTTAAACGATATAATGCCTTCTTTAACCTGCACACCTGGTTTTCATGCCCTTTCTACACAAAGCCACGAGGCTGAAAAACATACACTTCTTCATGCAAGTCACCATTCATAAATGTTGTTTTAATGTCCAACTGATGTACATTCCAACCATGATGGGCTACACGTGCACATATGCTTCGAACAGTAGTCATACGACATGTAGGTGCAAAGGTCACATAAAAAACAATGCCTCTTTCCTGCGCATAACCCTTTGCAACAAGCCTAGCCTTATACCTGTCAATTGTTCCACCAGGCTTACACTTAAGCTTGTAAACCCACTTAGCGCCAATGGCCTTCTTGCCAGGAGGCAAGTCACACAAAGACCAAGTACCATTCTTCATTATAGCATCATATTCAGATTGCATAGCAGCCATCCAATTTTTTGAATTTTGTGCTTCATCAAACGAAACAGCCTCATTCTCATCACAGAGACTAGATGCAGCCATAGCATAGCAATCTGATGCAAAAGAGGCACTATGAGAGCTTGATCGAGTACGATATGATAGAGGTGCATCTAATTTGCTGTCACGCAAAGTCTGCACCAGCCATTTTGGCATAGATTTTGCCTGCTCAATATCAGTTCTCTCATCAACAAGTGCATCGTGTAAATCTACATCAGTACTGGAATGATCTCCATCATCACCTGAAACCTGCAAAGGCTGAGAAGTTTCCTCATTAGGACCAACACTAGACTATCCACCTATAAAAAGAGGCAACAAAGTATAATACATGTCTTTGGAGCTAACAGATGTCTCCTTAGTACATGAAAGCAATGGCTGAATAGCATCTTCCACAAAAACAACATCACGGCTAACCAGAATGTATATAGTTTGTGGATGATACAGACGATAGCCTTTACTTTTAGAACTGTACCCAACAAAAATACATTTTACTACTTTATCATCCCATTTTTTGCAATGTTGTTCAAACACTAATGCATATGCCGAACAACCAAAAACATGCAGATGAGCAACAGATGGCTTGCGATCATGCCAAGCCTCATATGGAGTGATATACTACAATGCTTTAGTGGGACACCTGTTAAGTACATATGTTGCACACATGATAGCCTCAAGCTAGAAATCATGTGGTAAAGCCTGAATCTTGACCACACACCTCGAAATCTCCATGAGTGACCTGTTCTTTCGTTCAACAACTGCATTCTGTTGAGGTGTAGATGACATTGTACACTAGTGTTTTATCCCACATTGAACCAGAAATGCATTAAAATCAGAAGACATATATTCCCCCCCTCGATCAGAATGGAGGGTGCCCATTTTACATACTGACAGATTTTCAGCCAAAACCAAAAATTTGAAGCACATGAACACTTTGGACTTTGCCTTCAATGGATATACCCATGCATGCCTGAAAAAATCATCAATGAAAGTCACAAAGTAAAGATAATTTCCCAAAGAAGGTGTCTACATAGGACCACATACATCACTATGTACAAGCTGCAATTTCTGAGTAGCCCCAACTGAACCATCTTTTGGAAATGAGGAATGTTGCGTTTTGCCCAAAACACAGCCTTCACAAACATGTTTTCCAAGTGCCTCAAGTTTGGGCAAAGAGGAAACCATTTCATATTTCTGTAGACGTAGCAAACTAGCAAAATTCAGATGACCAAAGCGTGCATGCCAAAGCTTTGCATCTGACATAGCCTGAGAATCATGTACTACACATGCCGAATCATTCACAAATCTTTCATAGTCTATGAGCTTATACAGCCCACGACATAAAATGCTAGAAGCAATAATCACATCACCATTTGACAGATCATGAACTGTACACCTGTCATCAACAAATTTCACAACCAAGCCAATCTTAGCTAATGCAGAGTTCTTCTTGATCCCTGGCACAAATAAAGCATCTGAGAAAATGAAAGAACTACCATCAGTAGTAGTCAAAATGATCTTAACAACTCCCGTAACAGGATACGAGGAGTTGTTGGTGCATGTAACAGTATTCCCTGTAGGGGCAGGCTCGAGTGAAGAGAAGAAACTGCACTGCAAGGTAATATGTTTGGTTGCCCCACTGTCAAAGTACCAAACATCTGATTCTACTGCAGACATGCACTACTCATGAGAAGATGGGTCAAAACTGCAAATAGTAGTAAACACCCATTCTTCTTCCTGCACAAGATTAGAAGACTCTATTTTTGGTGTAGAGGCTTCTGCAACAACCATTCCATCCTCTTTAGCAGCCAGTTTTGGACAGTTCTTTATGATATGATCATTTCCTTTACAGTACTTGCAAAACAATTTTTGCTTTTCTAATTTATTGTCATCTTTGTCTTCCCTCTTCGATCGTGCAGAATTAGCAGATTTTTGCTTACTAGTTGAAGAGCTCCATTTTCCTTTGCCCTTCTGACTAGCCAAGAATGCTTGATCTGCAACTCGCATAACAGAATTGTTCTGCCTGGACTGATCTTCCTGCAACAGAACAAAGATTAACTCCTCAAATGACAAGGCATTTGGATTGCCTTTCATCATCAACCGAAGAGTAGAAGCAAAACTCTGATATGAATCAGGAAGACCATTCAGAACCGTCTCCACAAGTGAGCTATCTGGTATAACCTCATCAGCAGAAATCAATTGTTCCTTCAAGTCTTTGATCTTTATTAGAAAATTGTCCATAGAATCACCTTCATTCATGTGCTCACTCTCCAATTGTTTTCGGAGGTAAGCAACACAAGCCTCATTCCTAGCTTGGTACAATGTGGTAAGTGTATCCCAAGCATCCTTAGCTGTTCTGCAAGAGCATATGTGAGGAATAATGGCACGTTTGACAGACAAAGCTATCAATGCATGTGCCTGGGCATCTTTGCCATCCCAACGAATTTGCTCTGTAGTAGGTGCAGCAGAAACCGCAACACGAACAAGAATATGTAGAATATCATCATCTTTGAAACCTTCTGCATTAGCTTCAGTACCTGTAGTTGTAATAGTTGCAGGTGTGATAGGACGTTTTTCAACACCCTACACAATGTTCCACAGTTCTTTTGCAACCAATACATGTCACATCATATAAGCCCACAACAGATAGTTGGTACCATCCAACTGATACCAATTATTGGAGTTAGACGTCTGCGAAAGCACGCGAACAACACAAGGAAGAAGAAGAAGAAGCTTGGAGAACAACACACAATACTGAATGTATTACTAGAGAATGTAGAAAGATAAGTAGCCCATTAGGGCAATAGGCATATATACAAGCCAGGGAAAAAAACATCCTAAAGAGGGAAAAAAGTGCCCCGTCGAACCTAGAGTGTTCACACACATCACTACCTAAATATATCAACAGGTTCTTGAAAGATTCTCTTGATGATTTAACTTTACAAAAATGACCAAGTTTTACAAGCTATGGTTCATGTGAATTATCACATTCTTCCACATATAATCCTCCAAGCTAAGCCAAATTTGAAGGCTTGTATAATTGCCCTGCTGATTAACCCAATTACCCTTGTAAAATCACATCATTGATTCCTTTGATATCAATCACTTGTTCCTTTTAACTGCTTTTGGATGTATTTCCTTGTCTTAGAACATGCATCATCAGGAGCACTTAGGTTCGTTGCACTCAATGTTCTTCGTCCAATCATATTAAATTCTTTGCCCTTATGTTGCCCCTTGATTGCAATTAACCTTTTCTTGAACTTGACCATTTAAAAGCTCTTAGAACTTGAGTGTTCCTATTGTGCTTCTAATTAATTACAACTACTAATCACACTTAGCCTATGCAAAAAATTGACTAAGAGTGTTTAGTGTTCTTCTAACCTCAAGTCTGGTGCTCTGGAAAGTGCTCTCATGTCCAGTAAGCATTCCTCAAACCTTGCTTTGTTCTACACTTTACCTTGCTCTAGACACACTTGAATGGCTCTTAATGGACCTGTAAAAGTCCCAAGTTTAGATCAAGCTTTAACTTTAATTTGTTTGATAGAAAATTTTGATTCAAGCATTTTTTAAAGACCCATTTTCCCCCTTGAGTTATGTCAATTCTGGCTCCTTGGGGTCAAAAAGACAAGCATAAACTCTTGGGATATTTATGTACTTGTTTAAGGCAGCCGCGATTGTGTAGGTAAAAGCGCATGGAAAAAAATACCAAAATTTAGCCCCAATTTTCAAAATTAACAACCCTATTTTTTCAGCTAAACTTATCTTTCTGTTGCGATAGACGGTATCTGTCATGATAGACCTGTTTGTCTTGATAGATGGGTGTCTATCGTGATAGACGGTCTCTATCATGGGTGGACATCTATCACGATAGATGGGTGTCTATCGCGATAGATGGTCTCTATTGTGGGCGGCTGTCTATCGCATTAGAGGGTGTCTATCACGATAGACCTATCTAT
Source organism: Ceratopteris richardii (assembly GCA_020310875.1). NCBI lineage: Eukaryota > Viridiplantae > Streptophyta > Polypodiopsida > Polypodiales > Pteridaceae > Ceratopteris > Ceratopteris richardii. The sequence continues at coordinate 16,399,869 of CM035436.1, forward strand.
CGTGATAGACGCTATCTGTCATCTTTCGTGGCCTTCTATCAATGGTGTGGTTTATCATGCAATGCTTGAAAACATGAAATACCAACTTTCTCTATCTGTCACGATAGACAGAGGCCGTCATCTCAGAAATCGCACAGAGGTCTTTCGTACCTACGAAAGCTGCTAGAGATGGTGATACAGCTAAAACTTGTTGAAAATGCTCATAAAAAACAAGAATCTAAATGTACTAAATCTCTCTCTCTCACTCTCTCTAAAAAATGGAATGAGAGGAATGAAGTAGGGAAGGGAATATGACCAAAAAGTGAAAATTTAGCGAAGAAGGAGATGGAGGTGGGAGATGGTGAGGATGATGATGGTGATGAAGGAAGTAAGAAAAAATGAAAATTAAAGAAATTACCTATGACTCCAATGTCACAACTCTATGTCTTACTGTCACACGCTTTTTCCCAAAGCTTGATCCTCAGCAATGGTGCCAAATTTGTTGTCACTCTAGCACAATGGTGAGTACCAATGTGAGGAGATCTGCCTCATAATTGTAAATCCACAGAGATGTGAGGATGGTATGATGACCTCGAGCAAGTGGAATGCACAAGTGAGTGAGTGAGAAGCACACATGCATGCACACACATGCACACAAGGCAAGAACAAATCATGGAGCAATGTAATCTTTGATTAACTAAAACAAGTTTACAACACTCGTGAGAAGCTCCTATCTCCGACAAGCTAACCCCAAAAATGAGCTCTCTAGCTCTTTTTATAGTTTTTTGACTAGTTTTGTCCTTGTCCAGACCTAGTGTCTTGACTAGTTAAAAAATAGGTTCTTATGCCTATTTGGGGGCTTAAATGAGCTCAAAAAAATATGAAATTTGATAGATAGGTACTTCTAGTACTCCTCAAGCTCGAGGACTCCTTGTTTTGAATAAAATGGAGTTTAAACTATTAAAAATGATATTTACAATGTTGGTGTGGTGATAAAAATCACTCTTGATTGAAAAATAATTTCTAAAAATTGGATTGGGCCTATTCTTTGCCTGATCTGCACAATTGTTCTATCTTCTTGATCCTTCTAATCCCTTTCTTTGGCCTTCTTTTCATTTGAAACTTCTATCAGAGTCTCAAAAAATAGATATGGATAATGAAATGAAAGCAGTCTTGCTGTTATTCACCTTGTTCCCATCATCATGGGATACATTTTGCATAACTATTGGCAATAGTGCACTTGGTGATAAGTTGGTCTACGATGACATATGTGGAGCATTCTTGAGTGAAGAGATCTGTCGAAAGTCAATGGTTGGCTTACCAAGGAAAGATTCAACAATTTGATAGGAGCAAGAACAAGGAAAAGAACGGACAATGGAATAAGAGTAGAAGTAAATCAAGGAAGAGGGATATCAAGTTCCATTATTGTCATATGAAAGAACATATGAAGAAAAATTGTTATGCATTATAAAAATGGTAAAGATAAAGGACAACATGTTGATGGGCATGTTAAACAGTTACCTGCACCATCTGCTTTGACTATGAAGATAGAAGAAATTAGTGTTATTTTTTATGATGCTGACGTGCTGACACTTGATAGTACAATGCCTAGTGAGGATCTTATGGCTCATTCTCTTTCCCACAAGTGGTTGGTGGAGTTTGGTGCTTCTTTCCATGTGACCCCATATGGAGAATGGTTCTCACTTATGCAACAAAGTCCCTTGGTACCATGAGACTTGGTGATTCTTACCATTGTGATGTTGTTGGGATTGGAGATGTGGTTGTGTAGTTCATTGATGGTTCAAGATTTACTATGCATAATGTACTCCATGTGCCTTAATTATCACACAATTTGATGTCAGTTTGTCAACTTGATGACCTTGGTTACAAAGTGGTTTTCTATTCTCAGTCCTTTAGCATGTCAAAGGGCGATATGGTTATTATAGAAGGAAAAAAACTTGCCTCACTTTATCCTTTATTTGTATCACAAAAACAACACTTTTTAGCTGTCACCGAACAACCTATAACTTGTATATGGCATGGCTGTTTGGGCACATATCTAGTAGTGGAATGGAAAATATTTCTTGTTCCAACTTCTTACTATGTTATCTTTCTCTGATTTTTCATTTTGGAGCATCATCATATGTAAAGAAAACTAGGAATGTGCATAAAATGAACATTTACTCTTCAATTCAGCCTTTAGATCTCATTCATATGGATGTGTGTGCTCCTATGCCCACAAGGTCATTAGGTGGTTCTCTTTATTTTGTCACTTTCATAGATGATGCTACTAGAAAAGTATGGGTATATCCTATCAAGTCGAAGGATGAGGTATTCCCTCCTTTCAAAAATTGAGTTGCTTTACTTAAGACTAAAAAAGTAACTAAGGTCAAGGCTTTATGTTTCGAATAATGGAGGTGAGTATACCTCACATGAATTTAACCTTTTCTGTATTGGATTCTATTCACAAGAATGGTACTTGGGATTTGGTGCCTTTGCAAAAGGGAAGGAAAGCTTTACCATGTAAATGGATGTATAAGCTAAAATTCACATTGGATAGTCTTCTCCAAAGTATAAAGCATGACTAGTTACAAAGAGTTTTAAGCAACAACATGGTGTTGATTTCGAAGAAATATTCTCTCTAGTAGTCAAGATTATTACAATGTGAATGTTGCTTGGATTAGTTGCAATGGATGACTTAGAGTTGGTCTAAATGGATGTGAAAACTACTTTCTTGCATGGTGATCTTATAGATGATATCTATATGGAACAATCAGAGGGCTATGTAGTACATGAAATAGAGTCTGGTTTGTAAGCTAAAGAAGAGTTTGTATGGACATAAACAATCTCTAGACAATGGTACCAAAAGTGTTGGAGTTAGACGTCTGCGGAAGCACGCGAAAAGCACAAGGAAGAAGAAGAAGCTTGGAGCACAACACACAAGACTGACTGTATTACAGAGAATGTACAAAGATAAGTAGCCCATTAGGGCAATAGGCGTATATACAAGCCGGGGGGAAAAAACCTCCTAAAGAGGGAAAAAAGTGCCCCGACGGTCCTAGAGTGTTCACACACATCACTACCTAAATATATCAACAAATGCCCCCTGGGAGTGATGTGGTGAACGAGGAGCTGGCACTCATGTATAAGGAAGTGCCAAGCTATGTGGAAATCACTCCACGAAAGGAAGTAAGCCCAAAGCTTTGCAGAAAGCTTCAAACTTCTCCCTAGGCAGAGCCTTCGTGAAAATGTCTGCAATGTTCTCCTGCATGGGCACATATGCCAAGCTCATCTCCCTAGTAGAGAACCTCTCCATGACATAATGATAATGCACCTCAATGTGCTTAGTGCGAGCATGGAACATAGGGTTCCTCGCAATTGCCAATGCGCTCTGACTGTCAGTGAAGATGGTGGTGGCAGAGGACTGACCAACACCCAAATCAGCCATAAGGCGTCTGAGCCACACACACTCAACGGTAGCTGTGAAAGCTGCCCTATACTCAGCCTCACAACTGGAAGTACAGTAGGCTGCTTCTTGCTCAACCAAGATATACATGAGCTACCAAGCATGAAGCAAAAGCCACTAGTGGACACATGAGTGTCATAGCAACCAACCCAGTCTGAGTCAGAAAAAGCATGCAAATCTGGCGGTAGTGATCCCCCCTTGGGATAAAACAACCCAAGTAGCCGAGTACCACAAAGTAGCAAAAGATGCGCTTAACCGCCTGCCAATGCTTGACACTTGGGCAATGCATAAACCTGCTCATCTGTGAGACAACAAACTGAATATCTGGCCAAGTAATGCGTAAGTAAATCAGGCATCCAACAACCTGCTGATAGAGGACAACATCAAATGCATCTCCAACATCATGAAGACTCAATCATAAACCTGTCTCCATAGGAGTGGCAATAGGCTTACAGTCTTCAAGGCCAAAAACTGCAATAATGTGTCAATATATTTTGTTTGACACAAAGCCAATCCACCATCAACTTGCATAAACTGAATGCCCAAATAGTGATGCAAATGCCCCAAATCAGACATCTCAAATGAGGCATGCAAATCAGCCTTAAAATCAGTAATATGCTTCTCAATAGGACCAGTGAGCAGCATGTCATCAACATAGACAACAATGATCAGAAGCACATCATTAGCACGCTTAACATATAAGGTGCTCTCAGTTGGACTGTTCACAAAACCATGTGCAATCAGATAGGCATGTATCTTCTCATATCAAGCACGTGGTGCTTGCTTTAAACCATATAATACCTTCTTTAACCTGCACACTTGGTTTTCATGCCCTTTCTGCACAAAACCACGGGGCTGAAAAACATAGACTTCTTCATGCAAGTCACCATTCAGAAATGCAGTTTTAATGTCCAACTGATGTACATTCCAACCATGATGGGCTGCAAGTGCACAGATGCTCCGAAGTAGTCATACGACATGTGGGTGCAAAGGTCTCATCAGAATCAATGCCTCTTTCCTGTGCATAACCCTTTGCAACAAGCCTAGCCTTATACCTGTCAACTGTACCATCAGGTTTATGCTTCAGCTTGTATACCCACTTAGTACCAATGGCTTTCTTGCCAGGAGGCAAGTCACATAAAGACCAAGTACCATTCTTCATTATAGCATCATATTCAGATTGCATAACAGCCATCCAATTTTCTGAATTTTGTGCTTCATCAAAAGAAACAGGTTCATTTTCATCACAGAGACTAGATGCAACCATAGCATAGAAATCTGATGCAAAGGAGGCACTATGAGAGCCTGAACGAGTACGATATGATAAAGGTGCATCTAATTTGCTGTCACACAAAGTCTACACCAGCCATTTTGGCATACTTTTGCCTCCTCAATATCAACTCTCTCATCAACAAGTGCATCATGTAAATCTGCATCAGAAATGGGATGATTTGCATCATTACATGAAACCTGCAAAGGCTGAGAAGTTGCCTCATTAAGACCAACAGTAGACTGTCCACCTGTAAAAAGAGGCATCAACGTATCATACATGTCTTTGGAGCTAATAGATGTCTCCTTAGTACATGAAAGCAATGGCTGAATAGCATCTTCCACAAAAACAACATCACGGCTAACCAGAATGCGTTTAGTCTGTGGATGATACAGACGATAGCCTTTACTTTCAGAACTGTACCCAACAAAAATACATTTTAATGCATTATCATCCAATTTTTTGCGATGTTGTTCAGGCACTAGTGCATATGCCAAACAACCAAAAACCCGCAGATGAGCAACAAATGGCTTGCGATCATGCCAAGCCTCATATGGAGTGATAGACTACAGTGCTTTAGTGGGACACCTGTTAAGTACATATGCTGCACACATGACAGCCTCAAGCCAGAAACTATGTGGTAAAGCCTGACTCTTGACCATACACCTCGCCATCTCCATGAGTGATGTGTTCTTCTGTTCAACAACTCCATTCTGTTGAGGTGTATACGGCATTGTACACTGGTGTTTTATCCCACAAAAACTGTTTGAAGCACAAAAACACTTCGGACTTTGCCTTCAATGGATATACCCATGCATGTCTAGAAAAATCATCAATGAAAGTCACGAAGTAAAGATAGTTTCCAAAAGAAGGTGTCTGCATAGGACCACAAACATCACTATGTACAAGCTGCAATTTCTGCGTAGCCCGAACTGAAGCATCTTTTGGAAAGGAGGAACGCTACATTTTGCAAAACTAGCAAAATTCAAATGACCAAAGCGTGCATGCCAAAGCTTTGCGTCTGACATAGCCTGAGAATCATGAACTGCACATGCCGAATCATTCACAGATCTTTCATAGTCTATGAGCTTATACAGCCCACGACATAAAATGGCAGAAGCAATAATAACATCGCCATTTGATAGATCATGAACTGTACATCTGTCATCAACAAATTTCACAACCAAGCAATCTAGGCTAATGCAGAAACTGATAATAGATTCTTCTTGATCCCTGGCATAAATAAAGCATCTGACAAGGTGAAAGAACTACCATCAGCAGTAGTCAGAATGATCTTACCAACTCCCATAACAGGATAAGAGGAGTTGTTGGCGCATGTGACAGTATTCCCTGTAGGGGCAGACTCGAGTGAAAAGAAGAAACTGCACTGCGAGGTAATATGTTTGATTGCCCCACTATCAAAGTACCAAACATCTTAGTCCACTGCAGACATGCACTGCTCATGAGAAGATGGGTCAAAACTGCAAACAGTAGTAAACGCCCATTCTTCTTCCTGCGATAACTTTCGACACTTAAAACTTGATGGAGGTTACTTGATTCATGATCTTGCACAATTCTCCATTGTCTAACTGGCTCATCACGTGGGAGGTATATCTTGTATACTTACAATTAGGTATCTTTTATCATTCTTTAATTTTTATCCCATATTTCACTTTGGCCATATTGGCCTTTCGTGGGAAATTGTTACCATTAGTGTCCATGTGAAAGACCAAATGGGTTTCATACACTTTTGTATATGTTCTTTAATAAAAGATATAGTGGCATGATCAACCATAGATTGCATGTTTAACAACATTTGTAGACTTTAGAAAATTTGTGGTCAGGTCTCTACGTGCTGTGTAGTTTTTTGCATATTTTTGCAGGTCCGTGCAGAGCACCATGCTTGTAGTTCACAGCTAGATGTCCTACTATGAGGGCATCATCGTGAAGTTCTCGCAAAGGGGAATGCACCGTGTTGCATCGCCATCACACCACTTCACTCGAGATGTGTTTGCATGGATGCTCCCTAACTTGAAAAAGGAAAGTAAACGTTTCCACAATACGAGATATCTACCCTTTGCCTATAATTGATTACTTGCTCAGACATTTAGTTTGGAAAGAAGTTTATAATTTTCTTTATGGATTCTAAGTTACGACCAACTAGCCATTCTTTATCAACATAACACTTCTTTTCCCACAAAATGGGGAGCATATGCCTTTAAACTCATGCTCTTTGGCTTAACAAATGCAACAAGTACCTTTCAGAGATTGAAGTGTCATGTCTTTAAATAATTCCTTAGGAAGTATTTAGAAGTCTATCTAGATCATCTCTATTCACATTCTTAGAAAATAAGTGTTCACATACCTCAATCATGACATGTCTTTAAAAAATGTTAAATCTATGGAGTTGTCTAAATCCAGAAAAATGTGTGGCCATGCTCTAATCTAGATTTAGTCATAATGACACATGGGAAAAAAGAGAATCCATATACTCTCTTTAACGTAAAAGTAATAAATATAGTTTTGTCCATTTTCCCACTTTTCATCTACTTGACATTATTTCTCTTTAAATTTTCTAATAGGGGATGGTTGTATGCATTCTTAACTCTATTCAAAATGAATATATAAAAAAATCATATCGCCCAAGGAAGACCATGCAAAGCAACGAGTTTTATAAAGTACTTATCAATTCAATGGATAATCTTAAGATTGAGATGACACATCTAAAGGTAAGGTGAGTTTTGAGAGAGCGATGGCAATGCCACCTTGTGCACATGTTTTTCTTTCACTTTACTATCTTTCACTTGACTATCAAGAATGTAACTAGTTTAGGCTTGTTGCACTTAAGAAGAAATTAAGTTATAATGATAGATAGGGTATTGGAAGAAATAAAGAGAGTATTACACAAGATACCAACAAAAGCCTCATTTCCTTGGTCGAGAAGCATTATACACACTTATAGCAAGAGCGAAGCATTGGATTCAAGGGCGGAGAAGAATTCTTACAATTCCAAAATTGTAGTGTCGATCATCCTCCCGAGTCCCCCTTGTAAACCCAAAATTCTTTCGTTTCACTAGAGTTCCTGAATGTAATACGTTCTTCCTAAGCGTCGATCGAGCAAGTTCACCACTTCGATTCATATTAGACGTTCTCCATGACATAGACGAGGAGAGGGCAAAGCTGTGACCATGGGCGACGAGGCCCAGAAGCGCAACACAGACTGCGTGTACTTCTTGGCTTCTCCGTTAACCTGCAAGAAGGTCCGGATGGATCATTCAATTTCAAGTTCCTTGCATGTCTGCATAGTTGGAGAGATCAGATGGAGTTTATGCTTCTCGTCTTACGCATATTACTCTTTGAAATAGAGATTTATTTCAGAGAGAGCGTCGTCGCCGACTAGTAACATGCCGTGCTCTCTAGGTGGAGCAATTCACGGTTTAGGTACAAAGGCTTAGCTTCGAATCATTGGTGGAACTCTGAGGAACATAAGTTTTTATCCAGAAGTTATGTGAAGAGAGCGAATTGCATTGTCTCATAAAGGAATACCTAGCTGAGTTCTTTCTCCATGTCCAGCGTTGCTTATTCTACTCTATGTAGTGGGCAGTGCACGACGCAAATCCTGAATTATCTGCACGCTTTGCACGATTTTGGGTTATCATTTAGGTCATCATGGAAGTGAAAAGCGTCCGATGCACGGATTTTTTGTCATGGGGTTTCCTTATTGATCTTTATTTTGAGAAGTTTCAGTGGACTACTTTTACTTCTTTGTCATTGCGCATCATAGAAGATTACGGACATTGTAACTGCTTGGAGAAGTTTATCACATGCATTGTCTGCTAAGGATCAGCATTATTTTCAAGAGTGGCATATGATTGCTGAAAAATAATGATTGAATAGAGACTTATCTCTAGATATACAAACGATTTCAAAACTTTTGTCCTTTACTTATTTCATTTATTTATTTGCCTAATTATCTTTTCATATATTTATTTTTGTTGTTGTTGTTGTTTGGGTATTATTAGCTGATGGTTTTTCATCAATGCATCAGGGTACTGACTGTGAGTACAGACACAGTGAAGCTGCTCGAGTCAATCCTCGTGATTGTTGGTTTTGGATCTCTGGCAACTGTTTGAATGCAAACTGCTCCTTTCGTCATCCGGTGGGTTCCCTGATTGCCTGCCGAATTACAACCCTGCATTTTTAATAACTAGCTGTAGAGATTATTGTACATATTAGTTTTTGTCATGCAGGTGATTACTCATAAGAGAAATTTAGGTTTTTTTTTTTTTGTTTCGATAAAACCTTTATTTTGAAGCTATCTGTAATTTCTCTTTGAGATAAAAAATTACAGCCTTTTTTATAACCATGCATAATATTCTGTGTTTATGCATGTTGTTGCACAAACATAGTCAAGCTTGTATCATGTGAATTTTGCCTTCCTAACTCTCCTCATTGTGTTGTCTTCATTGATTTCTCCTGAGATATCATTATAAGTGTTTCCCATTTGTGTTTTCTCATAGATTTCATGTAGACATCTTGCTTCGACACTTTTTAATGCCAATAGGCATTATAGCCTTTGGCTCTATAAACTACTATTCATTTCAGAATCCACTTTATCAGCACTTGCAGCTATACCATCATATTGATGATGTGGTCAGGGATGTCATGACTCTTTCTCCCAGCTTTGCTTGACGAAGCTTAAATCTTGGTATTTTATTGTTTGGAGGGATAAATGCCAATTTTGCAGTTCTTGTGTTGTAATTCATTTTCTTTCATTGATTTTCATGATTTCAAGTATGATAATTACTTCATATTTAAGGTTTATTTTTCATTATATCTCTGTCAGAGGTTTAATGCATCATTTGTAATTATCGACAAACTTGATTTAACTAATTGCATCTAATGTGAAGTTTTTTGGTTTTCCTTAGTCCGTCAAATACATACATACATATGTACATATG